>VWZL01003011.1:206211-240739 GCA_013396915.1 Stercorarius parasiticus | reverse complement strand
CGGGCGGCGGGCCCGGGGCGGGCCCAGCGGGCCTCCCGCGCCGCGGTGCGCGCCCAGCGCTGCCGGCGGCAAAGGGCTCCCCTTCCGGGGGCTCCCCCTGCTTCTCTGGAGCTGCCGTTGGCGTGGCCTGGGGCTGGCGGTGGCGTGCGCCCCTGCCTAGCGGGGAGGTCCGCGTCCTACCACGGGGCTGCCCCTATGCGCTGTGCTGCCATCCTGGGGCCGCGCCCGTGGCAGCGGAGGAGCTGCTCGCCCTCGGGCTGTGTCAGGACCCGGACGGCTGGTAGCCGTTGGGAGATTCTTTGGGGCAGGCAGGCCACACCTCGCTCCCTCGGTGCGGTCTTGGCTCAGTTCCTAGAGCTCCACTTTTCTGTCCTTTACCTGTCTCGGGATCGAAACTATGTGTTCCACCTTGATTGAGATTCGCTGTGGAATAAGCAACGCTTGATGCTTTGTGAAGGCCTGCAGTTCGCTAAAGTCACTGAATGAGCTGTGGTGGTCTGGTGATCATGTCTGAATGCTTGCTTAATGCAACTCAGGCTAAGGATCAGTCTGAGAATCAAGCCACAAACTTCCAGAGGAAGAGCTGAACTTAATTAAAGTTGTAGCAATGGAGACAAGTTATTGTTAAGTAAACTCTTTAAATGGTTAAATTGTTTTTGTTTCCCCCCACAGCATCATTTGTTGTGAGCTCTAAGGCTGAATAATTGTTGTTAGGTTGCTGGGTTGAAGAGCCATCCCTATTGAATCTGAAGAGTTTGTGGGTTTCAAAATAAAAACAAAAAAAATCTGTTTTACAAGCTAATTTAACCACACCTCAGCTGATACAGCCACTCTATTTGAATGGTGAATGGCAAAATCTGATGTGAAATCAGAGAAAAAGACCTACTGGTGTGTTATAGATTATATTATTCTTCAGTTTACATCCACAGGTTATGTATGTTACCATACCATTCTGGGAGGATGTTTAACTCATCGCTTACCGAAAGAACAAAGGGAGTTTGTTTGTTAGGTTTCAAAGCTGTTGCTTCTCAAACTGCAGGAGGCCGCTGCATACTGTTATGTCTGTCTCAAGTTAAGCATACTGTAAGAGCTGTGACCTTGCATTTACACGGAGCCCAGTATAACGCATGTGACTTTCTCCATATTTCAGGTTTTGCTAAAATTGTTTCCAGTGGCATTCATTGCATGAGAACATTGAAACAAATACTCCGCTGACACTTAATGTAGAGGTTGTCAAGATGATCAATACATGTAGTGGTCAAGTCACCCAGATTAGTTTGGTACAGATAAAGTTTTAGAGGTACCTGATCAGTGGGGCTTGATGAAATCAGTTCTGTTACCTAAAAACAACAACAACCAAAACCCTCAAACCCTGTCCCACAAAAAATGTGGACCTCTTTAGGTCTTTGTGCTGTTATTGAATGGTAGTCTTGTTTTAGAACACTGGGATAGATAGTACAGATAAAAATGAAAAATACCTGTCTTGGGTTTTTATCAGTTTGGGACATTTCTGATGGTCATGACTGTACACCAAGAGATACGGTGGAAAACATGAAACTGCTAGTCTGTCATGCAGTGGCTTCAATGGAGTCTAAGTCTGTGATGTCATTGTGCAGTCAAACCACTGTGGTTAGGATGTAATTTTATATCATGATTTCTCCTCCTGCCTGGGGATGTTTGTGGACGTTGCACAGAGTTTGAGTGATAAAACTTCAAAATAACTTAAGGTCTGCCCCCAAGTGAAATTTAAGGAACTCAATTTTGTATGAACAACTTGAAGGGTACCACAGATATCTTGTTATAAGCTTATTAAGCTACAGCAGAACATGCCTTGAGAGAAGCTGAATTGAACTGGGCTTAAATATGATCTTGGGAAGTAGCTGCGTCATGTGAGGGTAGCTGAAATGTTTTAGGGCAGCGATGAATTTGCCATCCTGTGTGTACATCTGTGGCATGATCCTGAAAGGTGCTCTGTTTTGCTGTGGGAGTTACTGAGGCTGTTAGCACACAACAAACTGAACCGAATCAGTAGCTTTCGTGTGCTTTGAGCTGTCTGGATGCTGTATTTTTCTACATGTAAACTTGTGCTGCCTTGTGCAGCTTTCCAGTAGCTCTTCCTGGGAGTGATGTCAGATGGCACAGTTTCTTTGAAGATTCCTGTTTTTGAGCAGGGGAGTAAGATTGGTGTCCAGGATAACACAACAAAGAAACTCACAAGGCCTAAACAGCAGGTTGACTCTGCAACTTTATATTGTACAAGCGTGGATGCTTTGCATATTCATCTTAAGAAAAACATGTCTGTTAGGGAGCTCGGTATGTACCCAAACAGCCAAGTAGAATGAACAGTGTGTGTGTTTGAGGTTGCGCTATCCTAAATATGAGGAACAGTTAGCAGTGAAGCAGAGGTTTTAGGACATCAGAGCATCCCATCTGCCTTTCTGAAGGCTTTCTGAAATTATTCAAGGTGATGCCATTGAGGACTGTCAGTTGCAATCAGGTATGTTTTAAAAGAGGTGTAAGGTTTTTTTGTTAAACAGAGACTTAAAGCTGTAATAACAGGTCAGGCAACTTAGACGTGTTTAAGTTGGTTCTGAGCAAAAAAATTGATGATTCTGAAGAAATGTAGTTAAGCAGGTATTGCAGCATTGCAGGCCATGAGAATCTCTGCAAAGTTGAGGACCTAGGCTGGTCTGTAGATTACATGGTAGGTGGATGTGTTTGGCTTCTGCTCTTCTCACCCCACTCGCCAATTACAGTTATGGCGTTTGCTTATTTGTCAGTATGCTGATACTAATAGCATAATAATGTTCAAAACTACATCTTTGAAGTTCAAACTATTAATAAGTCTCTTGCCTTGAATCTGTCTTATACACTGAAACTATCATTGCTAATTATTTGGGGAGAAGCTTCTGATAAGTGACCACTCAATGAGTTGCTAATATTGGTTGTAAGACTTGGATCTCAATGCTAGGATTGCACTCCAGCAAGGGTGCAGTGTTTTCTAGTAAGTTTAATTAATCTTAGGAAATATTCTACCATGTTTTATGGTTTATACAGACCAGGTAGTTTATGTCTAAGTGTCTGTTAAAATAGAGTAATAAATTTGGCTTTTTTAATAGCTTGGTTTTAATGGATGTATTTTCAGAAAAGTGCCGAGATTTCTGTTTGATCTTCTATTTCTGTAGTCAGTATAATGATAGTGTTACTGCTGGGTTTACTAAACAGATGACTTTATGATAGTCATCAATAGGGTATCTCTAGGGGTTGTAGCTTGACAGCCTTTGAATGTAATTTAATGCTTCTAATGCGACATATAATTCAACTTATATTATCAAATCCTTCATTAATCTGTCAGAGAAGCACTTAGACTGGTTAGTTGCTAGTCATTCATTGCTTCTGCTAATGATCTTTGTGCTGTGTTTAAGGATGATTTCTGTAAACATCTAATGTTCCCTTCTGCCATCCTCCTTATGTCTCTATAACTATTAATATTGTGTGGGTTTTTTGAGAGTTTATAACTGTCATCTAGGAGTTATATAACAAGTACTGAGTTCTAGGAGAATAATCTACAAAAGTCTTGATTTTTACTGATTCTTAGATGGTATTTTTTATAAATTTTCTTTTGTTTGTTTCTTAAATTTCACAAATGGTTGTGCCAGTTTAGTGGATGTTTGCTTCTCTTTTCTGTTTTTTTTTTTTTAACCTTACGACTAGTATTTTATAGTTAGATCACTGACATAACACTGGGTAGTCCACAAAATAGTGTGTAGCTGGCCACTTCTTGCTGTCTTGGAAGTTAGGCTTTGTCTTGGAAGTTTCTGGCTATTTTAATGACTGCACTTGGTTTTAGTAAGCTCATTATAGGGTCTGTTCAGTAGTGTCTTCCTTCCAGTCATAACCTGATATGATCATGTGTGTGTTTAAGGTGTTAAAATAAATTGGTTGTCAGAGTCCCAACTTGAAGTGATTTGAAGCTTGATATGACCTGATCATCATTTTAGAACAATTTGGCTTGTATTGAATTATAGGGTGGGGCACTCCGAACTTCCGCCCCCCCCCAGTCTTGGCCCTAAGGGCTCCAGAAAGCACAGTTTTTATCACTGTTTTTTGTTTTCTTTGCAGCTGGCCTTAATCAACAGTGGTACCTTGCTTGGTCTAGGGAGGGTGCAACATGGGAGAGGGATTATAAGTGTAAGAGCGCAAGCATAACAGGTCTGGAGTTGTAGGAGGGTGTGCCTACAGAGAAGGGATGTTATTTGTGAAGCAAGCTGTCAGTAGAGCTAAGGTGTCCTTAGCTCAGTGCCCTGCTTGCTCTCAATATTACTTTATAACCTGTAAGAAAATAACATGGTAGCGTATTGGAGCTGTAAAAAGATTGTGAGTTACTACTGTCATCCCTGTGCTGATTTTTGAAACTTATTTTGATTTCTCTTGAAACTGGCTAGACTTTGCGTTGCTTCTTCTGTACTGTGCTTGGATAATGTAGGATTGCTATGGTCAAGTAGTAGAATCTAGGGTTATTTTGCATTTGAAAATTGACTACATAACAGTCAGATTTGGGTTTTGTAACCCCTTCTAATGGCTTCATGTTTGCTGTATGGGTAATGCATGTATCTTTAAAATACTGCAGCTGGAATAATGTTCTTAATTTTTAACTTCTTGCCTATTATTCTGCATTCTCGCTAGTAATAAAGATTCCAGTGTTACATATGTGGTTCTGTCTCCATGGCAGAAATTCTCCCTTAATTTTTAACTTAACAGTTCACATTTCTGTTGATTGCATGTAGCTTACTCCTCAGTAGAAAT
Organism: Stercorarius parasiticus; assembly: GCA_013396915.1. NCBI lineage: Eukaryota > Metazoa > Chordata > Aves > Charadriiformes > Stercorariidae > Stercorarius > Stercorarius parasiticus. The sequence continues at coordinate 235,933 of VWZL01003011.1, read as the reverse complement.
TCTGATAACTTTATCAAAATAATAAAAGTAATGAAAATATTTTTGAATGAAAGGGAGAACTTCTGTTGAGGAGAAAAGCTACCATTTTTACATCTCCTTCAGAGTAAAAATTTCTCTTCCAGAATTCCTCCACTATATATGCTTGATATTGCATATTGATATTTATTTTCTAGACAAAAGTGTGTTATGAGAACTTCTAATGATAACTCATTTTCTTTCAGACTCTACTTCAGTATGCTGGCAGTCGGGGTGCATCGGAACATATTTTACCTTTTTTGGAAGTGTATCGAATCTCCATCCAATGCTTTGCTAATGCACGACCTTACTTGACTACAGAATGTGAAGATGTTCTTTTGGTACTTGGCAGGCTAGTGCTGTAAGTTTTGAGTTGGTATATTAATATTTAAAAAAAAACAAAAACAAAAAACCCACAAAAACCTGTGCTTTATAAATGAAAGGGCAAGTTGTTGAAATAGTGTAATACGTAATTTGACAGCTGTATTTGCTATTTATTATCTAGTGTATGTCTTTAGTAGTTTTTTAATCATACCACAAAAATGTACTTGAGCATTTTGTTAACTAATGTGAACAAGTGGTAAGGCTTTGTTCTTTATTTGGATAAATGTGCAGGTATTAGGAAGGTTCTATTCTTTCTTAAACATTCTGAAAATTATTATTATTTTATGTAGAAAAAACTTTGTGTGGTCCTTATTAAACAGAAGCCTTAATATTAGACGTTCATGCGTGGATTGATAAATCCATATCACTTGCTCTGCAGTTGCTGCTGCTTTCATGTGTCCTCTCACCTGTAATGCAAGGTAGTTCTGAACATGCCCCTGTTTGAAAAGGAGAAGCTGTTCTGTATTTATGGCAGTCTAAGCTGTGCATGTGGGCTGTTGCTGTAGGATAGCAAAACATAAGAGTAATTCAACCTGAGCGCTTTGACAAGTGTCTGTAGGCATGACTTAAAGCATAGCGGCTCTTCAAACAAAAGACAGAACTGTTTTGCAGTCCATCAGCTAAGTTGGAATAACTTGTAGTTTCTTAAAGTCTGTTTTAAGTGCAAAGCAGCTATTTGTAATTGAAGAGTACAGCCTGAGGGCTTTCACGAACATTGGCATATAATCAGTTACCACCGTTAGCCTGAGAAGGATAACTTGTCCTGCTGGTTCTTCCTTGCTGGTAAGGCTTCGTTTGAGGGGGGAGGATGAAGATCTAGAACCTTGAATATAAATACTGTCATAGAATAAAAATAATTCTGTGACACTTTTTCAACGGGCTATTTTTTCTCTGTTATCAGTAGTTTGTTTGCTTTGTAGTCTAAAGTCAGTTGTTCTTTGTGAGAAGGATTTTGCCATGAACTCCTTGGTCAAATACTTGTTTTGCACTGTACTAACTTGCAATATAAATCAACAGCTCAGAAACAGGTATTTCCATATGATGCGTTGAGGTTTTTGGGGTTTATTTTTGGAGTTATGAGAAAAATGTGAACTTGGAGTGATTGATTTTTTTTTTTCTTTTTTTAAAACCTTCTGTCAAGAAGGGAAAACCGTGTGAGATCAGGAAAAGTCTGTCTTAACTTCTTAACTTGGAAACCGAATGCTTAAACTGCTAAAGCACTTACCTGGTACATAATACATATATTTTTGGCAAAATACCCTAATTGCTTTTGCAGACTGTCCCTTTATGGGTACATTATTCTCATCTTTGTCATATTATCATCAACTAGCTTGTGTGTTCTACTGTTTCCTACTCATGCAACTTAAAGAGTTTGTTTTTCACTGTCCTTGTGTGCAGATCATCCATATCTGGAGTACTTTCTATATATTTTGCCAGTGTTATATACTTTGGGGCAGGAATTCCAATTCTGTGTCAGATACGCTTATCAAAATTGCTTTTCTCTTGTTGAGAAAAACCAGAATATTCTGCTTCTGCTAATATGGTTTCTTCCATCTTTGAGTGTGAGGAGTGAGTTTGCTGTGGCTTTTATATTCAGAAAATTTTGTGGTGGAGGACAGTAGAGAGGCTGACTTACTGGAATCTCCGCTGTTCTTGTTTTGATTACATTTGAGAGGAATCTAAAGAACGAAAAGACAAGGAGTGAGGTCACAGATAGGGTGAGGTAAATTGCATACCTAGCTGAACTCGCCCACATTTTTCTTTTACATAAGAGTTTCCAAGGGAGGGGGAAAGAAGTTAGAGCAGGGAATTAAAGATAAAAATTAAGTTCTGTGAGGGAGGAAGACTATTACCTGGTTAGGGACATGAAAGTGTACTGTTCCCATGTAACTGATTTTTGGGGAGACAACTGGATTACCTATAGCTGTCATACACACTGTGTATTTTCAGACTTGAACCCTGATGAGAAATGAAATGAGCAAGCTTCCTGTTTTAAAGCACAAGTGCTCTACTTAGTATTGAAATCCTCCTTTCCTTCCAACATCCCTCAAGGAGAAGGGGGAGGGAACTTCCTCCTCCTGACATCCTTCTGAGTGGGGTGGGTGAGCCAGTAGCAGCAAAATGCAGTATTCTATGGCTTCCCCTGACATCTGTCCAGGTCAATTGTGTGTTCACAGTAAATCTGACATGACATAGCGACTGTGCCCCCCGTAAGAAACACGATGCTGATGCAGCGTGAGATGTTGTTGGTCCACAGTGTAACCTTAGGAAATAGAAGGAAAGCTTGGAGCGGTTGCTCTTGTAGTTTGCAGATTTGGCAAATGATTGTGGGGGAACAGGAATGTTATTGGCCATGGTTGTGAAGGGACATAGCTTCTTTGGTCAAGTAGAACTTGGACTGCTTGTTTGTGCAGCCACAAAGCACAGCGCGTTCCCCTTAGCCCCCGGTATTACTGTACCAAAGGTATTGCCTCTATAGAAGAATGAATAAAGAATTAGCTTTATCAAAGTTGTCTTTCGTGGAGATTTGGTTAGCTGGCTATCCTCATGAATCTTAGGAAGCCCTTGAAGCTGATTGTTCACTCAAGCTTCTGTAAGTGTTTTGTTTGGTTTTTTTTTCTGGGGATGCTGATTACCATCAGTATGAAAATTTTATTTCCATCTGGAAATGGTTTATGTGGTCCTAAGATTAATAGATTAAAGTTAACAGAGTAGAAAGAATGTTCCTAGTTCATGTTGTGTTTGCCAATAGCTAATATTTGACAGCTTTCTACTTTTTCCTGTTTGCTGTGATAGCCTGAAATGGAGTTTACCATCTTTTTCTACACCTTCGAGAAGATGTTTATATGCTTTTCAACCATAAAAAGAGAAAGGAGAACTGAATGTCATTTGGTCTGAGTAGCAAAACTGGATTCAACTGATAGGACCAGTCTACCTCAAACTTCTTGAGCTGTATCTCACCTACTGGGTCTAGCACACATTGCTTCCAGGAAGAGTGTGCTTGCTTTCCATAACACCATGTGAGGAGGCACATATGATGGTTCGCTGCTTTGTCTATCTAACAAAGCATTTCTCAATCTAATAAACTGTTGCAATTTGATTCTTTAAGTTGCATTTACCACTCTGCTGTCTGTCATTAAGAGCTAATTCAACTCTTAACAAATGCAGGATAATTCCTGGCAACAGGTGAACTATTCCTGCTGATTATCTGATGTATAATTAGTCATCTTTTTAACTCCAAAAAGCTTAGGATGAAAGTTTTCTAATACAATCTAAATAAGAACATAATTCTGAAAGCTTTTAGAATTTACTTTTTAAAATTTCTGTCTTAAAATAATAGTGAATGATGTATAAAGTGATTACAGAATAATTGTATGCAAATAATATGTTGATTTTTCCCTAGTTATACCTTCTAAAATAAACAAACTCAAATCTAGGAGACCATTTCCTAAAAGATAGTTTGATTTGAGTGTTTGAGATGAATGTTTTATTTTTTTTAATAATGGAAGCATTCAAGCACCCGTTACAGTTTATTTGCAAAGATTGTGATTAAAGTTTGAAATTGAGTTTTGTGTAGGAAGGTATTGTGGTGGCAGTGGTAAAGTGGGGTAGAAAGGCTTGACTTCATGAAGTGATCTTGGTATTTTCATTTGTGATCTTAGCATGATACCTAAATTCTGTTTGATTGCACTACAATAAAAAAGGAAATGGGCTTTTAGGGATAGAGGTGCATTTTGAAGTATTGTATAAGGACCAAAATGAAGAATTAAGCTAAATGGCTGTTCCTCCCCCTTGCTGATATGAAAGGCTGCCCAGTCTTTGTGCAGCTGTATGTTTGAGTCAATTGTTGTAACAAAAACTTAGGTGATTGACTTATTCTAATTATTTTTCTGCCAAGGAAATTGGAATTGGAATGTCCTGGATATTACTTCTGCAGTTGTGCTCTAAGCTGTTGGGTACTAAGAATTTTGGAATTCATGTTTGCTTTATGGTCATCTTTTCCTTTTTCCAGTCCCCAAGCTCAACTCTTCTATTGTAAGACTGCATGTGTTGTCCTGTCATTCTTCTATTTAATATTTGGGAATGGAGGTTTTGAATTAAAAATAGCATGAGTTGCAACTATGTAACAATGTAGGTGTAGCTTATAGCAATTATTTAGTCCATTTATTGTTTATGGAGTCTTAGAACATTTTTCTTTCCTTATATTGTCATGATCTGAACATCTTTGATAGGCATATCAATGTGGATGGGGTTTTTTTGATTGGGTAAGCTCCTGAGCTTGTTCCAGTTGCACTGTAGGTATTTGAATGTTTCCCCCGCCTCATGCTGTCAAAGACTCATAGGGTGTTTTTAGGAATCTGTTCTGTGGGTCCATTTCTGTGCTGATGCACTTCTTGACATAGCTTGTCAATCTGTTGCTTTTAGGATACTATTAGGGATCTGTTCTCTAGGTCCGTTCCTGTGCTGATGCTTGTGTCTTTTTCGTCAAGCTGTTCTTCTGTAGTTTTATTTTGTCATATATGTCAGCACTGAAACTTTAAGTTAGGTAAAGCTGGCTTTCATTCTTCTTCTTGGCAAAGAGACCATCCTGGGCTCAAAACAGTTCTATTCAGAGTGGATATTAGGATTCCTTTGTGAGAGGAAGGAGCAGAAATTCTGTAATGCAGTGTTCCCAAGCCACACTGAATAACTACCTTGGATTACAAGAGTAGCTGCAGTCTTATCCTAGCAAGGTTGTGCATAGTAAAAAGGAGCACTCTTTCCATATGATGACTCATGCCTGATTCTGGGGCTGTTTCTGGCCTTTAACTGATTTGTGCAGTCAAGCATGTTTCAATGTTACTGTCATTTCTTATCTGAATGCAAAGTAATATGTGCCACAGATGTTATTTAACGTAATAGCAGAATGTGTTCAGGTAGCTTGCTTACTTGCCTCTTACTTTTCCAGGAGTTGTTTTGAGCTACTGCTTTCAATTCCTGAAAGTGAATTGCCGCATGAGGTGTGGTTAGAATTCCATCAGTCCATACAGGTAAGTGTTCTGAATTCCTTTTTTGCAATTTAAGTATTTATTTTTTTTTAAAATAAGGCTGCTGTTGTGCTTTTTTTTTTCCTACCCTTCCCCTGAATTCCACCTGTCCTGTGTTGCTGTTATGTAGGCAACAAGAATTTCTGAGCGGCAAAAGACTATCCGAAACAACAGTATTGGCAGCCTTAGGCCCAACAGCAGATTTGTAACTACAGAATCAATGGCAACTGTAGCAAATCTTGATCTGTCTAATGGTTTGTGTCAGAGAAAGACTGAGTTAGATGGAGTGATGTTAACAGCTCTAAAGTATTACTTTGAAGATGACTGAAAAAAGGTTTTGGGAAGATCTGAGTGGAAAGTTAGTGTCTATACCTGATTTCAGAGAGATGAAAATAGTGGGACAGATCTTTAGTCCAGCCGGTTCCTAGAAGTGTTTCTTCTGAGGTGGTGCTGAAACAAGCTCGTAATACTACTATTCCTACACTCAAATGAAGATGGCTACTGTAGACTATGTAGGAGGAAGTGATGTTTTCCGGGTTTTAGTCTGAAGGTAGTACCTAGCTGTCTCCAAGGACTTGCGTTCCTTGTGGAGCTGAAAGACAGGAGTGGTAGTCTTGCTGTGTTCATACTAATAGACCCTTCCAGGACCAGGGACTGATCTGTTGCTGCTATTGCCTGTTCTGGCAATCAACTGTGACTAATGAAGTTGGAAGCTAATATCAGTTACAAGTTTCTGAAGTGAAGTCTTTGGCAGGAAGTAGTTGGAAGGAAGTGAACTTGCACCTTGCAGCTGTCCTTGTGCAGACCTTACCACAAGACCTTATACCCCTATGACTGGGGATTTCCTCAGTCCCTGAGGCTTGGTGGCCACTGCTGCTGTAGCTCTGAAGATGCAGGTATAAAGGTTCTGAAGGAGCTGCTTCTTTTGTTTCACCTGCAGTCAGGGAAATTGCACATGTGGAAACTCTTCAGTAGACTGAAGATGAATAAACCTGGCATTTTAAACTGAGAGAAGCTGTCTCATAGAGCTTTGTAGTCCTGCTAGTAGCGGAAGGGACCAAGGTGGTCTGTGATTGGTGTTTTCAGATGTGGTCCTTTTCCTGAAATACCATGGAATACTTACTGTAATGGCAACCCTAAAAACAGTTGGGTGTGGCATGTACTTTGTAGTAGAAAGAATTGCATACAGTTTAAATCATATGGTCTTAGTGGTGTCAAAGATTTTTCCTTTATTTTGAGTGCTGGTGCACAAGTCCTGTAACTCCCTTAGTGATTGCAGCAGATGATAGTGGACATTGCAGCACTCCAGAACCAAATTTGAAGGTATAGCAGTTTATTTTGACAATACCCAGCTATGCCATGCTAGTACACATAGTCTGTAGCTATTAGCCATGGTGTTGCAGAGGCTAGATCTGTGCTCCTAACCCCCTCATCATGTGGGGATGCCACAAATAAGGTTGATGAGCCACAGGTTCATCTTTTGTGTTAGGGCTGATGGAAGAAGTTGGAACTTACTGTTTACAAGGTAGCTCTTAAATTCAGTGATCCAGTTGTCATTGGATAAAGAGGAGTGAATATAGAATACTAGGTTGAAAGGAACCTCAAGGATCATCTGGTACAACCTTTCTTGGCAAAAGCTCACAACGTTGTCCAGCCAAATCGTAAAAGTGTCCAATGTTGGGGAATCCACCACTTCCCTGGGGAGATTATTCCAATGGCTGATTGTTCTCATTCTGAAAAATTCTCTTCTTGTGTCCAATTGAAATCTCCCCAGGAGTAACTTGTACCCATTACTTCGCATCTTCTCCATGTGACTCCTTGTAGAAAGGGAGTCTCCATCGTCTTTGTAGACACCCTTTAAATAGTGGAACGTGATGATAAGGTCTCCCCTAAGCCTTATGAGCTTATCATACACTAAAAGGCATATAATAAGTTTGTAACTGAGATGGCCTAGGCCTGAAACAAGATGTTCTCTCATTCAGAACATGGGAGGGCATATACAGGCTTTTTCCCATTATAGCAGAGGTATAAAGCAGCTCTGAGAATTACTAGCTTTTAACTGGAGGGATCTGCAAAGAGGATTCTTGTTACTAAGGAGAATAATTTCTATGATGTAACAAGCGTGTGTGTTTCTAGGTTTCTGAAGCCAGTGATTGAGCTTTGATACTTGTGTTTATAGAGAGCAAGTTTTTTAGCCAGACGAGATGACTTTATTCAGACTGAATATGTTGGAAGGAAACTATTAAATTCCAGGGGTAGAAGGGTGACGCAAGCACAGATCTCTCAAGTCAACTTTCAAAACAAAGGGAAAATTCAGGATGTGCTGCTGCTACATTTGGCTTTCATACTGACTTTCTGAAACAGTGGCTTACAAATTTAGCACTCATCTAATGCTCCCCATAGTTCCAATAGTAAAAGATTTGGGCAAAGCTTCTTAAACACAGTAGTACTCTGAAACCTCTCTGAAGAAGTTTGTGGACTTTTACAAACAGGGCCTTCTAATGAGATTTTGAAGTGTCACTTCTGCAGAAATATGAGAATGAGAATGTTTGTACCCTGCCCTGGAGTATAGTAGGAACTCACTCCTCATCAAAGAGGAGAGTAACAGAGAAGGAGTATGCAGTCATACAGAGGGCAGCACAGGCCTTTAGACAGGAGTCACTCATAGGGTCTCATATAAGGACTTGTAGATTTAAAGCCTGTGACCATGTTAATGTGCCGATCCCCGGGCAAATCCAGTAGCAAAGCACTGCAAAATTATATATTAGCACATGCCCGAGATTGACAGATGTGATTGTGCTTATCCTTTCCTAACAAAAGGGGTGAGTGTGGCTGATGAGGAATATCACTCCAAATGTAACTGGTAGTTGCAGCAAATATGGGACAGGTATTTCTTTCAGATCTGCCTGCAGTAACTGTTGCTCTGTAACAATCTGCACAGGTAGTGAGAGTCAGTGAAACTTACAAGTGCTGATAAGGGCTTGCATTTCAAAGCAGCAACCTGTAGGAACTGTTCTAAAGCTAAAAATGGAGTGTTACTGCTGTCAAACTTATACACAAAACACTGGTGTCTGAACCTGTTCGTTCTTTCATTGTAAATAACAGTAGTTATGCCCTGCAGTTTTCCTTATATCTAAGCAAAAGCAGAGGCAGCCTGTGTGAAATGAAAACAAGATTTGAGTCTGTGTGGCAGGAGTCTCAGTACAGATTTTATACAGTGGCAGCAGGCAAAAGGAAGTGGACATGGGTGGGTAAATGCTGTAAAGTATGAGCAGAAGGGTTGGGGCAGAACTACAAGGCCCTTCATACAGGTAAACTCAATTAATGTGGGGGAATGGATGTAATCTGGCCAGTTGAGGAAGATCAAACAATACGTTTAGTGGGAGTGGAGGTGTATTGTCATGGGAACTGAATATGGATTGCGGGATAGGGTTCCCTTCGAGCCTTACAAGGAGAATGCTTTCTTTAGAAAAGCTGTATATTGAGGGTGAGTGTAAAACTACAACTTGTGACACTGTAGTAGATGCTGTTTGCTTTAAATTGCCAGGACTGAAAAGTACAGGTATCTGCAATAAACTTCCAAGGATTGTATTTTCTCTTTAACTTTGTCCATAGGCTCTTACTATATTATCTTTTCCAGACTTCATCTAGAATAAAATGTGTTGTGTCCCTCTCTTCAGGATCTGTTTATGATGTTGTCCCAACTTAGTGATACCTGCATACTTAAATTTTGCATTAGGTTTCTTCAAAGACTTTTGAAGTATTCTTAGTAGATTTTCATAAATATTTCCATGAACGTTAGCCTTATATTCTTCAGTAGGTCCAGTAATGAAAGGTTCAGCTAAGCAGGTAGAAGAGAAGCAGAGTGTATTGTCAGTAGTTAGTTACTTATGCTACACACGTTGGTGAATTTCATATTCAGTATTTCAGTATTGATCCTCTGGAGCCCCCCACATGAGAAGGACATGGCTCTGGAGGGAGTCCAAAGGAGGCCACGAAGATGATCAGAGGGCAGGAGCCCCTCTGCTGTGAGGACAGGCTGAGAGAGTTGGGGACGTTCAGCCCGGAGAAGAGAAGGCTCCAGGGAGACCTTAGAGCCCCTTCCAGTCCCTGAATGGGCTTCAGGAAAGCTGGGGAGGGACTCTGGGTCAGGGAGGGGAGCCATGGGACGAGGGGGAATGGTTTTACACTGGAAGAGGGGAGATTTAGATGAGATAACAGGCAGAAATTCTTTGCTGTGAGGGTGGTGAGCCCCTGGCCCAGGTTGCCCAGAGAAGCTGTGGCTGCCCCATCCCTGGAGGTGTTCAAGGCCAGGCTGGATGGGGCTTGGAGCAACCTGGTGTGGTGGGAGGTGTCCCTGCCCAGGGCAGGGGCACTGGAACTGGATGATCTTTAAGGTCCCTTCCAACCCAAACCATCCTATGATTCTATGAATCTCAAACACAGTACTGACTCGGCAAGTCACGTGACTTGTATAATAGACCCCTTCTTTCTCACCTTCTAAGGGTTTTCTTTCAGCTCCTAGTACAAAGGTGCTGAAATGTGAATGATGCTCATAACTGAACTGGGCTCTGCTAGCTCTGTACTGCATCCTAAAGCACTCAGATTAGGGAAGAGTTACTATTGGGAAAACGTTGTTTGCATTGGATGTCTGGATCGCAGAATGTCATGATCTGAGGAATAGCAGTCCCTACTGCTGCAGAGTAGTAGTACCTCACCCTTGTCCAAATTGTATAATAGTTGTTTGGGTTTGTTTTTGTCAGCTATATCTTGTTTCAGTGGTGGCAGCAGATAAGTGTTCTGTTCTGTCTTTCTCTGAGGCAGTGGCTTCTAGCTCCTCTTGAACGTGCAGCTCAGTAGCAGATGGACTTGGGATAAGTATCACTACAAGGCAACAAATCTCAGCTAGTGTAATGTGCCATTACAAAATCTGCTTGTATGGTCTTTTGGCACTTGTTGGTTGGCGAGTGTTTGCTGGGGCCAGGATGGGTATAGTCCTGTCCTTTCAATAGAGGCAGTGAGTTCATACAGCCAGGAGTTCGTGTTTCCCTTTCTTTGCCTTTCAGAACTGTGCAGAGCTGAAAATCCTGTTCGTTCGTACTTCAGTCTTCTTCACCGATCAAATATCTTAGAGTTGCTGGAACAGATTTTTGGGTGACACCACTATATGTAATATGTGCTGAGAGCTCTCTGTGGCTTCCTAAAGCAGTGTGTCTTGCAGTACTGCAGTACATTTAAGTACAGTATAGCACTGGCAATTTGAGGTGATTCTTTCTTGTGTTTGTTAAACTATTTCTCAACAGTAAGGGCCAGGAACCTTTGACTTATATGCTCAGGAAATGGTATAAATTCTCAAGACTTGCAGTAAAATTGTTAAATTTTTATTGATTATTAGTGCTTTGCTGAAGCTCTTTGTGAAGAATCTGAACGTATAAACAGTACCCTCAAAAGAAGTGCAGACTGATTACCAAACGTCTTCTGATAATGAGAACTCTTCTGATTCGCCTGTTGTTTTTCTTCAAGAAAACATGCCGTTTAAAAGATACGGTGTCCTTTCTCCTCTTACAAGTCATAACTATGAGGAACCTGGCACTTTTTGCCATTATTTAAACAAACCAATTGGAAGAGCTTTGCTGGTCAGTTCCACCTCTTTCCATTGCATAACATGTGCTGAATGCCTTAGCAGAGTGCTGTAGCTCAGTAATGCTCACTGAGTTCAGTCTTCCAGGTGAAATTTGAAGTCATAGGCTGTTAAACCATGATTATTTTTTTTTGACTTAGTGTTTGACCTGATTTACACTTGACACTGATACAGGTTAAAGCTGTAATGTTAGTATATGGGAGGAGAATACACAATGGATGCTGTGGCAACCTGTTGTGTTGAAAAGGCAATGTATGGTGCTGTACAGTTGAGAAAGGTCAAAAGTAGAGGTTGCCAAAATGGGCTTGTATTTACTTTGTGGATAAGATACAGTATCCCTTCTACCTGCACACTCATAATTATTTTCTTAATAACCCAAGTCTGAGGATAAAAAGATAGACATAGACTACCTATATGATCATAACTGCCACTTAAGGAAACTCTGGACTGTGATTCCATACTTCATAGGTATAAATTTAGATCAGTTTGTTGATATCCACTGACGTTTTTAAAGCTGTCCTGAGGCTATAACTTGAGCATCTTTTGGCAGCAGCGCTGACTTAAGTCTGTCATTCGCCTGCCTGATTCTACTACTGGCTATAAAGTGGGGAACTAATCATGCTTTAATTTTTAAAAAACAAAACAAAACAAAAACACTCCTCCCCTGAGGCGATTTCTGCTGAATTTGGTTTCCTGATCCAGCTTGCACAGGAAAGAAAGACTTGATAGAAGGAACAGCTGTGTGAGCATAAGGATTGCTTAAGTGATGTTTTCAAATGCTTAAATACAGACTGAAAAAAAGCCTTTGTGTGTTGTAGCTCATGTATTAGTGTCTCAATGCTTTAGTCAAGAGCAGTTTGAGCTCTGGTTAAGAACAGGTTAGGTTACTTGCATCTTCAGGGTGCAGCTGTGACACTCCAAAATTTATTATTTTCTTTTTTTCCTTTGACCTTGTGAGTAATGTTTCAGGCTCAAGGCTGGAAATCAGTCATTGAAAGCATTGTACTTGGCTATCTTTGCACCTGCAAATTAGCACCAACTCTTCTACTGATATCAACTGATTTTGAGGCCGTGTCACCAGTAGCTCACTTGCTAGTTTTGCTTTCTTTATAATCATTTTTAGAAGTAGCTTGCTCTTTAATACTTGATTTTAGTTAGCAAGTATGCTAGGAGCTAAGAGTTGCAACACAGTTACAGCAGTTACCTAAAAATAAAATCACTACTGGGGCAATATTTGTAGAAAATCTTGGGTAACACTAAGGAAGATGAGATGGTTAAAGTTATCAAAACTGCTAGATTGTTGCATTCAGCTATGAGGTTTTTAATTTTGGTGCTTCTTAGGAGGTGGAAGTCTGCACTATGGTTCTGCATTTGGAAAGAACTAATGTGTGCTTTTTCACTCACTTCTGATGTTAGTTTGGTTTTGTTCTTGCAGGCAGAACTACTGATCCCATTAAGTGTGCTTTCAGTATGTCTGGTAAATGTGTTGAATGTGCAGCCCTCTGAAGGTGTCTGTTATGGAAGAGTCATAAGGTAGCTCAAGTTATCTAATCCACCGCTTCACTCAGCGTATGGGCTATCTTGAATCAGGTTGCTTAGGGTCATACCCCACCAAGTTTTCAGTGTCTCTAAGAATGGAGATTGCACAAATTTTGGGTAGTGTTTTGTCCTGATTTCAGATGGGATAGAGTTAATTCTCTTCCTAGTAGCTGCTGTGTTTCAGACTTAGTCTGAGAATAATGTTGATAACACATATTGTTTTAGTTGTTGCTAAGTAATGTTTGTATTGAGTCAGGGACCTTTTCAGCTTCCCATAGAAGCTGAGAGGGACCATAAACAGGACAGTCTGGTCAAAGGATTATTCCATACCATAGACCATTCCCTGCTTGGGAGTGGCTGGTCAACCAGTCATCGGGTGGTGAGAGCAATTGTATTGCATCACACCAATCTCCTGGATATGCTCCGTTTGAAACTGTTCATCATAGTTTGCCTTGTTTGCAGTAAGGGCTCACTGCTGACTTAAATCACAGACCCTCGAGGCCTGTTGTGCCAAACTGGAACCTAGCCAGCTGGTCACCAGCCTCTACTGATACCTGGGGTTGTGCCAGGTGCAGCACTTTGCATTTGCCTTTGGTGAACTTCAGTGAGTTCCTGTCAGTGATGTTCTGTGGCCTGTTGAATGTCTTTCTGAATGGCAGCCCTGCCCTCCGGCGCCAGCTGCTCTCCAAGTTCTGTATGAGCTGTGGACTGGCAGAGAACATACTTTGTCCCATTATTCAGACAATTAATAAAGATGTTAAAAGTATCAGCTCAGTGTTGACCCCTGAGAAATGCTACTAGGAGACAGCTGCCCATTGGTTTTTGAACAGTTGGTCGCAAACTTTCCAGGCCTGGCAGTTGAGCTGATTTTTCCACCTGTATTACTGTTCCACTTTTCCATATTTTAAAAATCTCATTTTAAAGATAGTATGGGAGACTGTCAGAAGCCTTGCTAAGTCTGACTACTCTAATGTCATCTGCAGTGTGTTATCTCATCACAGAAGGTAGTCAGGTTGATAAAGTGACTTGTACTTGGCAAGTCCTGGCTGTTCCGCGTCACATTTCTGTTCTTCACGTGTGGTTTCCAGGAGAACTTGCCCTGTAGTCTTTCTGGGGATGGGTTATGCTGACTGGACTAGTGTTCCCTAGTGTCTTCTCCCCTTGGTCTTGAAAATGGGCATGGTGGTTTCTTCCAGTCACCAGGAACCTTCCCCCAGTGGCTGTGACTTTTCAGAGCTAGTATTGGTCTTGCAGGTGACATCCGTCAAGACCCTTGGCTTCTATTTGGTACTGCGGATGCTAACATGATTGTCTTAACATCTCTGTTGTGCTGCTTCATGGCCCTTCCCCGCCCCCAACTCTGCCACTAGTCATAGGGACCAGGAAGGTCAGAGTGCAGGCCTTAACAGTAAAACTTGAGGCAAAGTTATTGAGTACCTTAGCCTCTTCTCTGTTCCTCAATGCTCTGTCCTGTTGAGCTGGTCTCACACTTTCGTTGTCCTTCCTTTTGCTTTCAGTCTTACATTTTCCTCAGCAAAATGAAGTAAACTAGATGGATGCTCATGTCCTTCAGCTTGGCCCCCAGAGCCTCGTATTTACTCTGGGTGTGCAGTGTGGTTGGTGTCCAGGTGTGTGAGCAGCAAGTGGTGATAGCCTGAGGACAAGCCTTGGCAGCTTCTCTGCAATATTCCAGATCCAAGTCACTGTGAAGCACCAGACCTTGTGAGACATGAAGTCTGATTAGCAGCTGGAGGTGGTGAATGGTTAGGTAGGATTTTAGCAATGAAAACCGATAGCTTGCTTTGCTTCCTTCCTCCTTTCCCATCTTACCTATTACAGTAAAGACTGGTTATAGCAGGAAATCCTGTTTATTTTAGAGGTTAGTCAGGGCATTGTGTTACTTTAATGGCATGACTAGCATAGGAAGATTAGCTTAGCTGTGGAGTACAGTTCCAGTTTCTGGAATCAGGAATACATTTTGTGCTATGTTATCAGCTTACATGGAAACTTACAAAATATGCTTTATTTATCCTTGATTTCCCTATGTCTTGTGACAACAAGATCTCCTACAGATATTTAACACCTGCATTGCAGAACACATCCCCGTATTCTTGCTCATCCTCTAGAATTTCATAGTTCATTGTGTGCTAGATGAGCAAGCAGGAAGGTGATTTCTATAATGAGCTTTGTAGGAGTATATGTATCCTTCTGTGGTCCCCTTTTGATTATTGGATTCTTCACTCGGTACTTGCTGGGAATGACTTTCTTCTAAACTTGCCTGTGTTCTCAGTTTAGTGAAAGAATGCCCTGAAGTCATCCGGATGCATAGACTCCTTGAAGAGCCCCATATGCTTAGTTTCATATTCTAGAGACTGACAGACTATCCAGGGGATGAATGGATCGGTATAAACTTGCCACTGGACACAGACTTCAGCAGTGAAGTAATACTTGAGTTTATTCCATATAGTACACAAGTATGCTATGGTATACTTGGAGCAGATAGATGTAACTGGGGAGCGAGGAGGGAAGAGCCCTATGTTAGCTATGCTTCACTTTAATTTAGGATTTACAAAGTAGCGTGTCTGATAGTGTCGTTTTAGAGTTATTTGAGAGGAGTCCTCTAAGAAACTTCTGAGACTATTACTTACGACAGCTATGGACCAATGTAGTTGAAACCTTCACTGCAAGAATATGATTTTCCCCTCATGACTCTTTTGCTGGGATTAAAGCTTCACTCCTTAGTGGGTAGATGCTTCACACAAGAGTTAAATCCAGGTTCTCCTGTGCAGAGATTTATGGAGTACAGTTTGCTGCAGCATTAGAAAGGAAATTGATATTTATATCAAAACATTAAAGTTGCTCTGAAATTGGTCTTCTCATATTGAATGTTGTCCTGGTTTCAATTGGGAATAGAGTTAACTTTCTTACTAGCAGCTGCTATAGTGCTGTGTTTTGGATTTGGGATGAAAGCAGTGTTGACAGCACGCTGATGTTTTTGGTTGTTGTTAAGCAGTCAAGTCCTCTCATGCTCCTCATACCACACTGCCAGTGAGTAGGCTGGGAGTGCACAAAAAGTTGAGAGGAGACAAGTGAGACAGCTGACCCCAACTGACCAAAGGAATTGTACTGCACGGTTAAAGATGGCAAACTGAGGTATATACACAAACAAAATAAAATTTTATTTTAATTTATAATAGTGTGATCAGGCTAAAGGATACAAAATAAAACTTTATCTTGTTTCATAATGGTGTGTTCAGGCTCAAGGACATTAATCAGAACATCTACTACACAGTATAAAAACTATAGCTACTATTCATTACAATTATCATTTACTAAATCAATAGTTCAAAGCTAGGTTGATAAGTAATTATTTTATAGAGATTGATGTTACTCACCCAAGTGATGAGCACCTGTGGATTGCTCTCTTTCGCTCAGCCTTGAGGGGTAACCTTGAGGGGTGTCCCTGCTCACGGGAGGAATCCCAAACATACCTGTGGGTGGGAATGTACTAGAATCCCTCCTGATCAAAGATGGGACTAAGCTTTTATAGTGTAAAGTGATTGACTGTCAGTCATTTGTTGCTAAGCCAAACTGTCTTGCTCAGCGAAACACTGTTATATTCTTATTATTCCTTTGATCCTCCTGAAAATACCTGGTTTCGCATCCTACCCTGTGACATTTATTTTGGGGCTGCTGCATCAGGCTAATCCTTAGTGTCCTTCAACACTAGGGACCGTATGACCTCTTTGTGTCTGGTAAGTTTCCACCAGAAGACTCTTACAAGTAGGGCAAAGTTCAAGATGATGCTAGGCAGAGTGTCCTGCTACAGGAATATTCTGTGCCATATGACATCATGCTCAGTACATAAAGCTGAGGGAAGAAGGAAGGGGGGACAACTGGAGCGATGGTGTTTGTCTTCCCAAGTCACTGTTACGTGTGATGGAGCCCTGCTTTCCCGGAGATGGCTGAACACCTCCCTGCAGGGAAGCCGTGAATGAACTCCTTGTTTTATTTTGCTTTGCTTGCGTGTGTGGCTTTTGCTTTACTTATTGAACTCTCTTTCTCTCAACCCATGAGTTTTCTCACTTTTACTCTTCTGATTCTCTTCCCGATCCCAACTGGGGGAGTGAGCGAGTGGCTGCATGGCCTTAGCTGACGGCTGGGGTTAAACACCAGTATCTACTTTATTAAAGGGCATCTATCTAATGATTAAATGCCAAGATGCCTTTTACTGTTAGTGGGAAAGTCTTGGGTATTTTCATGGCAGATTCACTTGGTTGTAGAAGGTAACTCAGGAACTTGAAAAACACATCTTGTGTGCTGCAATGTGGAATGCAGTTTATTGCTGTCTTTTGACAGCCCGTGATACAAGGCCGTGGTTACTCTGGTGTTCCCGGTGGTCATAGCATTAGCTAGGATAATTCAGAACATGGAATTGATTCCGATATTTAGAGAGGATACAACAGAGGCTATGGAAAGCTGAGGCTAATAATAGCGTTTAAAGTACTGCTAACTTAAAGCACAGCTCGTTAGAACTAGGGGACATTGTCACATATCAAACTAATTCTTAAACTTAATGTGTTGTGACTCATGTGAGAAGCATTTTTACTGAACATGTAGCCACAAATTGCCTACAATAAGTTGTCTTCAATTTGTCAGTGTTAGGAAATTCTGCATGGTGATATTTTAATTTTTTCAGTGCAAGTCACCCTAGATAATGTCCCTAGCAGGAAAACTAAGTGCTAGAATCTTCGTTTTTTCTTCTGTATTAGACTTCAACTTCTTTTTGTGTATAACACCTCTTTTTTTTTTTCCCCTCCTTCACTCCTTGGATTTCCAGAAGGTGATAGGGCCTTGATCACTCTTGAGTGTTGTGCTATGGATGCGGGTTTGGTGGATGAACTTCCGCTGTAGACCTGGTTGCTGTGCAGAGTCTCTGTGTCAGCCTTCAGAGCATCAAAACTGTCAGGATCGGAAATCCATGGTTCTTAGAGTACAGGCGCTGGACACGGATTAGTTTCTAAAGAAATGTTGTATCTGTATCCAGTAGAATGATGTTTTAATCTCAATAAATTATTCATTTCCAGTTTTGTTCTGGATTGTGAGTGTTGTACATCGGACTCTGTTGTGGATATCGTGCACTGCTTTCTCTTTCTTAAGTTCCCTGAAACTTCTTGCATCTCTTAACCACCAGGAGACCTCCACCTTCATGTGACCCCTACCTCTTTTGGTAGATGAGAGTCTTTTCTGAACATCTCCACCTGCACTACTTTTTATGTAGCTTAAGGGTATTTCCCCCCCTGCTCTCATGTTCCTCGGACTAGTGAGTGATGGATTTAATAATTCTGAGAAGTGAATTGACTGGCTTATCTCAGTAGTGTTAACACTAAATGTAAAACTTTACACTCAGCATTTTGTTACTCATTTTAAACCTCCTTCAGATTTCTTAAATGGCACTAAATGCTTTGACACAAAATTGTCCTTTGTCTTTTATACAATAATTTTCGTAATTTTATTTATATGTATATGCGTACATGACAAAACATAAAAATTACAGAAGAGTTGCAACTGCAGAATACGCTTTTTGAGTTAAGCCATTTCAGTTAACTTTCAATACTTTGAAATTGGGAAGTTTTACTATAGGATTAGAGAAGTGAAAGGACATACTGTTAAAATCCTGGTGCAAACATGTCAAAACAGTAATGACTTAGAAGAATGGTGTGAAATTATTAGAATCCAGTCAAATATTAGGACAGATAATGTAAAATGGCATTGATTTACTGTTTAGTAAAGACTTTAAATGACTTTTTTTTACGTTTTGTAGGATTCACATGATGCTTTACTGGAATTTGGGAATAACAACCTCCAAATATTGGTGGATATCACAAGGGAAGGAGTATGGAAAAATCCAGTTCTTCTTAAAATTCTATCCCAGCAACCAGTAGAAACTGAGGAAGGTAAGAATGTGATTTTTAGAGATGATATGTGGTTATTAAGAAATTACTTGATGTAGTTTTGGTGGGGAACCAGTGATTCAAGGTCAGAACAGAGTTGTATTTTAAATTGCGTTGCGCAGTAGTATTCATATGTTCCTAAACAATGTTTAGTATGGAACTCTCTCACTGGCACTCTGAATAATGTGTCCTTGCTAATGCATCTCTCCTTGGGCTACACTATCCATTAGTTTGAATATTTTGAAACTCCATTTTTCAACAGAATTATTTCTTTTTTCCATCATAAAAATATGGAAATTTTGCTCCCTGAGGTGGTTTGCTCTTCATAACTCTGTGATTTTAAATGTTTTCTTGAACACTTCACAAGGAGGAATTGTGTGTGTCCACACATTTCAGAGGCATGTGGAGGAGCGACATGAGTGTGTGTTTTTCCTTTATTAAGCTCTGAGCTGGGAAGCTTATTGTGTTTAGACTATGGAAATAAGATCTTGAATCAGAAAATGTTCGGAGGTGTGGAAAAGGAGATTTTAGCGTTATAATTTTGGAATGTCTGCTCTTAAATTCTCTTCTTTTACTCACTGAAATTTTTCATATCTATTAGCGGTACCATTAAGTACCTGCAGGTATTTCTTTTAACTGTTCCATTAACAGTACATCAGACTGCAGTTTACCTCAGTGTCAATCTAAAGTTAAAATAATATAGAGGGGAAGAAGAGCTTAAAATATTTTCTTAAAAATTAAAGGGATTTTAAGGCAAGCTTTCTTACATTGCAGAATCCTTCTTTCTGGCTTTGGGTAGCCTCTCTTTCAGTTCTGTTAAGTTAGTACTTCTTAATAAATGAGAAACACGTTAAGGTTATTTGAGAAGATATGTTGCTTTCTTGTGCTAGAAAGCATTAAAAAAAAAAAAAGGCAGCCAAGGGTGGGCTGCAGTCTTTGCTAGTCTTCACTTCAGGTATTCAATAGTATGGCAGAAACATTTGAACTTCAAACAGCACTTAATCCCTTCTCGAGCACGTCTTGAAAATAATGGCATTCTGTACTAACGTCCTGTCTTGGAGTCTTTCATTTATAGTATTGTTAGGCCATCCAGTTGCATGGTGCTCTTAATGTATTTCTACTCAAAATGACTTGCATTTCAAAATGGGTCCATATTACTGAAAACCTTCAGCTATTGAAGAATCCCTTACTTGGAGAGTGATATTCCAGTGAGGGCTAATGGTTAGCTAGCTTTGCAAACTCCCTTTACCTGTGGCAAGCCAAGAGTTCTTCTGGAGGACTGATGTGAATTCCAGAAGGAGCGATTTCCTCATATCCTGTGTGGACTCCATTATAGGTGAATTTGCTTCTTATACATGGGACTGGTTTTATCAATGGCTATATTACTAAATGCTGCTACACTACTTTGTTCCTGTGCAGGAGGACCTTGACGTGGTTCAGACTACCTCTTGACTTTAGCAGTAATAGGATAGAACTAGTTTGTCCAGTCCTTTGGCTTTTGAGTTGAAGTTTCTGCTGACGCAGATTGACTGGCACATCTTTGACCATGTTGAATTGGACTGAGTGTAGGTTCCCATTTCTGAGATCACTTGGTAGCCTTGAAACTGTTCTTTATGTTCTTTATTTAGTACATAATTGTCTGTTTAGGTAAATCTGAATACATACACAAAGAGTTGTCCTCACTGGTTGTTCTTTCATGTGATGCAAGCAGAGGCAACAGGACGTTCATTGGAGCTCTGCTAGAGATTTTGTAACTGCACAAGTGCTTTCTCATACAGTCTGTAGTAGTCCACAGGCATGCTTAAACAGTCTGAATGTGACTTTGGAATCTCTTGTTAGACCAGTCTCTCAAAGGAACGTTTCTCAAGTAAATCATAAGGTGAAGAGTTAGACATTTTAAGTAAAGGGCAGTTCTAAGAAGCTGAATACCTGCCTAAAATGTTGCTTCTTGCCAAGTGTCTTGCTTTTGTGGCAATCGTGGAAACCTTGGTTTGGTTTCTTGCTTGCTTTCAGGGTATCGAAGAGCAGATAAACTTGAGAAAAGTGTCATCCTTTTAGCCTGTTGACATGCAACATAGCTGCTTAGACACGTCTAAAAGATCTTTCTACGAGCTTTCCAAGCTATCTGAATTTGTCAACTTAGCACCCAAGCAAGATGTTTTAGATATTGGTTGAGTGCTTTCAACTGACAGTGCAGGGAATGGTAAGTAGTAGTAGAGCTCATGTGGTATGTGTTGATGCAGAAAGACAGCAAGAGCACCACAGGAGAGTGCTTTGCTCCTCCTGCTGTTCTGGTTTGCAGTAAATAGTGTGACAGTGGTGGATCAAAGCAGTAGTGTTATTAATAATGGAAATGGGAAAATAGTGAGAGGGGAAATGGGGATATTTAATAGCTAGAAATGCTATAAAGTAATGCTTCAGTAGTTAAATAATTCTGTGCCCTTACATTACAGAGGATGGAGGTTTTTTTATTTGGTTGGGTTTGTTCTTGTTAGCCTCTTGGGAGACTAAGAACATATTGAACAGGTATTGAAGATTTGCAGGGGATTGCAGGAGAGAACGTAAGGCTGGGAAAGACAATGTAGGGCATAGGATTCAGTCTCCTGCAATTGTTGCCAGCTATTCAATAACATTTCAGTATTATTCAACATATTCAGTAATGCATATCATGAGTCACTGTGAGTCATACAACTCTAAAATGTTAGAGAGAGAAGTAGATTGAGGGTATACGTAAAGTTTACTCTTTTCTCAGAAGGCAAGATGAATGTGCCAGATTTGTATAGCCTGTACTCTGGTGCAAGGCGAAATAAAAACTTAAAGAAATCCTGCTCTCTATCCTAACAAATTATGGCATGGAAAATCTTCTGACTCCTAAATTGTGCTGCTAATGTAACTGGTTTGTCTTCTTGACATCATCAGACAAGTGTAATTCAGTGACTACAGAAGTTATTTCTGAAACAACAAATGATCCGTGAAGCTGTATCATACCATGTGTTATGATTAGTAAAATCTTATTGGCTGTGTTTTACTTCCATTTCTTTGTTCAGAATCCCTTGTTAAGGGAGTCAGATGCTGCTCTAATATTGTTTGGCTTGCAAAAAGTCTGTCTGGGTAGCTGGAATTACTCTTTTTGCCTTGTGCAGGACATGGTTGGAGCTGGGATTAAGCAATTATCTCTAGATGCCTACTGGGTTAACTTTTTACCTTCATTACCTTCAATTACTGGGTTAATATTTTACCTTCAGAATCATATCAAGTAAATGCTTGTAGCTGTAATAGGAGATCATAAGTCAGTTACTAGGTTTGTCTTCCTTCTTTTATTTGTCACCTCTTTGATCTGTGTGAACTTCTCTTCTGACTGCCAGGCTCTATTTGATAGAAATAGCAGGAATCAAAATGCACTTTCTACACGTCACAGCAGGGATGACAGTTCTGCTGTTAGGCATGTTGAGTAGGGGTTGCAGAAATAGCTCTAGCGCAGTGGTTTTTCAGTTGTTTTACTCAAACTGCCATTTTATTCTTCTGCACAACAACAGTTTCACAGAGTGTCTTCTGAAGATTTGTTGTAAACGAATGTGACTTCAGTGATGTAAAACTTAGTTTCTTTGAATAGCTTGTATTTCATGCTTTCTGTGGTGCATGTCTGAAAAGCATTCCTAGTTTTTGCTGTTGTGGGCCACTGGTAAGCGAGAGGTGAGAGGAGATCAATGTGCTCAGTTGGAGCTTCTTTTGTGAAATGGTAGTGCACATTAATGATCATCAGATCATTACTTGAATTGAAGATCATGAAAATGTGACATGTTCTTGTCTCTCTTGATTAGAGTTCTTAATATTTTTATTTTTTTAATGCACTGGCCCTGAAAATAAACTGATATCAACTGTGAATTTGCTGGAACAGATTTAGTAAGCCATGAGTTTCATAGCAGCTTAGGTTCTGTCTGCTGCTTCTATGGCTGTTAATAAATTAAACTGCCCTGTGTCTAGGGTGGTTGTTGCTGTTTTGTGCTGTCAGCTGACACATTGTGGTTGTTTTGGGTGTGAACATTTGCTTGAGGAATAGGCTGCAAAAACATCATTGCTGCTTATGCCTTTTAGATGACTAAATGATATGAGCATCCCAAAGTGAACATAATAGATGCTGTTCAGCAGTCTTGACCTCCAACGTTCTTCTATGCCTGAGAAAGCTAGCTTTAATACTCTTATTTCAAGATAATTTTTTTGGCTTAACAAATAGTATCATTCAGGAAGACCTCAGGAAGAGGTCTTCTAACTCAGGAAGAGTTAGGGTGAGCTTGTTGCTGTGTGCAGCATATGAATACCAACATCTTCGTATGTCTTCATTGACATGAGTTGATTTGTAGGAAAGCTGAGATAACTCTCCATCACACTGCTACTGTAATACATACAGACCTCATGTCATTTGTGCATGCTTAACGTACTTTACTGCACTTTAGCACATTGTCATCCTGTTCCAAAGGTATTTCAGTGGAAATGCTCAGCAAGGTGCTGTTTCTCTTGAAGATTTCTCATAGTGACTGCGGAGTCTTTTCATGCCTTAGTGCTATTCATGGTTTATAAAGGCTGTATTCACAATATTGTGGTATAACTTAAGTTCATCTTATATTACCAAGTGGTTTGGGCGAGAGGGGAATCTCTTATCCTTACTTTTTGATCCTGGGAGAAGAAGGCCCTTTAGATATGTGCAGAGTTTGAAACTACACTGACCCTTTACTGGTCTAAAGGGTTTGGAGGAGGGAAGGGATGCAAGATGTCTTTGCATTGATTTTCATAGCAAGGCTGTTTTAGTCCTGAGATGCTTGGTGGAACATTGGGACGGAACAGACAACAGCAGGAGGTCTAGGAAGAGAAGGAACAAGAAAATATGCTCATGGACGTGTTTGGAAACATAACAGGTGTAGGACTGAGTACAAAATTAGGTTCTCTGAGGGGAAAACAGCTGTTCTGAGGAATAGGCAGCAAAACGAAGTTTTTTTCCCTTTTCAGGGAAAGTGAGGTGGTTGTTGGCAGGCAGCCGGAAAAGAATAGACACGTCAGAGTAAAACTAAGTGCTAAAATGGAAATAAATCACTAGTCACGTATCTGATTTCTTCTTCCCCCTTCATCATTTACATCTGCACGACTGGAGGAGCTCAGTTTGTCGTTTGCATCCCTGGCAGAGTTCAATACACCCTTGCCCAGGTGGGGAGGGCTGGGCCCAGGGCACAGACCTTCCACCCTTGGGGGAGGAGCAGATGCACGAGCTTACCAAAGATTGCAGCAAGTTGCGACCCTCTTGTCCATACCAGCAGGGAGTCCACCTTCTGTATTTCATTAGCACGTTTCTCATCTAAACTTAAAGATTAAAAATGTGATTGTTAACCTGAAAATATTTAATTTGTCTGGCTGACTGCAGCTACTCTTAAAACACTTCCCATGTCTTGACTATCTGGCTCTGATAGGTCAGTAAAAACTTCATTTGAGCAATTGCCGAATGCTTGTCTAGCTGTGTAATAAGAAACAAGAGGAATCTAAATCATTTTTAGAGCAGGTAAATAGAATATCTTATATTCCTATTATTTCTTTTATTTTTCTCATAGACCTGAAAAATATTTTTAATTATTCTGTGAGCCGAAAGCTGTAGAAACAGGGACTACAGAACTGCTTTGAAGCTTGTGGGCACTAAAATCCATTATTGACATGTCCATGAACAGTATGCTTCACCTGGATAGATTACTTTGTTCTGATGTTGAGTAAGGAAGCCTTCTTAAAGTTCTTCCTTAACAGTGATCTCTTGGCCACCTTGTTGTGGTAGCAGTCTCTTACATCCCATAGGATGGATATCACGGCATTGTTAGTTTTCCTTGCTGAATTTTCAAGCACAGAAGCATATACAGATGTAATTTTTAAGAAAGAGAGGAGGCTTGTTTCCTAGCAACTGGAGATCTTACTGCAGACTCTCTCTTGGTCAGCCAGCTTTTTTTACCTTCTCTGTTGAAGTTACTGTAATGTGAAGTGTCAATGTCAGCTATGTCAAGAGTTCTCCACTCAGAGGTTTTTCCTGTGAAAGATGGAAACCAGTACCATAGACTTGAATCTTAAAATGGTCTCTAATGGGCCACTAAGCAAACTTCTGCAGAGTACTAATAAGACCCCTACAAGACTGTAGTATGTACTTGGGAGTTTTCTGTTTAGGTGCACATAGTAAGCTTTCTGCCAACTAGTGTATTGTCTGTTAGAACATGGCCTTTTTCCGGTTTGGACTATAATTTAAGTGTGCAAAGCATGATAATTTTCTTGGATTATGTACAATCCTTTCAGAAACTTATACTATTAGTTTCTTAGCTACCCATCTCACATAGTATACTAAGATTGTAAAACAGTGAAAATATTTTTATGCAGCAACACTTCCAATAAGTTGTTATTTTAAAGCAAACTTTCTTTTTTGACTAATATGGAGTCTCTTGCAGGCTTTACAGGTAGCCGCTGCAGAACACTGGTTCTAATATGTGTTTTGTCAGAATGTCTCAGACATTTCCATAATTTCTTCTACAGATCATCAGAGAGTTTGTTCCTTGGTTGATATGTGTTATCGCATGCAGTATAAGAATGTATTGACTCCTCTTTTTTAATTCTCGAGGGTCTTTCGAAGTATGTACAAATCTGGAGACTAGCATCAAGCCTTTCTGTAGATGTTTATGTTAAGCTGGAAATAGCACCATAGCTGTCTGGAAGCATACTGTTTTGTCAGCTAAGGCAAAGTACACATACTTTAGCAAAACTTTTGATGCTGTCTCTCACATTATCCCTCTGGATAAAATGTCCAGCATACAGATAGAAAAGTCCGTAATACATTGGGCGAGCAATTAGCTGATGTGTCAGGCTCAAAGGATTATAGTAAATGGGGTTACATCAGGCTGGCGGCCAGTCACCAGTGGGTCCCGAAGGGCTCAGTTTTAGGGCCAGTGCTCTAATGTTTTTATAAATTATCTGGATGAAAGAGTCAAAAGTACACTAAGTAAGTTTGCCAATGATATTACATTAGGAGGAGCTGTGGACTCCCTCAAGAGTAGAGAGATTTTACAGAGGTCTGGATAAATGAGAGAGCTGAGCAATCAGCAACTGTATGAAATTTAACAAGAACAAGTGCTGAATTCTGCACCTGTCATGGAGTAATCCTGGTTGTACATACAAATTGGGGGATGAGAGGCTGGAGAGCAGCCTCGTGGAAAGAGAGCTGGGGGTTTGGGCTGATGGCAAGTATCTTACTGAGTCAGCAGTAAGCCCTGGCAGCCCAAAGGGCCAACTGTGTCCTGGAGTGCATCAAGCACAGCATCATGAGCTGGTTGAGGGAGGAGATTGGGAGGCCCCACCTTGAGTACTCTGTGCAGTTTTCGACACCTCAATAGAAGAAGAACATCAAACTATCAGAGTGCTTCCAGAGAAGGGTGGCCAAGATAGTGAAAGGCCTCAAGGGCAAGACTTAGGAAGAGAGTCTGAGGTTGCTTGGTTTGTTCAGCTTGGAGAAGAGAAGGCTGAGGGGTGCCTTCATTGCAGTCTACAACTTCCTCAAGGCGGGATGGAGGTGCTGATCTCCTCTCTCTGGTGACCAGCATCAGGACACGAGGAAAGGGAATGAAGTTGTGTCAGATTGGACATTAGGAGAAGGTTCTTCAATGGGAAGGGTGGTCAGTCCCTGGAACAGGCTCCCCAGGGAAGTGGTCAGGGCACCAAGCCTGTCAGAGTTCAAGGAGCATCTGGACGATGCTCTTAGTAATATGGTTTAGTGTTAGGTAGTTCTTGAAGGAACAGGGAGTTGGACTCGATGATCCTTATGGGTCCCTTCCAACTTGAGGTAGTCTGTGATTCTATAAGTACCTGGGAAGAGAATCAAACTAAATCTGTGAGGTTTTTAATCAGATTAAGTTAATTTTGCTAACTACTTACAAAAATGTATTTTTGTAAGTATTTTACAAAATACTGTTATTTTGTAACTGCCTGTAACTGAAGTTACATTTTTACTATTGAATTAGTTCATCAAGTCTCATAATGATCAGTTGTACTAGGTTGATCTAGAGCATAATTAAACACAATTCTTCTGAAGTACCACAAAGATAAGGTTTTCACCCTCCACTTCGTTTTGTGTATTTTGGCACTACATCGGGTTTTAACAACTTGGGTGGAAAAATCTGTAGTTGAAAAGTACGTAATGCTTTGTTTGAAATACTTCTGGTTCTTTGGAATAGGAAGCTACATTTAAGAGTTGAAGATTTTTGAATCTCTTCTAAACTACTGGTGTCTTATTCAAAATTCTATATGGTCTGATAAGTGTCCTTTAGCCACTGCTGTGGCATACTTAACTGCCTTGATAGATGCTATCTTATGGTTTGGGGTGGGGGGGATGGTGGCGTTGTGTGTCTGTTTTCTATAGCCCAGCATTCTTTTCCCTACACAGTTGATCTGAATTTGGGAGAAAATATTTCATTTATTGCTGTCACTTTTTATCATACCTAGAGTTTCCTAGGAAAGCTGACCATACTTATATAAGTTTGTAATAAAATAAAGTGTGAATGCAAATGCAATAAGACAATTTCAGTTAAGCGTCAGCTGTCAATTGGTGTATTCTCAAAGGCTTTTTTCTTTTCCTAGCTAATAAATTGATTACACGAGAAGGGCCTTCCTTTCTGCAGATGCGAATAAAACATTTGATGAAGTCAAACTGCATCCCACAAGCTACTTCCTTGTCAAAATTGTGTGCAGATTCTGCAGAAATTGCAAATGTTTCATCTTTTCGCCAAGCCTACATCACATGTGTGTGTTCTATGCTGCCTAATGAAGAGTCCATTAAGGAGGTTAGTAATCCATAGTCCCTTTGTAATGTGTATTTTAGAATTTATGTCCATTTTAAAATTCATTTCTGCAATAGTAAGGACTGAAGATGAAGAGTGAAACTGTTGCAGCGGAGTTCCAAAAGAGAAATGATCTATTGCAGACTGCAGTAGGAAAGAACACTTGTATTAACGGTTGGTGTAATAAGTCTGTATTATATGCTTGCATTCAAGGTTAGATGTGTTTCGAAGGTTAAAATAAAGCTTGTAACTTTAGTTCCCCTTGAAAGCAAAATATAATTGGAAAGCTGTCTTTCCTAACTCAAATACTAGTGCTAGAGCAGTTACTTCTTTTCTAGTTGTTCTGACCTAGGAAAGAGAAGTAAAAGAAAAAAAAAACCAAAAACAAAACAAAAGAAACCAACCACAAAACAAAAAGAAACCCCTTTAGAGTTGTTGCTCCAGAACCCAGAACTTATTTTTAGTAGTTAGTCTTCCTCTTACAGTAACAGTCATAGTAATGATTTGTGTTAACACATTGCAGTCGTAACAGCAGTCATACAACTCTCGCCTCAGTTGCCTCTTGATCTCACACATCTGTTATTTTATCAATCTCAATGTTCTTGTTAGAGTTGTATGGATTTGGTGTAGTTTTAAATGTGAGACTTGAACATTTTGAGTAAGCCTCTGTGAAACTGAGTCAAGCTTCACATATTTAAAAAAAAATGCAGCTCTGATGTCTACACTTCCTGAGTGAGTGGCAGACTTGTTTGGAGTGTTCTTGTTATATATGTAAACTGTTTAAAAAGCATTCCTTTAAAAATACTTGTTTTGAAAAATAAATATTCGGATAGGTGTACCCTCAGTCAGTCTCTTCAGTTTGAGCCAGATTCCCTTCAGTTTGTTGTACTGTAGGAGCAATTAATGCATTTAACAGCTCACTGCAGACACAATCTGTGTGCCGGAGGCATTGGGGACATAGGGGTAAATTGCAACACTTCGTTGGATTGGCTACAAATGATGAATGACATAGAAATCACATTGAATTGTGTTCAGTTTTTCATTTCATTTAAGAGTTGTGAAGTGTAGCTGTATCTGTTTTACCTAGATACTCAGAAAATCTTTACTTGCCTGTTAAATATAAAAGCTAGAACACAGATTGATGGATTGAATCAAATTATAATAATCACCTAATTAAACCTTTTATGGGAAAATGCAGCCACTTAGCATCAAAGCAGTATCTTAAACCGGTATGGTTTGTTGATTTAACTGGACCTGAAGCCAAACCATGAAAAGTGTAAGGTCAGTGGTGTTACAATGCCAGAAAGTTGACATAAATAACTGGTAAAATGAGGATTTGCATGTAATGCTTTTGCATGCTTGGTCATAGATATTGTGTAGTTGACACTTCTTCCAGAATTGCTAAAATCTGAGACTTCTAAAACACTTTTATTTGTTTTCAGAAGGAGAGAATTGTATTATATGTTCATGTCTTCAGGTAGAAAGTTATCAGGTCTAATGATAAGTGGGGAAAAGAGATGGATAACAGATGAAAGATGAAGAGTTCAAAGAATGGCAGCTGTTGGAGAATGAGAGGTGGCAATGACCAAAAATGCAGCAGGGGGTAGAGGGAATTAACTGAAATAAAAGAAGCAAAGGTTAAGTGAAATTTGAAGTTCAGAGTAGGATGGGGTAGATGGAGGAAGAGGGCTTAGCTAAGAAAGTGAGTGTTACAAAAAGGGGGATATGAGTGGAGATAGCTTGGGGAGGCTTAGAGGGAAAGAATTTGTTTTGGAAGACGAGGCAATGTACAGTCATCCCTTTCCAGAACGGGAAGTGATTGGAATGGGTAGGTCAGGCTTGGAAGTTAAATTGCCAAGCTGCTAAAAGTTAAGGCTGGGAAACTACTTCTGTCTATAGGCAATAACGTACATATATATGTGTGTGTATATGTACATACGTATATATAGAGAGAGGGTGGAAGCAAGGACAGTAAGCCTGGGAGGAATACAGAGAAACTGTCCAACCAGCCAGGGACCAGATTAGGCAAGCTAAAGCCCTGATAAAATTAAATTTGGCCAGGGACATCAAGGGCAACAAGAAAAGCTCCTATAGTTACATCAGTGATAAAAGGAAGACTAGGGAAGATGTGGGCCCCCTCCAGAAGGAAATGGGAGACCTGGTCACCCAAGATATGCTGAGGTACTCAATGACTTTTTTTGTCTCAGTCTTCACGGGCAAGGGCTCTAACCACACTGTCTGAGTCGCAGAAGGAAAGACAGGGACTCTGAGAACGAAGAACCACCCACTGTAGGCAAAGATCAGGTTCGAGACCAT
>VWZL01003011.1:73750-206082 GCA_013396915.1 Stercorarius parasiticus | reverse complement strand
TCAGTATTCTCCCAGAGCTTGTCCCATGACATGTACTTCAAAAAGTTTTAAGTTCATTCAAATGTATAGATATTAAGTTTCTGTGACAAAAAAATCCACTCCAGACTTCATCCCAGAATACATTCGAAAAAGCTATCACTCATTGCTGCCCCACAGCCACAACTGCGTGCTTTAAGTGGCTATATTTGACCTCATATGTATGGATTTCATTCAAAACTATCTTAAGAGCCATCCCAGGCAACACCATCCTCACGGACATCAGCTGAAATGCTTCAGGTAACAGCTCTTTGCAATAGGAGGGATTTTCTAGGAAAGCCTGAATTCTCCTATCTTCAGGACAGAACCTCCAAGGTTATATGGGAGTCCAAACCCTTGCCTGCAGTAGGGGAGTGGGATAGGTAGCTGTTTCATATCAGACGAATGAGAATTAGCTTAGGAAAGAGAATTTAACTTAGGAAAGCTAAAGCCCTGATAGAATTAAATCTGGCCAGGGACACCAAGGGCAAGAAGAAAAGCTTTTATAGGTATGTTGGTGACAAAAGGAAGACTAGGGAAGATGTGGGCCCCCTCCAGAAGGAAATGGGAGACCTGGTCACCCAAGATATGCTGAGGTACTCAATGACTTTTTTTGTCTCAGTCTTCACGGGCAAGGGCTCTAACCACACTGTCTGAGTCGCAGAAGGAAAGACAGGGACTCTGAGAACGAAGAACCACCCACTGTAGGCAAAGATCAGGTTCGAGACCATCTAAGGAACCTGAAGGTGCACAGGTCCATGGGACCTGATGAAATCCATCTGTGGGTCCTGAGGGAACTGGTGGATGAAGTTGCTAAGCCGCTTTCCCTTATATTTGAAAAGTCGTGGCAGTCTGGTGAAGTTCCCACTGATTAAAAAGCAGAAATGTAACCCCCATTTTCAAAAAGGAAGACCTTAGGAACTACAGGCCAGTAAGTCTCATCTCTGTCTGGCAAGATCATGGAGCAGATCCTCCTGGAAACTCTGAGGCACATGGAAAATAAGGAGGTGATTGGTGAGAGCCAGCATGACTTCACTAAGGGCCATGTGAAATGGTGCCTGACAAATTTGGTGGCCGCCTGTGACAGGGTTACAGTGTGGGTGGATAAGGGGAGAGCAACAGACATCATCTATGTGGACTTACGCAAATAGTTTGACACTTTCCCACACGACATCCTTGTCTGTAGATTGGAGAGAGACAGATTTCATGGATGGACCACTCAGTGGATAAGGATCTGGCTGGATGGTCATGCTCAGAGTGTTCAGTCTGGAGAAGAGAGGGCTACGGGAAGATCTTATAGCAGCTTTCCAGTATCTGAAGGGGGCCTACAAGAAAGCCAGAAAGGGACTTTTTACAAGGCCACGTAGTGATATTACAAGGGGTAATGGCTTCAAACTGTAAGAGGGGAGACTTAGATTAGATAACAGGCAGAAATTCTTGGCTGTGAGGGTGGTGAGCCCCTGGCCCAGGTTGCCCAGAGAAGCTGTGGCTGCCCCATCCCTGGAGGTGTTCAAGGCCAGGTTGGACGGGGCTTGGAGCAACCTGGTGTGGTGGGAGGTGTCCCTGCCCAGGGCAGGGGATGGAACTAGATGATCTTTAAGGTCCCTTCCCACCCAAAGCATTCTATGCTTAATTAAATACTTTTGACATAAAACACATTTTAAATCTTGAGACAGTAGCTCCCAAATTCTTGCAGCTGCAGCAGTAGTATTTAATGTAAGTAAAGTAATATGCTGCAAAAGAGTAGACTGTGTTTACGGACTCAAAGATTGTGTTGTCCCAACTCAGCTAGGGGGAGTTTACACTGTCTGAGCCGAAACTAAGTTGCTTTTGGTTGGTTCATGGTACATCTCTAGCTCCGGAAAGGAGAGTGAGTCTCCCTAGATAAGCAGATTGGCTGCCCCTTTTTTAAGGAGTATTAATGTGATGTCCTACTAAAAAAACTAGTAGAAGGGTTAGGTTAGCATCTTTGTAATGTGTTTTCTTCAAACTAAAATGGCATGGACGACAAAGACAAAATAAATCTTACATGATTGTATGTTCCATGGAGTAACTGTAAGGAGTAAATTGCCATCCTTCTTGCTAACGGAACATGGGGAGGATATCAGCATTTTTCAACAATTCTAATTTAAAATATCTTAGTACTGTTCATTCTGTAGTCTCTGAACTTTCATTCAGCTGTTGGTCTTGTTGGGTTTCTAACAGACTAACAGAAGTGCTGGTCAGTATTCCAGGTTTAGTAACAACACTTTCATTTGGTACGTGTCTGGTTTGTCACTTAAGTGACTGACTGGATATTGCTGGATGTTTTCAAGCTGTGCATTTGGACTTTTTGTCTTAAATCTTATTTTAAAGACCCCACCCAAACAAATAAAACAAGGTCTGAAATAGGATGGATTATTGCCAAAGTTTGAAATAAACAGGACTTGAAAACAAATCACCTTGTTGCTTACTCAGTACTTACTGTCCTGAGCATAAGTGAATTTGGCCAAAAAGAATCAAATTTCTGAGAGGAGAGCGAATCCAATGTGCTTTGTGACTGCAGGCTGCTCCAAGTGCCGTAGACATGATTGGGTCACTTATCTTTCTTTTCCTAATTTGCTTTAGAAAATGTGCTGATGGAAATTGTAATCTATAAAGAATAGGAAAAACTGAGTGGAAGAGAGGTGGTAGAATATTGTGAGAAGACTGGAGTTGCCCAGCTGTCAAACATGTATTCAACTAGATTTCCCACACAAGCTGAAAGGCTGTGTGCCTGCAAGTACTGAAGGTAGATGAGAACGTGAGAAAGGTACTGCTAGCAAAGGAGGGACATGGTATGCAGCAGTATCCTTTGTTATCTGTAAGCTAGAACAGCCATGTTCTCTCCTATGCAGTGATGAACACCTTCAGAATTCTTTCATGCGGCCATTGGTATGGGCTTGCTTTTCCGTCTTCCCCAGCCTGATTGAAGCAGCACTTGATTTACGGATATTGTAAGTGCGTATTATGTCTGACATGCAAGGAGCAATGATGTCTGTCCCCTTAGTTAGCAAAGCATTGTCATTTAAGTCAGTTTTAGAGGTTTCTCTCTTGCCAGAGGTGAATCAGTGACAAAACACCTGGCCAAAATAATTTGCTACGTTTTACTCTTTTTCAAATGCAAGCGTGACACATCTGCAAGCACTTGCAGCTTGTGAATTGCTCTAGAAATGCCTGCTGCAAAAGGTCAGTCATGGGTCTCAAGTTGAACACCCAAATTCAGTGGACCCTAGAAAATGTTGACGTTGCTCAATCAATGAGCTCCAGCGTCAAGCCTGTATGAAAAACTGGGCTAATATATCTGCTTCTGCTCTTCCTGCTGAATGAGATGTCTGTGAAAATTATTTTGATATATTTTTATCTTCAATTTGTTCTTTCTATATCATTATTTTTCATGATTAGCAAGAGGTTTGAATTGTTTATAGTAGCAACGGCTGATTAAAGTAGATGTTGCTTGAATACAGCCTGTTCTGTGAAGTGGAATAGATCTGGTGGAAAAAATGTGTTAGAGTGTTGTCTTAATAGTAGAAGCACTACATAATTACTGTTGGTGGTCTAAAATACTTGGCTTATAACCAAGGTAATGCTCCATTTCAATATGCAGATAGGTACTACATTTAAGTAGGCTTTCCAGCACTTCCATGGGATTTATTTGTCGTCTACAGACTTCTATTTTTAAGTTTTTTTAACTTTGGAGTGTGGTTGTTCAGAATCAGCACTTATGGACAAAGAGGACAAGAGACTGGCTCTTTCACACCTCTTGACCTTTTTGGACCTGGGACCAGGGATGCCTGCAAGTGCAGAGAAGGAATGGGCAGTTTTAGATAGGCTGTTGCCTGTACGTAAGTATTTTGCTAAGCTGCCCAAAATGGAAGATGGTCCCAAAGAAAACTAATACTGAGAAGGGATCAGCACTAACATACGTGAACTACTTCTGCTGTTCTGTAGCTGAAAGGTGTGGTATGATCTCTGGGTATTAAAATGAGACATAGGGTTTTGTTCATGTGTTTGTGTGGCCATGTCCTTTGATACAGCAAACATGCATTTCTTTTGTGAACATGCTGAGAGTAAGGTGCCTTTTCTTTTAATTTTCTTTAAGATTGCAAAGGTGGATTGCAAAGAAGTACTGGACATCATATGTAATCTGGAATCTGAGGGACAAGAAAACACTGCGTTTATTCTTTGTACAACATACCTTACTCATCAGCTTCAAACAGCAAATGTGTATTGCTCTTGGTAAGTAATAAGATTACTGCTACTCCTGACTGTTCCTTACAGGCTTCAATGCAAGAGAATTGAGGTAATATAGTACAAAAATGTGTAGAGAAAGTGGGTATATCTTTAACTTGAGAAGTACATCAGGCTGAAGTACTTCCTAGACAACTTGTGACAAAATAAATAAGGATTCATCTTGCTACAGTAATAAAGCAGTTAGACAAAAGTAATTTTAAAATTCATTTAAAAACACAGCAGCACTTATTGTTGTCATTAGTAGTACTGCTTCAGCTATGTAGTAGCTCTGTAAGTAGTGCTGGATCAGTGCTGTCTGGGTTGATATTCAACCCCTAAGCTTTGTGATTCCACAAAGTATGTTGTAATTCAGTTCTTCCCCCTTGAATACTTAGACCCATGAGAGTTTGATGCCTTTTTTCACTTCTTCCACAGAGATGTAAGTAGTAGCAATGTACAGAGGCAGCATCCTTTAACCTACCCCCAACCCCAGATAGCCTTTTTATATTTTTGTAATTTCTATAACTCTGAGAATTGTAGTACTAGATTTTGGCCAAATTGTGACTATAAAACTTCTCTGCCCTCTTAACTGGCTGGAGATACAAAACTTTTTGCGTCTCTGTTTCAGCAGTGGCAAACTGGTAGTACCAAAGCAGGGAAGCTGTTTTCTGCCCCTTATAAAATGGGTTTGTAGTTTTAGCTTTTGAGGCATGGCTAAATGTGTAGTTTTCTCTTGTTTAAACACCGATCTGGATAAAGCTTTACATTACCAGACATCTGAGGAATTTGGATTTGGTTAATTGTGGCATTGTTCATTTATTCACTCCACACTTTAAAGCCGTTAAGAAAAGTTTTCATAGCACTTAAGTGTCAGCAGAATGATTGATAGTTTAGCCTGGTCCAGTCACCTGTACAAAGAGGCCAGAAGTATTTACATACTGCTTCTGTTTCAGGCCAGAAATGTCTTTTTGAGCAAAAGTATACCTTGTAGAGAGAAATGAACTTGTAGAAGACTCAAGAGGGGAGAGTCCACCACACTTGGAAGTTCTAGAGGCTGGCTGGTTTTCGCTACTGAAATGTGTCATTAGAGATAAGATTAGAGCCATGTCCAAAGAGATGTGAGCCTGAAGTCCATCCCATGATCTCTTTTTAAAAGGAAAAAAGCCAAAACCCCCAACAACTAACATTCTTTCAGGGCAAACTAAATGATTCGCTGTTAAGCAGACCTACCTAAAAGCTGGATCCCTAGGGTGCAAATGAAGAGAGTTGGACTTCATGTGTAGCTGAGACTTTTCTTGGCACTGGAGAACAGGGTTCAGTGATGTAGCATTTGTTGTTACAGAATAACATCTCTTTTTAGTGACAAAAACTGTAGGTAGGTTTTTTTGCTTGCAGTACAATGTCGGAACTAAAACTAGTTAGGATTTGAATGAAACTTGCAGGTCCTGTAACCCTGTCTAACCTTCATTTTCTCCTGACTAATGAGTCAGGAGAGATCAATTAGAGCTGCAGATTTCTCCTCTCCGTGCCAGTCTGGCCCGTGATGGGGTCTGCCTAAGTCTACACAAAACATGGTGCAGCTCTAACCTGAGTAAGAACTTCCACATAAGCTTTAAAATTGGCTAGCCTAGGTGACAAGCAGCGAAGGCTTGAAGATACAAAGGTTAGCTCAGTCTAGTATGTTTTTGCATACTTGTGTAACCAGGTTTGTGTCACTTGTGCTGGTCATGTCATGTCTATGCTGTTGTCAGTGGTTGTTCAAAAGAAAGGCACTGGTTCAGACTGTGCTGCCTGTGTCCATGCATGCCACAGTTGCTCCCTCTGCTGCTGTCTGGACAAACTCCTCAAGTTCCAGCTGCTTTTTCCCAGGGACAAGACAGGAGAATGAAGTCTTCTGTCTAACACTGAAATTGTATAGGTGTATAAATTAAAATTCTATACTGCACATAGCACAGTACACCT
Source organism: Stercorarius parasiticus (assembly GCA_013396915.1). NCBI lineage: Eukaryota > Metazoa > Chordata > Aves > Charadriiformes > Stercorariidae > Stercorarius > Stercorarius parasiticus. The sequence goes on along the minus strand of VWZL01003011.1, from coordinate 199,854 downwards.
TGTACAAAAGAATTGCACGTAACCGATGCGGCCTGTGCCCACTGAAGAGCAAAACTTCCAGGGTGCTGGGGCACAGACTGAAGAAGTTCACCATCTGATGAACTCCTGTCTTGTGAAACTGGTGTGATAATTCTTGACCATCAGGTTAATTTCTCACTTTGAGGCTGTGCCTCTAAGTCTGTTTTAAAAGTACTGTTGCTTGAAAATAAGAATGCCTTGCTGGTCTAATGGTGAACTGCTGTTTGATGGAGTGGCCTTTTTTGTTGACCTCCACCCACTTTCCTTGTGGCAGATGTAGATCTAGTGATTAGGCACAAGGTAGATGAATTCAAGTGGCTGATGTGACATGAAACTTAAAATTTAGAGGATTACTTTTGTCAGATCAGCCAACTTTACTGATAAGGTGTGAGATTATACATTACAGATGTAGCGGATACTATGGCTCACAAAAATGAGGAGGCCTCTGCTCCATAGGAACTGTGGTGATCTATGAAATCATTGCAGAGATGGTTTGAATCGGTACCCTGGAAAAGAGATAGGGTGATGTTTCTTTCTCTGCATTAGGAAATTGATCTCAGTCAAAAGAGTGATAAGTGTCAAAGCCAGCTGGAAGGACAGGAAATGTTAAGATGGACTTACTGCAATATGCATATTTAGCCTAATCCTACAGCTAAAACTAATGTGGAGAAATCACATGCTAGAGGTTGCTTGCTAGCCGCATATAGGCTTAGGTACAGCATAAATATATACCTAAAATACTTAGTTAAATTGAATACATAAACAGACATACTGCTTTCTGTGACCAGCTGCTGGTTTTAAGGGGCAGCAACTGCTTAATTCACTTCAAAGAACGTCTTGCCTGGTTCAACAAGACAGCATTGTATTTGAAGGGTTATTTTACTCTGTGATGCTTGATCTACTGATGGTTTGGACTCTACTTATAATTTTTCTAGCAATGTCATTAACACCTTTTTGATTTTGATTGTTGATAATGTAACTTTTTGTTGTGTGTATTTAATCATAAGCCTGCATAATGGTGTTTCAAGTCAATAAATGATTTAAGCTTTAATCAGTTTTCATAGTGTACTTCTGGTGCATTATGTAATTTGATAGACCAGAACTTAAGTGTTGATGAAAACATTGACTAAAGATCTTTGAGAGGAGAGTAAGAAGAGCAGAAACCCTCTGGTACAGTGTCATTTGCAGGGCAGCTTCCCTTTCAACAGGCACGCCCTAGCATATGTACTTGGAAATGTTTCACTTATCTGTAGGATCCTTAAATAAAATGGTTTCCTGGATCATGTCCTTGATTTTTAGCATAGCAGTACATTGAAACATTTTCTGCTAGCCCCTGGCTGGCCTTTAACAGACACTGTAAGCAAGCAGTGTTGCCCAACACAGTCCTGCTTGCTGCCAGCCACCCATTCCATTTATTCTGCTCCATATCTTGCTTTATGCAGTGTAAGACTGAACCAGCATGAGTGATCCAGATGGAAAGTATTCTGGCTTAGTCAAGGGAAAAGACCTGTTGACAGCTGTGAATAGCAAGTGAAAGTAAGGATGCTTTTGAGACTCTCTGTGGATGAGTGTCTTCCATAGCGGGTGAAGATGGAGCTTTGGTGCCATACTCATACTTGGACCAGTCCTAACAATTTGCTGCTGCCAAAAAGCGGGAGATAAATTCTTGCCGTATTGTGGCGCTAGCTGCACAAGCCTGCCTCATCTGTTGTTCTGGCTCTGGGCCCATCTGACCCAGCCAAAACTGTTTACAGCTTTCTACAGGTTAATGCTTGATCAGTTTACCATATGGTCAGACAAGTACCAGTGAAGAAGTGCAACACTGGTGCTTCGGGAAGTTGTAAGACGTTAAATCTGTTCAGCTGTAACATCACTCTCAGTCTAGGGAGAAATCTGCCTCCCTTCCCTCCCATCTTCACTTCTCTAGTATCTGCCTGATGGCACAGTGCTAACTCTCCAACCCAGCACAAACTTCCTCGTATTATTCTTGCATATTTGGAGACGTTAAGCTATTTCATTAGCTTAGCTCAGCTCATCCTGTAACCTCAAGGGTATACGTCCAAGAGGAGATAAGTAAACCATATATATGGTATGTGAATTAGTGCTGTTGATGTGAAGCTTCATTTCATGTCTCAAGAAGAAAGCAGACTTAGGTTTGTATATGTTATTCCTCACCAAAATTGGAATATTTTGCAATGATTGTTGCTGATAATCATAGAATAATGTGTAATGCTACATTTAAGACTAGAGGTATCTGCCGTGTTTGGAACTTTATCTAAGAAGTAGTGCTCCTCTGGGCGGTAGTTCTAAGCTAGCTGATTGCCTTAGTCTCCATGGAGTCAGGCAATTCATCACTCCATAAAATAATGTAATCCTTACCATTAACACAAGTGGCATTAAGTATGCTAAGCACAACTTCTAAAAACTTCTCTGTGGTTTGATGTGCTAGTAAGATTTTTTTTTTTTTCCTGCTTCTAAGTATTACTAGATATCTGTCTGTCTGGAGTTTTTTCTGTTCTCTGCACTGCCTCGCATCAATTTTGAAATGGAAAATGGCCCAAATACTGAGAGTTTTCCTTTATTGCCTTTCCATGTGTGTGAAGATTATCTGAGGAACACTTGTACATCACCATCCTTGAGGACCCCTTCCAACAACGTATTTCAGCTTTGTGGAACGAAGTGGTGGGATCAGAAAGAGAACAGGGCAAACACTGAAAACTTTTTGCTCTGCCAAAACCTCTTAGGAATAAGGGATTATCCAGAGTGAAGCCCTTCTCTCACTATTATTCCAACTGCCAACTATGTAAATATACTGAATAGATATACGAAATGACTGATAAACTATTTTTCAAGTTTGTTTTGTTTCTATTGTGGTGAGGCCGAGTTAAAATTTTTTGTAATACTTTTATTTTTATTTATATATATATTTTCTGTGCCTTCCTTGTGTAAGCTTCCCTTCATGCAGTTCTTAATGTGAGTCATCCTGATGTTCAATTAAATTTTATATTTTGTCAGCTTCCTGGGGATAAAGGGCAGTAGAAAAAGTTGCTGATATTGTGGGTTTCTGCCTTTTTTTCCTCTCTAGTTTTGTTTTAGGATTTAAAATTAAAACACCTTGAATTATACTGCTTGTGTATTAGTTTCTTGTAGGCCTCTCTAGCTTCTCAGCTGTCTCTTCCTCACTATGAAAGGCTGTTAATTGCATTTCTAGGCCTTTAAACAAACAAACTGCAAACAAACAAAAAAACTTCCAAAACTGTTACCAGTAAATACTGTCCATTTATGCGCAATAGATGTGTCCCAGGTCATATCCATAACAAGGCCTCATTCCCTTTCACTTGGCTTAGGGTTCAAGAGCAGGATGATCAGAGGGCTGGAGCCCCTCTGCTGTGAGGACAGGCTGAGAAAGTTGGGGGGGTTCAGCCTGGAGAAGAGAAGGCTCCGGGGAGACCTTCCAGCCCCTTCCAGTCCCTGAAGGGGCTCCAGGAAAGCTGGGGAGGGACTCTGGATCAGGGAGGGGAGCCATAGGACGAGGAGGAATTGTTTTACACTGAAAGGGGGGAGATTTAGATGAGATCTGAGGCAGAAATGCTTTGCTGTGAGGGTGGTGAGCCCCTGGCCCAGGTTGCCCAGAGAAGCTGTGGCTGCCCCATCCCTGGAGGTGTTCAAGGCCAGGTTGGACGGGGCTTGGAGCAACCTGGTGTGGTGGGAGGTGTCCCTGCCAGGGCAGGGGCACTGGAACTGGATGATCTTTAAGGTCCCTTCCAACCCAAACCATCCTATGATTCTAGGATATCAATAACTCAAAGGAAGAACCTTGCCAGTATTCACTGTAAAGTTTGCCTAGGTGTGTTTTCTTGATTTGTGGCTTTAGTGGCTACGACTGACCTTGCATCTAGAAACCTGTGTGTATAATTTGATGCGCAGACTGGTTAAGTTAGTAAAGGTGAAGTCTGGTCTGCTAAAGGAACAGAAGAAAAACTTTTTTCAAGTGATATAAAAGATACAGATCCTATTGCTCCACAGCTTTTCCATTTCTGTGGTGCTCATTGTGGTAGTGAAGCAACACAAAGTGACAGATTTGCATCTTTCAGTGGTAGTGTTACCTTGGTTATAATAAACTGCTTAACAGAACGGTTCTGTGCTCAAATTTATGAGCAGTAAAGCACATAACTGCTCAAAGACAGTAGACAAAACCCTCGGCCTGCATGTCCTGTATGTAACGCTTTACAAAGCGTGTTCTTAGAGGTATCTTCTAAAGCACTGAGTGGCAGTTGCATGATTTGAATGCAGGTGTCAACATCTAAGCTACTTCCCTAGTGGGAGAGAAATGGCTACTTTACATCATGATTCTTCTTACCAACTTTAAATTTCTGTGTGAAAAGTTAAGCTTCTGCAAGTGTTGGGGGGTTTTTTCTTGTCTAGAAAGAAAGTCTATGCAGCTATAGATGCCTGTATTAAGCAAGATGAATCCCATTGCCATTGTCTTTCCTCATTAAATAACAGGAGATACCTCGTGTTTTGATCTGATGGTTGTTCGGGAGTAAGGCACAATAACAGTTCTCTTCAGCATCTCCCAGAGATGGAGACCAGACTGAAGTGTGTGCTATTTTTTAATAACAGTTAAATTGCCGTGGCATCAACTCTGAACTAAAGCCTGTAGACTCTGGACAAATTTTGTATACCTGAAACGTTCTTACATTCTGCTTTCAACTCTCTGCAGGGAACTGACACTTTTCTGGAGCAAATTGCAGAGAAGAATAGATCCTTCCTTAGATTCCTTTTTGGAGAGATGTCGTCAGTTTGGTATCATTGCCAAGACACTACAGCATTTATTTTTCTTGATAAGAGTCATACAATCTGAAGTAAGTAAGCTGCATTCCAGAGTCTTTGGACATAGCCAGAGCTGTTTACATGGAGTTATTGTTGTCTCAATAATTCTACTGAACTGATATGAAATACAGCTTATTTCATTACTCATTCTGTCTAAGTGCTAACAATTTACTAATAAAAATCTCTGAAAAATGCCTGCCATTGTAGTCTTGTGTCAGCTTGACACATAGAAGTGACCTTCAGTCAGTGTGGAATAGTTCATTTGTTACTCTGAAAATACAGTATGACAGTATGTTGCAAACAAAGCAGAGGTGTGTTTTGATCTCATACTTGCTTCGATGTGAGGCACAGCAACAATTTTCTGCAGCATCTCTAAGAGATGGAGACTTGGCTAAAATGTCTCATATTTTTGTATTCTGAGAAAATACTTTTTCCTCAGAATGTGTGATACAGTCACATCTGGACTTCTACCTTCTGTTCTGTTGCCTGTATTTAGAAAGTTGCAGAAAGGTTCCAGAGATGCTTAACAGCAATTTTTATAAACTCATAATCTCTGTTTGAGGAGTAATGGAAAGACTTTTAACTGATTCATGTACCTAGGAGGCAAATAAAGCATGTTCTTTGTAAACTTACATGATTGTCCATTTGACAGATCATAGAGGAGAGTCCGGAACTCTAATTTGACAAAGATGAATTCCAGTAGTGATTACGCAGAGAAATGTTTGCTCTTAGTTTCTCTAAAATTGGCCTATTTCTACTTTTAAAACGTGCATGAATGTGCACTTTATATATAAAGCATAATACATTGTTAACTATATGCCAGTTCTTTATGTGTTTCCTGCTAAAGCATATTAAAACTTCTTCTCCTGGGGAAATAGGTTTGGGGTTTTAGCAAATTAACGCTGTTATTGAATTAAAGAAGTAATGCATGAGTTCCAATAGGCAGTGCACAGTGAGTATAAGAGCTTGCTGTGCTTTTAACTTGGTCTTAGTTCTTTTGGATGTTTACCATCTGAGCTGGTGTGGTTGTGGTTGTGTTAGCAATGTCATCTCTACACTATTCATAAATATCTTAACTGTTACTTACCTTTACTAATAATGACTAAATAGTTACTTTGTGCATTCAGATTCTTTATACTGAAAAGTATGCTTTTGGAAGAAGGTAACTTTAAATTTTGTCCATGTAGAATTTAGAACATAGTATTTCTTAAAATGAGCATGTGAATAATATTTGTAGGTATGCTGTTGATACTATTGAGCAGCACCTCAAAGTTGCATAGACTTCTCAGAAAATATTTGGAGGTGAAATGCCAGTTATCTTCATCGAGAATCATTTCTGCTACTGTACTGCTTATGCTGTTGAAGGTTATTTTGTTTCAGGGTGTGAATTTAGATTAATTTCCTTATCACACAGTACTGCCATGTCCTGAATTAATATCCTGTGTGACTGCAGCGGGAGGAATGTATATGGAAGATTTACACCATTCTCTTTTAAGACATCTGACTTAGTTATGATTAGAGTCACTCAAAGAAGAGAGAGAGGAGTTATAAAGATGTTTTGCAGCATAATGCCTGTGCTAGTTCACGTAACTCCTCCACAGAGTGCACTAAATGTGAAGTGGCTCCCCCCACTTGAAAAGTAGAAGAGGTCCCCTACGTAACAGAAACCACAACATTTTAGAATGTGTTCAGTGACTTGGGCACTTAACACTCAGAAGCCTGAATACATTCTGAATGGGCTGTAGTCTATTGGATGCTCTCATTGCGCATTTTTTTCATAGTACATTCTCTCCAAAACTGTTCTTATCAAAGAAAATTAGCATTTGTGGCTGTTTGTTGTTTGTTTGTTGTTTTTCTTTTAAATAGGCGGAAGAAGCAGGACTTGCTGTGTCTGTGTTGTTATGTGTGAGAGCCCTTCAGATCAGATCAAACGGCAGTGATGAAATGAAGACATCAGTATGTAAAACAATTGCATGCCTTTTGCCAGAAGACCTTGAAGTTAGAAGAGCTTGTCAGCTCACAGAATTTTTACTTGAGCCAACTTTGAGTGGATTTAAGGTGTTGGAAGAGCTCTATATGCAACCAGATCAAAAATTTGATGAAGAAAATGCACTGGTTCCAAATTCACTCCGTTGTGAGCTGCTGTTAGCTTTAAAAGCATATTGGCCATTTGATCCTGAATTTTGGGACTGGAAGACTTTAAAGCGACATTGCCTTAAACTGTTAGGGAAAGTAGCTTCTGATTCTGAGGATGATGCAAGTTGTAATATGTCAATCAATGAAACCGACATGTTAGAAACTTTCTTTAGTGACTATGATGAGACAAAAGACCATAAATATTATGATGGAAAAGACACAATAAACCACCCAAAAGAAAAAGCAAGAGTAAAAAAGCCAATTGGTTCTTCAGAAAGATACCAGAGATGGCTTCAATACAAATTTTTTTGTGTACTCTGCAAGAGGGAGTGTATAGAGGCTAGAATACTGCATCATTCTAAGATGCATATGGAAGATGGTGTATATACGTGTCCTGTGTGTACAAAAAAGTTCAAGAGAAAGGAATTTTTTGTACCACATGTAATGGAACATGTTAAAATGCCACCTAGTAGAACACACAGGCCTAAAAAGAAAATAATACTGAAAAAAGAGAGATCGCCACAAAAGACAACAGCACCCAGCAGCCCACCTCCAGCTTTTCAGGAAAAGTCACATCAGCCACAGCTGCCCGAAAACTTTGAAGATGACACACAGGAATATGTCACATTTAGCCAACTGGAAAATTGCCAGCTACAAGACAGAGACATCTATCCATGTCCTGGAACAGATTGTTCTAGAGTATTCAAACAGTTTAAATACTTAAGTGTGCATCTGAAAGCTGAACATCAAAACAATGATGAGAATGCAAAACACTACTTGGATATGAAAAACAGGAGAGAGAAGTGTGCTTTCTGTCGCCGACACTTCATGACATCCTTTCATTTGCGGGAGCATGAACGTGTGCACTGTGGACCTCAACCATACATGTGCGTGTCAATGGATTGTTATGCTAGATTTGGGTCAGTTAATGAGCTTCTCAATCACAAACAAACACACGATGATCTTCGTTATAAGTGTGAGCTAAATGGCTGTAATATTGTTTTCAGTGACTTAGGGCAACTTTACCATCATGAGGCACAGCACTTCAGAGATGCATCGTACACCTGCAACTTCTTTGGTTGCAAAAAGTTTTATTATTCAAAAAGTGAATTTCAGAATCACCTTGCAGTGCATAATATTGAAGTGTCAAACGGGGAAGTGAAGCAAACACTAAAACTTGAACAGTCGGTTTCAAAGGACAAATCCAGTTATCTTCCAGAGTCTCAGCTGCTTGAACAATCTGAAAATTCCAGTCTGAATGATAACTTGGATCCCTCAGGCTCTCAGGAAATTCCACAGATAAAGGAAGAAGCTCTCTCTGACAGTGAAGATCTAGACAGTGAAAGTAATTGCAGTCTTCATTGTGGGGACCACAGTGCAGATGCTGCCGTAAACCAAGGCCAGGTGTCTCCTCTACTGATTGAAACAATGGCTCACAATCAATCAGTTCCAGGTTTTCTCATGTCCCAGGAAGGAGTCTTCCACCCAGCAGATGTGAAACAACAGTGTTCCAATGTGTCAGTTTGCCTTGATGAAAAAAAGCTTTCCTGTGGTTTTGAAGGCTGCTGTTCCATACACAAAAATTCCAGAAGTATGCAAAAACACCTTCGCAGGGCCCATCCATATAACTTTAAAGGTAAAAAAAATATGGAGATGAAAACTAAAGACTTTCTCGATCTGTTGAGTGATGCTCAGGACAGTAAATCCCCTACAGACATTAGTACAGAGTTAGGTCATAATTCAGATACAAATGCTGACTCTCCCGAAAGCTTGTATTGTACTATAGATGCTAGAGGAAGCAATGGCCTGAAGGAAGAAACTTGTCCTTCTTCCCCAGAAACATCTTTTTATGACAGTACTAAGGAATCAAATATTGAAGATAACATGTTGGAACTAATGTTAGGCTTGAAACACCTAAGCTTAAAAAATTCTAACATTCAGAATTCTTCAAGACACAAGCCTTTTTTGGGCTCTTTACAGTCCTGTTCATCTAGGGATGCCAAGTGCCCTGAGTCAGTAGATGAAACTACCTCAAAATTTCAGCTTCAAGAGCAACAGGATAACTTACCCAGCCAGTACCTTACTCAACTGGCAGCTAAACCATTTTTCTGTGAATGTCAAGGATGTACGTGTGAGTTTGTGACCAGAGAAGCTCTCTTAATGCATTATGTTAGAAAGCATAACTATTCAAAGGAAATGGTTCTTCAGTTAAATATGTTCCAGCATCGGTACTCGCCATTTAAGTGTCATATTTGCCAAAGATCGTTTACAAGAAAAACACACCTGAGAATTCACTATAGAAACAAACATCAAATTGGCTGTGAGAGGGCAGCTCACAAGGTATGTTCTAATGAAAAATTTGATCATGCAGGTTTATGTACAGATAATGTGCATAAAAATAGCACTGTTCCAACATCTGTCTGTGCAACCAATGTTGAGTTCGTCGAGCGTTCAGACCACTCTGAACAGCTGTGTCATCCTAAAAAGGGAGACTGTAGTTCCGAGACAGATTTGGAGTCCAGTGAAGAGACAGACAACGTAACAAGAAAAACGTCTAACATAGCTTCCATGGACAGTCATAGGGAAGAACTGGAAGCAAGACAGGGAAGAGGAAGCAAAAGAACAGTTGCTAAAGGAAACCTATGTTATATATTGCATAAGTACCACAAACCATTTCACTGTATCCATAAAAGTTGCAACTCAGCATTTACCAACCAGAAAGGTTTGATTCGCCATTATAGAACTGTTCACCAGTATAATAAGGAACAGCTCTGCTTAGAAAAAGACAAAGCAAGAACAAAAAGGGAACTTGTCAAATGTAAAAAAATATTTGCATGCAAATACAAAGAGTGTGGTAAGCGTTTTTTATGTTCTAAAGCTCTTGCTAAGCATAGTAGTGACTTCCACAATGAACACATAGAGGATCAAAAACTGCTTTCTGAAGCTGAATCAGCGAGATTTGCTTGTAACCAACCCCATTGCCCTGCTGTGTTTTATACCTTTAATAAGCTTAAACAGCATCTAATAGAGGAACATGCCAATGAAGAGAAATTAAACAAAGATTTTGAAATCCATTGTGACCTTAATGGCTGTGATCGAATTTTCACAAATTACAGCCACTACTCTCAACATGTATATTTCCGACATAGTGAATATTATGATAGCCTTTTTGGAAATCAGAGAGAAGAGGAAGATAATCAAGATAAAGATAAAAATCAACAACGTTATTTGAAAGACAGTTTTGATATAAGCAAGCAGAATGGGAAGCAGTTAAAAGAAAAAACTAAAAGAATTAGCAGAAGTAGAGAAAAGCATTTGATGAATTTCAAAACAAAAGAGGAAGCCCTACAAATGTGCAAAGAGAAGTCTAACCAGACCCAGTACCCTTGCATGGTTCAGGGATGTTTGTCTGTTGTCAAATTGGAAAGCAGTATAGTAAGGCACTATAAGCGCACGCATCAGATGACCAATATGTATATAGAGCAACGGATTCAGAAACTTGTTGTTTGTGTTAAATGTGGCATCATGACTGAAAAACAGTCCTGCTCCGAAACAGCTTCAGACTTGGATAAAAAAGGTGTAAAAGCTAAAGAGGATAAATCAGCTAATCCTGAGAACGTGCAGGAAAGCGAAAAACCTCTTGTTCCAAATACTGACTGTGATCCTAAAGATGTAAGCAATGAAGACCAAAAAAGATGTCCATCGAGTAGTGTGAGTTTTGATGCGAGTGCCTTTATGTATTCAGGCACTTTAAAATATAACCACAGTTCAAAGAACACGTGTTTTGAAGAGCACAACATCAGGGAGACAGTTACACATAAAACTGAAGATTTTTCTGAAAATAGCGAAAGAGAGAACGGCTCTTATTTCTCCAGTTTACAATTAGAGTTGCCAAGAGAGAAAGACCCAGAAGGATGTCAACATAGTGCAGTTAATCAAAATGCAAAAAGAAATGTACTTTGTACTACAAAAGACAAAATTCAGAAGCCTCCAGTGTCCAAACCTTTTGATTTAAAGACATATAAACCAATGGGATTTGAGTCTTCATTTTTAAAATTTATTCAGGAAAGTGAGGGAAAAGATGACGATGACGATGATGATTTTGATGAGGTAGTAGAATGGGAGTCTCCTGAGCAGTTGCCAGTAGATAAGACCTTGCAAAAAGAGGGAGATGCGCAAGGGGATATACCAGTAAACAACATTGTAAATGATAAAAATGTTATCATACCCCAAAATAATCACAGGCAGCTAAGAGAAATCCAGCCCTTGTTGTCAGAATCATCATCCGCCCCTTCTTTAGAAAATTTGAGGGCGATCTTGGACAAGGCACTAACAGACTGTGGAGACCTTGCCTTAAAACAGCTTCATTACTTAAGACCAGTAGTTGTTCTTGAAAGATCCAAGTTTTCCACACCCCTCATAGACTTATTTCCCACAAAAAAGGCAGATGAGCTTTGTGTAGGAAGTACGTAAGTAGTTTTGCTTAGAGCAGATGCCTCCACTACTGCTATATGGGGAGAACTTCAAATTAGAACAATAATTGTTACAGTACACACTGTTTAGGTTAGGTTTAGACTGTTTAATTCCATGAATGTATAATAGCTGTCAAAAGTATTGGCCAAGTTAATTTAGCTCCCCAGTTTTTTTCAATGGACTATGCTGATTTTGGTGCTATGTAACACATCAGAATACTGGGGGCTTCCTCTTGAAGGGTAAATGTGCATGATTGTATATGGAAGAAGTACTAGGGTACCAGGGTTTGGGGGGCGATGGAGTTATTACTTGACTTGAATGTGCACCCTAGGGTGCTTTGTGTAACATATTGTACACTACAGCATCTTATATTTTTTGAGTTATGAGTTTCAATAAATTACAGTTTTTCACCCATTTGTTTACTTTACAGTAAATCTTTAATGTGGTTTACTTGTAATTGAATTTGGGACCATTCTGACTGCATTGGACAATGTTGCCTAAGTTTTATGCATTTGTAGATAATTTATCAGACTGAAACAATATAGATACAGAAAAGTAAAGTATTGCATTTTATTTTATAATATTTTCTGTGCTTTTTTCAGACTTGAAAGAACTATAATTAGTACAGGCAGAAAGCGCTTGCCACTTAGAGATGAGAAAGTCCTAGTTACTTTTCTCTTTAAAGGAAGAAGATGCTTCTGAGAATGTATGGTACAACACAAGTGCCGGACTTCCAAGAGAGTTGTGTGACATGAAAGTATCAGTGCACATTTTGAGTTCCCTAGTTAGCTTTTTGGATAATTAATAAAACCTAGCTGGAAGATTCACCAGAAGAGCAATTTAATATTTTAAGGTCTGTTTCCTGTTCTTCTGTGTCTTGTTGGCTGGGTGCAGGAATGAAGAACGCTATCTAAAAAAATATCTGGAGAACTGTTATGACCAAAACTAGTCAAAAATGACATCTTCATACTACACTGTTACTTGGGCATCCTTAAAATAAAAGTTAGATTAAAAGTCATACACCAAGCAGGAGAAGTGTAGTTTATTGCATATCTTTCCCTGTAATTTCCTTTCTCTAAACTATAAGCTTCTTGTAATGAAGGGAATGTGGTGCATGAATCTTCTCACTAGCTTTTAAAAATGGAATTAAATACTGCAACAGGGTCAGACACCTGAAGGTGTTCCAAAGTGTTTCTTGTCGCTTTAAAAAAGAAAAAAAAAAAAATCTACCTTTTGATGTCGAGTTTGTGTCATGTTTGAACATACTTGAATCTTCAGGATCTCAAAACAGGGAAGGAGTTTAACTGCAAACTTAATAAAAATGTGCTGGCTGTTTCAGGTAATGTGCCTAGAGAGATACCAGTACACTACTGGGGTTTTTGAGTATCCCACAAAGCAATCTGTCCACTTCAATGCCTAGAGAAAGAAAACCGGTCAGCAAGAATAGTAAATGTATTGAGGTTTTGAGTCTTCAGTTTTGGGTCAAGCAGCTGTGTTTCCACTAGATAACCAGAACTTCGACTATGACAGTATTAAAGAATTTAAGCATTTAAAATACTTACTTTGAATGAGAGAAATTAGATGAGAATGCAGGAATGAGATGAGATGGAGAAAGTGTACAGATGCCACAGACCGGAGGAGTGGTGAGACAAAGGCAGCATGCAAGCTTTTGCTTTGTGTAGTCCTAAAAATGTACCAAATCTTTTAAGAAGTAGTTTGGGTGTCATCAATTGCTTCCTACAACTTAAAATGTTGTGAGTGCAGTTGGGAAAATGGAGATGATTAAATGCAAGACTGATAGTTAATGTGGTGATAAATTAGCTGAGTCATGAGACAAGTAAAGAACTTTCTACATGGGGAATAGCAAAGAGAAATAGATTCCACCAGAGCGAGTATCTGCAAGCTTAAAAGATAGGAGACTATTTTGTGGTGACTCCTTAGGCTACCTGAGGCCTATTTGAAGGTAACAAATCTGTATGTTCCTGAGGCAATTGCATCATGTCTGATCCTGACAGCCAGTTCCATCCATGAGCACACACTGACGGAAATCTACACTGTGGAAGGACCTGAAGTTGCCTTGAGTCCTCAGGGGACAACTTGGCTTTTGTAAGAAGTTTGAAAGGTAATACTCCTGTGTGCTTACAGAAGCCAGAAACCAGAAGAAAATTTAAAAATTAAAAGTAGGATTTATTTGCAAGGTGCTGCTTTATGATCTAGATGCAGCTCTTGATAAATATGGTATTTAAGGTAGTATGTTGCAAATAATGTAATCTTACAGATTTTTTTTTTAATAGTAGTTTTGGAATAGTCACAATGCCTTTCCAAACCTGAAGGCATTTAAACACAGACTTTTTGCTTTCCTCTCATTGGTTTTGTTGACAGTTGCTTAGCTGGCAGGTGGAAATCTGTTTAACTGGGTAACAGTTCAGTGTGATCTTTTTACCTACATACACAGGAAAAACTTTTCAGAGAAGTTTGCATTTATTCTTTTACATCATTCACTAGACCTTTCCTCTAATGAAAACTTGAGGTTCTCACGAGAATGACAGTACTCTTTTTAGAAATGCTGCAAATGGTTCAGCTCTGGTTGCAGATTTGAGCTTCTTCCCCCACCGCACAGTCCCCCCATTGCCCATGCAATATTTTGCACGTATTGTAACCTGAAGCTGGATAGGATTTCGCTTTAACTCCCTGATCACATTTTTCCCTTTCTTTTTACACTTGACCGATATTCAAGTTTGATTGTGCTTAAACTTTCTTCAAGTTGTTTTCTTTCTTTTCTGTTGTTGCCTCTTGGAGTCAGCACTGATAACTTCTGCTCAATAGGAAGCCATGATCACAGATTCCCAGTGAACAACCTCATGGAGTTTGTGAATTAATTCTTTTTATAATGAAAAAGACTCTGGGACCACAGAAGTTTTCCAGAAATAAGGAAAAAAAGTGTTTCTGCCTGGCATGCGTGAAGCTTTTCTGTGTAAAAGATTAAAACTTGACAAGAGTTTGCCTAAGACTGCTGGATAAATTGCCACATGAACGAAGGCTTATTGCAAATGTCCGTCTTCTTTGATGTAACTCACAGTGCATCTCTGCCTGTCCTGGCATGAACGTGGGAATGGGTTCGCTTCTAATTCACCATTAAAAGCAGCAGCTCCAAATGCAGGTTGTTTGGAGGTACCATGTGTCCTTGTAGTATGACTAATGAACAAAATAAAATATACAGTGGTACAGCCTCGCCTCTCCCTTTGAAGCGTAGCTTCTTCCTTCTGCCAAACTCCCACATTGTGGATAATTTTAAAGCTATAACTCTGAATGAGTTTGTATATTTGTAATTTTTTGTATACTGTTCATATAAGCTCTGCTGCAACTTGCCACCAAAGAACTCTATAAAATGATACAAAATTATCTTTATACAATCCTACTGTGTTTAAGTTGTGTATTAAAGTTTTTCAGTGTTCAGCTTTCCTATTAAAAAAATTGATCCTAGCACTTGTACAAACAAATTTGCATATTAAGCATGAATTTTGTGACAATTGTAATTGTGTAATCCAACGGAACAGTCCTGTGAAACTTTTGAATTCCTTGAAGGTTTTCTGCTCTTCCCAAATGAGAGTTACTGCACGTGTGTAAGTTACCACCACTATACACAGGGCAAGCTTTTACAGATTGCATCTCTGGAGTATTTTACAGATCCTGTTGAGTAGGCTGCTGCTGTTACTTAAATTACTGCCGTTTCCATAGGCTTGAATATAATGCAGGACAAGATAAAGAGGCAGATGTCATTTCTGTCTGCCAGGTATGGAGACAGGTCCTGCAACATTCTTCAGTCTAGAACTGTGTTAGGAAGTGGTGAGTGGCTTTTCCTCAGTGGTTGTACACAAGCATCTTACAGGTGTTTTCCTCTGGTGATGTGGCATCCTGAGCACTACTGGGATTTTTAATACTGTGGTGTCAAGTTGTATTCCCATTTCTGGTGAATGATACCAGTGTTGCATGATTCTATCAGCTAATTCTAGAAGTAATGTCTTCTCCATTTCAGATACTGACGGTGTATTTCAGTTTTTGAACTCCACTTTTTCATCATCTACAAAATGCAGTACCATCTCTGCTAGGTAATAGATGTTACACCATCAAAACCATACAGTTTGAATCCACATCCTGATTTCTTTTGTTTATCTTATCTTGCTAATTGCCTAGCACTAGTGAGGAGAGAGGCCACGAAAGGGCAAAGGTCTGAAGTTAAGAGTTTTTACTGTCTGTGTCTGTTTCATCTCATTGAGTAGGCTATCATTTTTCCTTCCAAGTGCTGCCGCAACTTGTCTTGCAGTGAAGATGTAACATTTCCAACTTCTTGCTTTCACACATACAGGAGAAACATTTTGTTCTGCAGTAAAGGGAACACCCATCAGGTTGACTTCCTAAAAAAGGATTCTTGCAGATACCTGAGAAAACGTAGGTGCAAGTTCATAATCATTGAATCACAGGATGGTTTGGGTTGGAAGGAATCTTAAAGATCATCCAGTCCCACCCCCCTGCCCTGGCAGGGACACCTCCCACCACACCAGGTTGCTCCAAGCCCCATCCAACCTGGCCTTGAACACCTCCAGGGATGGGGCAGCTACAGCTTCTCTGGGCAACCTGGGCCAGGGGCTCACCACCCTCAGAGTGAAAAATTTCTTCCTCATATCTAATTAAATCTAAACCTGCCCCCTTTCAGTGTAAAACCATTCCCCCTCATCCCATGGCTCCCCTCCCTGATCCAGAGTCCCTCCCCAGCTTTCCTGGACCCATATAGGGACTGGAAGGGTCTCCCCGGAGCTTTCTCTTCTCCAGGATGAACCCCCCCAACTCTCTCAGCCTGTCCTCACAGCAGAGGGGCTCCTGCCCTTTGATCATCTTTGTGGCCTTCTCCTGTCCACATGTCCTTCCTGTGCTGAGGGCTCCAGAGCTGGACACAGTACTCCAGGTGCGGTCTCACAGAGCGGAGCAGAGGGGCAGAATCCCCTCCCTCGCCCTGCTGCCCACGCTGCTGGGGATGCAGGCCAGGATATGGTTGGCTTTCTGTGTCATTGCTGGCTCATGTTGAGCTTCTCAATAATCATGGCATGCTGCTCCTATTTTTTAAGTTACTGTCTTCTGGTGCATGGATTTTATAGGAAAACAACATGTTTATTGGTTGTGCATGCCTAAATTCCCCAAGGCTGTGGGCTGCCCTGGCACGTTCCCACGGATAGTAAAAAACTGAATGCCATTACAAAGAGAGACCTTCTAGGCTGACTTCTGTACTTCTGGTAGGGCTCTCAGCAGAGATAACGGGTTACTTCAGTGTTTTCACTTGTCTGTTGTTTTCCGTCTGTCTTTGTTCATGCAAGATCTTTGAATGTTATGATCCTGATGAAGCCTTCTGACACTGTTTCACAAATTCTGCATCTTGGCTGCAGTGAATTATTTGAGGGAAATTCAATTCCCAGTTAAGTCCGAGCACGTCTTGTCAAGAATGGTTACAGCAGAGAACAGGGGAGGCTTAAATGAAACCACCTTGCCTTTGTCTGGCCCTGCCAGGTGCAAAACATGTTCTCCTTCCTCTCCCCTAAAGTTTACAGATGGTGCCCTTGAGCCCTTCTGTTCTCCTGACTCCCCACAGGCATATTCCCCCAATTTTTTTCCCGATGCCCACATGAGTGTGAAGGGGGTAAGGGCGTGATAAGAGAGCTGTTGCTCTTTCTTGAATGTCTTTTAAGATTTATGATTATAGGGAAGGAAGTAGGTGAGAGATTAGTCAGGATGCAGTCTGGTGCTGGGGAGGGATCTGGCTTGGCCAGCTTCCACGAATTGCTAGAGCTTCCTCTAGGAAAGGAGACAAGCGACAGCCAGTAACAGCTTGCCCAGAGGAGCGCTGCCTTGTCTTACGTGGCAGTTGGCAGGGATAGTATTTCTTCTGGGGGGACATACCTTCTTACAGAAAAGATAAGGTGGTTTTTAATTTATTTGGCAGGTCATTCTGCTAAATAGTTACAAATGGTAACTGATAGAAAATGAGAAAATTAAGTTGGGATCATTTTATTAGAAGTCAACAATTAAAAATCCATAGGCAAGTTCTGTTATACTTTAGGCTGATAGAAATAAGATGAATGACTGATACTAAAATGCTATCTCAAGAATGGGCTAAAAAGGAGCATTCATTAACACTCCTCTTATGGCGTCTCTATCAAGTTACACATTCATCATGCTCGGCATGGTACGTGTGGCCCCAGTGCTGCTGTGGCAAGCTCTGTGGATTTCAGCAGCACCTCTGCTGTTGTCACTTAACATTAGAGATACCAAATATGAAGAGAATGTTTTGACTCTGAATAAATATTGATTCCTTGCAACTTCATATTTCCCAAAACATTTTGGGTTTATTCTGGTTCAGAAAGGAGGGGACCTGCTTGCCTTCAGAATGAACTGGGTTAGGCAAAAACCATGACAAGCAAGGCTTAAAGTATTTTAACATGGTTGAGTTCTTCGGTCCTTGCTACAAAACCATGTAAGTATGTGAGCACAGTAAGTGGGAGAGGGAGAGAAGGGGATTGGTGCTCTGCTTTTGATGGCAGTGCTGGTACAAGCCAGCTTCAAATGCTCATTGAGATGAGCAAGGCAGTAAATGTCTCATTGCTACCGAAAGGAGCCTCTGCTTCTCCTGGTCCCAGCTGTGATCTGCTGTTTCCTTTGTGCCAGCTCTGGTGCTTCTGTGAATTTATTTAACTCCTTGAAACATTAGAAAACAAACCCAGCAACAGTAACGGACAATTGAGGACACATTACAGCGCAAGGAAACAGGGCTGCAGCTCCCAGTTACAAGTTATTAATGCTGTTGGGGCTACAGTTAATGTGAGAGATTTGTATCCCGTTTGGATGCTCTTGCATCCTTGCCCAGGCCTGTATCATGGCATCTCTCATCACCTCAATTTCCCAAACTCCCTATCCCAGTCCTCCAGGCAGACTTTCCTTCTTCTACACTCTGGTCTCTGTACTCCTGTTTTGTTCCTGTGCTATAATTGATCTCGTCTTCCTTTTCACAAGTAAACTCGGGCATCATCTCCTTACCCACAAACACAGCGGGCGTAAGCGCACTGCTTACTCAGTGAGAATGGAATTGCCAAAAGATAACAACTCAAACTCTAGAATCACAGCCTTCCTGGTGTGAACGTGCCTGGCTGTGCTCTGCAAGGGTCCCCTCTACCCCAGTTCCTTCCACTGTAAGCTGTTGTGGTCCTTCACGTGGGTGCATTAGTGTTGTGTACCAGGTTACTCCTGTCTCAGCTCTGCCCCAGTGATGGTCTGTAGCAGTTGCTTCTCTCTGTGGCAGATCTCTCTCTGGTGGCTTGACCAGGAGGGTCCAATTACCTTTAATTCTTACCTGGTTTTAAAAAGAAAATAACCTACATTCTGGGAATTCCTTTCCAGCAGTATCAGGGCAGGGGGTTGGAACTAGATGATCTTTAAGGTCCCTTCCAACCCAAACCATTTTGTGCTTCTGTGTGTGATTCTGTGATCTGTCTCTCTGCAATAGGGAGTCCCAGGGCAAGCATCCAAACAAATGACTTTACGAAACGTGTGTTGTGCCAGCCTGCTTTATTTTAAAAAGGACTTAACAGAGCTTACTCTAGTAGAATTAGAGTGTGTGAGCCAGCACAGGCAGGATGCAGGAACAACCACAAAATCACAGACTAAATGCAAGGAGCACATTTATTTTCGCCAACTGCCCAACCAGGGGATCCCCGAAGCAGTGCCTGGGCAGAGGCACACTGGGGACGCAGGCACCGTGGAGCTCAATCCCTGCTAGAGGATCCCTGAACCTGCTGTTCTTGCCTGTTTATCAGGGATTCACGCAGGCGGAATTTACCACTGCATTTTGATCTCTCCCACAGCAGGGCAGGAATCTCAAGCATGTTCGATAAGGTGCCTCTAAGTCTATCACAAGCCTATGGTATCTAGGCACAGGCATTCTACTCATCAAGCACACAAGACTAAACAACGATTAGTATGATATATGTGGGGTTTTTATACACCCCAGCTGCAAGTAACTTGAGTGCGTTTACAATCCTCCTTGCCAATCTTCTGTTATTTTCCCACAGTGAGTATTAATTTTTGCACTTCCCTCAGTGTGGCTGTGAAAGCATTTGGTCAAGTACTAGTGAGGCTTTATATGCATTGTTGTGTGCAGTCTGGGGAACTTGTACTGAAGAAAAATAATTTAAACATCTCGTGTACAGACTGCAGTACCTGGGGAATTAAAAGTCTGGTGGATGAAGAAAAACTAATGGCCCTTGGATTGGTCAGCAAATGCAGCCTGAGGAGGAATGCATCTCCTGTCTTCCCCTCACGTAACATAGAGAAGCTGCATGAACCTACAGACAGCACTGTACAGAGCAAACCAACAGGAACACCGTACTGGAAATCAGGAAAAAAAAGTTGCAAATTATTAGAGCAGTTCTGGAAGATCTTTTCTGCAGAAGCAGTGAGGAAAGAGACCTCTTTGAGCTTGTGAAAGGACAGAACAGAGATGACTGGCCTCAGTAGCAAGATTTGCATCCATCCAATAATAAAGGAATGCCCTTCAAGCTGTATGCTACCAACAGAGAGAAGCTGTGTGACAGTCAGGAGTTCACTCTTTTGCATTTTAGGCCACTGAGAAACTTCCTGCTTATGCAAGCAGGCCTTCTGCTGAAATTCTTAGTTTTACTGGAGAGCAGGGAGGGCAGGGAGAAGTGTGAACAGAGAAGCAGCAACACCGTGTTTGGGTAAGGTAATTCAGCTCTAGCATGTAAGTTCTTGTGCAACACTGGGAAGAATGGCAGAGGTAAATGGATGCAGACAATTGATTCCATAGGATCTGAAATTGGGAGACAACAATGAAATGTATATGGCTTCGTATAAATTTCAGCACGAGATATGCTAGTGTCAGAATAATACCCAGAAAACACTGAGTGGAATAAGGGATTCCAGATTTATAGTTATAGGAGGAGCAAAACTAGGCAAAGATGAAACTGTACAACTACTGTACACCTCTCATCTGTAATGAGCACAAGTTGCTGCATGGCACTGCTGGCACAAGTGTCAGTAGTGCCCAGGAGTCCTCTGGAGCACTGCAAGGTAAGTGTTGCTAGACACCACAGACAGTAGGAGCTTTCTCTTAAGCCCTGTGCACCTCTTCCTTCAGAAGGGAGGCCCTTGTGTCATGTTCCTGCAGAACATACACAGTGCTCCACTCACTGAACTCAGCTGTCTCTAGTTATAATGACCCTGGTGTTCCCCAGCCTATTTCCTTCAAGTTGCCAAGGTTATACCAGGTCACCTGCTGAACTGTGAGGAAACTTTATTAATTAACTTGATTAATGCCTGTGCCCTGATGTGAGGCCCAGAAGTGCAATTCCAATAATGTTTGCAGCCAATAATGTGCCCCTCCTGTTGTGCAGAGTGGGGCCTGTCACAGTCTTCCTGCCCAAGCAGTGACAGCTCTGCACCCTGCAGAACTGGTACCCAATACTGCTCCTGGCTGCAGGCTCCAAGCTCATTGTGAAGGTGATCTCAGTGACCTAGCTCTGTGCCAGGCAACGTGATCCCTGCTGACCAGACCTAGGTGATCCCAGGTCGGAGCATCTTGGACAGCTGTTTCACAATTTGCTTCTCTTAGTACATAGTGCCAGTCTGTTCTTTGCCTTGTAGCAAAGACATTTCATGGGAAGAGACGACAGCTACCCTCCAGGGAAACTGCAGGGGTTTGGCTTTGACCTCCACTATGTGAAGGAAGTGCTTGGGCAAGTTCAGTAGTGTATTGACCTAGCTGATCAGATTCACTTGGGAATTGTATTAAGTTTGCCCTTGCCAACCAATTCTACTCCATTGTTATCAAGCCATTCCTCTGCCTCCTCTGGAGGAAGATGATGGGGTTGTTGCTCCACAAGCTGGGCCTGTTGCTGTACACAGTCAATGTTCTCCCTGTGACTCAGGAGACCTAGTGCATGTGAAGGCCCATAAAAAAATCTTCTCAGTGTCCTCCTCCACCTTGGTCAAGCTGTGTCCTCATGGTTTGAGTCAGGCGGAGACAAACTTTTTCCTGCCTCTACTGCACATCGCTGAGTGGGCCCTGGCCTACTGCTGTCTCTGGGTACCTATGTGATCCCCTTTTGCTGAGTCAGACTGGAGGCTGGGGTGCCAGAATGGCTGCACAGATGGCACAGAACTCCAAAAGGGTCTTCCCCTTTGGAGGGATCACTGCATCTGGTCTTGTTCATGCTCCGCCCCTCAACATCCTTTGCCCCAGCCTTGCAGCCCTGGCCAGCCTCCAGAAGAAATATTTAAATTTATTGCAATCACAACTACAGTTTGCTTTCTGAGTGGGCCTTGAGTCTTGCTCTGGAGAGCAGAGAAACCATGGCTTGCTCTGCACAACAGCTCAGTGGTAATGAAAATTTGCAACTGGCCTGTGCCAACTCAGGAAAGAGGTCAGGAAACAAAGTATAGAATTACAGGGGTAAATAATCCATGCTCACGAGGTGACCCAGTCAAATTGTGGCACCCTGAATGTGGTTTTACATGGGGTTCTTATACCCTTCAAATGCTCAGGTACCACGTGGTTTGACTAATCACTAACACCCATGGTACCAATTACTAGTCATAGTAAAACTTTGCAAAGCAACTGTATTTCTGCATCATTCTTGCTGCTTGTTTATTGATCTAGATGTCCCTGGAGTCAGTCTTACTAGAGCTACTGATCTCCAGATGGTACTGGGATAGCCAGACAATGCTGAGAGGGTTTCAGGGGTTGTCCGAGCTGTCCTTTATCCTTCATAGACAGCTCTAAGCCTCCAAGAAGTAAAGCACTTATTTCCAGGGCTGGGCTGTCCTTTGGTTTGTTTTACTTAAGCGTGAACATATCAAAATCTCCAGTAAAATTCCACTACCTCATCCCATTGCAGTGAACTAATGTATATATTAACAAAGTTAATAAACTTTCATACTGTAAAGACTGATTGATACAATAGGGAATTTCCCTAACATCAGTCCCTACATCTTTGCACTTGAGCAGCAGGAGAGGTTTCTGGGCAGCGCAAGGCACCCAGCCCCAGCGCGCCGGCGGGCGCCTCCCTCGCCGGCCGCCATGCCTCCCAGTCCCGCCGGCAGCTCCCGACGGCTCCCCTCCGCCCTGCCCAGGTGTCCGCAGGAGCAGCGGACCCACCCACCAGGGCTACCCCGGGGCCCCTCCTTGCCAGGCCTCCCCTCACACGAGGCCTTCACGCTCCTGACTGGGACGTCAACTGGGGCGGCCGCCCTACCCCCTCCCGCTGCTCGCCGGGGAGAGGCGCCCGCCCCGGCCGCCCTGCCCTGCCCTGCCCTGCCCTGCCCTGCCCTGCCCTGCCCTGCCGTCTCCCCGGCGGAGCTCCAGCCGCCGGCGCTGACCCGGGTCAGCGGAACAGGCCGGCGCCACGGCCCCGGCGNCGTGGGGGGGGCGGGCCGGGCGCGGAGCGCCGGGGCCGGGGCCGGGGCCGGGGCCGAGTGGTGCCGGGAGCGGCTGAGTCTGTCCCCTGCCTGGGGGGTGCCTGGGCCTGCCCCGGCTGAGGCAGCGGGGCCGGGCGCAGTGTCAGCCCTGCTCGCCCGCGGCCTGTGGGTGGAAGCTGTTTGCCGCCGGCAGGCCGTGAGGGCGGCCGGAGAGGAGAGAGGGCTTGCGGCGCACCCCGCGTCCCGGAGGGCAGAGCTGTCAGCGGCTCTGCCGAGTGGGGCCCAGCCCCACTCGGTGCCTGCGTCTGCAGGCGCTTGCCCGGCTCTGGAGCGTGGATGATTCTGGATGGGCTGGCGCCTCTTCCTCAGGTCGGCACCCCTGTTGTAGACGGGGTGATGGGGACACTCGCCCTCACATCAGTCAGTCAGCACCCACCCAGCAGCTCCATCCTCCTCCCTCAGGACAGGTGAGACAGCAGGAAGAGCAAAAACGAGAAAACCCATGGGCCGAAATAAAGACAGTTTAATAAGCAAAGGAAAGAGGGGAAAGAAAAACCCACAAGTGCTGCAAAGACGATCACTCACCACCTCCCACAAGCAGGCCAATGCCTGGCCAGTCTCCACGTAACAGCCACCTTGGAAGTCAGACCCTCTCCCTATTTCCCTTTCTTCTTCCTGTACTTCAGTTTTTGCTGCTGAGTATACTATTAGACGGCATGGGATATCCTTTTGGTCGTCCCAGGAGAGCTGTCCCGGCTGTGTCGCCTTCCAGTCTCTTGTCCACCCTCAGCCTCCTTGCTAGGGAAGACAGAGAGAAAGCCTTGACACTCTTTAGCAGCAGCCAGAATACTGGTGTGTTGTCAACACTGCTTTGGCCACAAATGCAAAGCATGCCACTGTGCAGACTGTGATGAAAAAATTAACTTCATCCCAGCCAAATTGGGGAGAACAGTGCCGGGGGGCAGAAAGCAATGCTGCATGCTCTTGTGAGCCATGGGATCATCTAAGCTGTCTGTGAGCCTCCCAATGCTCCGATCAGAGGAACAATGTATTTTGAAGTGACAAAGGGTAGGAGCTTTTCCTTTGGGAAGGGATAAATACACTGACAGAAGATAAGGCAGCGTATGGAATAAGGACTTTTAGCCTTTAAAAATTTTAAAGTGGTGAGTTCCCTACTGAAAATGAAAGAGCTCCTGATTTATGCAGCCACATCATAGATATGTTTTCTGGTGAAGTTGCATGGTTTCCACAGGAGGATCTGGTGTTTAGTTTCGAACTCTGTTTAGTCGTTATTGTGGTGCAGTAAGTCATATCCTGTGGAAAAATGAGTTTGTGTGATCTTTATATAATAACTATATTGGAAATAAATTAATAAGTAAGCAACTCAGTTTCTGGTTATCACATAATAACTATGCTTCAGTTTTATATTTGTAACTTGACAGAAAACAAATTCAGGAATATTTGTTATTTTGTTGGTTGTTTTTGTGTTTTAAACTCTGTGGTGGCCCATGGAATGATGTTTTGTGTTACTTTTAAATCTTAGTTATCTCTTTGAAAATACTGGATGTAGACTTTAAGCTTCTTTTTCAATTTTTCAGAGACGGGTGTATAGATCAACAACACATGTACCACGGGAATTAGGACAGATCATGGATTCAGAAACATTTGAAAAGTCTCGCCTGTATCAGCTGGACAAAAGTACTTTCAGCTTTTGGTCAGGCCTGTATTCAGAGGTTGAGGGCACTGTAAGTACCTCAGTTGTTCTAGCATTCATATGACACTTTTAATGTACTTGAACTGTGAAATACTTTGATTCTTGGTGATCCTGTGCAGCTGCACTGTTGGCATTCTGGTGTCTTACGTCAAACACTGAAATTTGGAAGGCCTAGGATTTTGTTTCTTGTTTGTAGCTGTATTTGCCATATAAAAAGAAGGAATTACTCAGACAGCACATAATTTCTCTATGCAGTGCTGAGGCATACTGCACAACTACAACTTATATTATATTATTATGTCTTAGTTGCACAGCTGACCTATTATGGTTTCCACTGCCAAATAATTAAGCAACATTAGAATTATTTTAAGTTGTTACAAATACAGACCTTTCTGTATTTGGAGGGATGCATCTACTTTCATTTTTAGATAAAATTTAAGTAGTAGGTAGAAAGAAGAGTGTGTGAGAACAGGAGGAGTACCAATAGATACTTCCTAAGTGTAAGAACAAATAAGCTGGGCAAAATAATGTTCACATATGTGAAAAAACAGAGCCATTGAGTTAGAACAAAGTATTTACATGTGTGATATACAAACAGTCTTAAGAGAAACCTTTTCTGACCTACTGCTGAAATGCAGTGCACATCAGTAGTACAGCTGGGTCAAAAAGGAATCCTGAAATGTCTGGCATTGCAAAATGATGAACTTAAAGAAGCAAAAAGGTCAATTATAAAAGGTGATGAAAATAGTGTTGTAAAATAGTGTAAGTCATGTAACTGTATAACTGTGATACAAAATCAGTACTTAAGAGTTGCGACCTCTCTTAACTTTTGCATTTCCTGATCTCTTTTGTGCAGCCTAACCTGTACATAGTTTCATTTTGTATGAATGGTAAAAATGTTGTTATACATGTGTCAGTATATAGCCGTTATATTCTTCTTGTTGTTTTTTTTGGTACGCTGAGTAGAGCTCAAGACAATTTTTCTGTGACTTTGAAAAGTGTCTGTTTTTGACTGACTTTGGAGGCAGTATTTCATTTGAAAAATGAAGCTATCCTCCAACAGTGGATTAGTGGACAGGGTGAGATGGTACCACCTAGCAAATGCAGCAAGTAAAAAGGTTCTGAAGCTTTATCTTGATTTCAAGAGCTTTAGCCAAAACAGCTTCCCTCGTTGTTTTTAAGGGAAATATATAGGACTGGAATGAGCCTCTTTTGCCACTGAATTTAGTGCCCTGCTAAGCAAAGAGCTGTATCACCAGTCTGCGCTTATCTTCACCCAGGCTTACTATTGTTATGGTAACCCACAACATTCTAGGTGCTAAATTGGAGAGAAATGGGCTTGACAGATGGACTGTTAGATGGATAAAGAACTGGTTGGATGGCTGCATCCATCAATGTCCAAGTGGAAACCAGTGGTGTTCCTCAAGGGTCGATACTTGGATGAGTACTATTTAATGTCTTCATCAACAGCATAGCAGCGGGACTAAATGCATCCTTGGCAAGTTTGCAGATGACACCAAGCTCAGTGGTGCAGTTGATATGCAAGAGGAAACGGATGTCATCCACGGCAACCTTGACAGCCTTGAGGAGTGAGCCCATGCAAACCTCATGAAGTTCAACAAAGCAAACTGCAAGGTCCTGCACGTGGGTCAAGGCAAGCCCCAGCATCAGTACAGACTGGGGGATGAATAGATTGAGAGCAGCCCTGCAGAGAAAGACTTGGGGGTACTGATGGATGCAAAATTGTATATCAGCTGGCAGTGCGNTGACAGCCTTGAGGAGTGAGCCCATGCAAACCTCATGAAGTTCAACAAAGCAAACTGCAAGGTCCTGCACGTGGGTCAAGGCAAGCCCCAGCATCAGTACAGACTGGGGGATGAATAGATTGAGAGCAGCCCTGCAGAGAAAGACTTGGGGGTACTGATGGATGCAAAATTGTATATCAGCTGGCAGTGCGTGCTCACAGCCCAGAAATCCAACCAATCCAACCATATTCTGGGCTGCATAACAAGAAGCGTGTCCAGCAGATGGAGGGAGATGATTCAAAAGGAAGACCTGGGGAACTACAGGCCAGTCAGTCTCACCTCTGTGCCTGGCAAGATCATGGAGCAGATCCTGCTGGAATCTCTGCTAAGGCACATGGAAAGTAAGGAGCTGATCGGTGACGGCCAACATGGCTTTACCAAAGGCAAATCATGCTTGACAAATTTGGTGATCTTCTACGATGGGGTTACAGTGTTGGTGGACAAGGCAAGAGCAACAGATGTCATCTGCCTGGATTTGTGCAAAGTGTTTGACGCTGTCCCGCATGACATCCTGGTCTCTAAATTGCAGAGACACGGATTTGATGGATGGACCACTCAGTGGGTAGGGAACGGCCTGGATGTCCGCACTCAAAGGCTTGTGGTCAACGGCTCAATGTCCAAGTGGAAACTCGTGATGAGTGGTGTTCCTCAGGGGTCAATACTGGGACTGGTGCTGTGTAACATCTTTTGTCGGAGGCACGGACAGTGGGACTGAGTGCACCCTCAGCAAGTTTGCTGATGACATCAAGCTGTGTGGAGCGGTCAACACATTGGAGGGAAGGAATGCCATCCAGAGGGACCAGGTTGCCCAGAGCAGCTGTGGATACCCCATCCCTGGAGTTGTTCAAGGCCAGGCTGGATGGGGCTTTGAGCAGCCTGGTCTAGTGGGAGGTGTCCCTGCCCTTGGCAGGGGGGTTGGAACGAGATGATGTTTAAGGTCCCTTCCAACCTAAACCATTCTGTGATTCTGCCCCTCTACTCCGCTCTGGTAAGACTCCACCTGGAGTACTGCATCCAGTTCTGGTGTCTCCAGTGTAAGAAAGACGTGGACCTATGGAGCAGGTCCAGAGCAGAGCCACAAAAATGGTCAGAGGGCTGGAGCACCTCTCCGATGAAGAAAGACACAGAGAGTTGGGGTTGTTCAGCCTGGAGAAGAGAAGGCTCTGAGGTGGCCTTTCAATACTTAAAGGAGGCTTATAAAAAAGATGGAGAGAGACTGTTTACTGCGGACTGTAGTGACAGGACAAGGGGCAACTGTTTCAAACTGAAAGAGGGTAGGTTTAGCTTGGATAAAAGGAAGAGAATTTTTACGATGAGGGTGGTGAGACACTGGAACAAATTGCCCAGGGAAGTTGTGGGTGCCCCATCATTGGAAGTGGTCAAGGCCAGGTTGGATGGCGCTCTGACCAACCTGGTCCAGTGAAAGATGTCTCTGCCCAGGGGAGGGGGGTTGCACCACATGATCTTTAAAGGTCCTGCCTGACCCAAACCATTCTGTGATTGTGCCTCTGTAGGAAAAGCACGGCCGTTGCTTTCTCTCATGACCTTTTCTTTCTGTTCTGTCCCTGTTACTGTAATAACAGGTCCACAATGATTTTGGCAGGTGATGGATCTGTTAAAGAAATTACTGCATCCAGCTGTCTTCCACAACTGAGCCACAAAAGCCAGACTATGCTGGTGCTTCCTAAGAACCAGTTACTACGTCAAGCATCTTAGCTTGTATGTTATTCTGCTGTTTCAGCTGTGATGGTGATACATAGCTGGGAAACAGTTACATCTCAAACTGCTGCTGCTGTTTTCGAATTGGTTGCGGTGCTTGGCTTTTTGTGTTGCAGTGATACTGATGAACAAAAGACAAGGAAAAAAACATGGAATATGCTAGTTAAAGCTCCCAGGTAATTAATTGAGCACTAGCTCAAATAAGCAGGTCTCAGAGCAGTCAGCTGAGATACTGCATGCCCATATTTTACTAGTATCATCAGTCATTTTCATCTTCTGAACAAGAAGTTAGTGTTCCTACTTGGGCTTGATGGGTTCTGGTCTTGCGATTCTGTATCCTAGAACTTCTTGAGTTTGGAATTGTGAGTGAGCTGTCCCAGGAGCGTTGCTAATGGGCCTGCAAGCTATTAGATGTCCAAGCTTTGCCTGCATTCGCAGATTTGCTACAGAGGTTGCAGAGCTGTGTGGAAGCAACGTAATGCTTACAAGTCCAGTGGCTCCTACATCTCATTTCTTCCTTATGGCTCCATTAATGTAAGTTTTGCTTAGCTAGAGCTAAATAATCTACAACCGTATAGTATCCCTGATACCCAGTCACCCCTGCAGCAGGGTTTCTTCATTGAGTTCTGTAGATTGTTTTACATTACTTCTCTTGGTGCTGGGCATTGGCTGGGTACTTTCTTCTTTGCAGCATTGCCACGGACTTTTGAAAGAGTACATGTTCATAGAGTTTCCTTAATGAATTTTATGTTAAAGTCACAAAATTTGTCTTTGTGGTTGAACACTCAGGTCCCATTTGCAATGATGTAAGGGAAGTATATCGTAGCCAGCTGTGAGCTTTGAAGCTGAAGATTCCACAGCCAGTCCTCTCTGCTGCCCTTGTGTTTAGAATTCCTGTCCTTTAAAATTGTATTCCTTGTTAACACGCTTCTTATCTTCCCCTCTCCCTAGGAGAGCACACCCTTGGGTTTCTCTGATTATTTTCTTCCTGCAAATGGAAAATTACACTTGAATGTAAATTTCACACCCTACACCCCACAAATCCATTGTCATCCCAGGACAAGATGTTTTCTTGGAAAACTGAGTTGGAAAACATCCTTTTTTTTTGATATGTTTTAAACATCAGAGAAAAAAAGTAGGTAGTAGCACTTTCCCAGCTGCACCAACTGGTCTAAAAAAATAGACTCTCTTGGAGGCATATAAAGCTTCTTCTGGTCAGTAATGTCAGCTACACACTGAAAAGATAATACAAGCTTGGAATAAAGTTCAGAGCTGAATTAGTTAGCAGCTGGAGCACTTTGAGTGATAAAATAGTCAGTCATTACGTTTGGAGTAGCCCAAATGGTAAGGACAGAGAACTAGGGTGATTATTTTTTGAGATAATAGCTTGTGAAACATTAAGAACTTCCAGCTGTGTACCATGGACTTAGCAGAGACACCGACCTCACTTTTAGCACAGACTAGAGCTCACTCTAATCTTCTGTCTGCTGCTGCTAACACCTCTCGACTTGATACGCACCTTCTTAGATTTTGAGAACTTGTTCTCAATTGTACTGAAGTCTGCTGGTTTCGCTTCAGACTTGAAAAGCTTGTGTTTCCAAAAAAACCTGCCTGCCTGTTCCACTTACTGTGATCAACCTAATAAAATAAAAAAAAAAAGAGATAATGTACAAACCTTTTCCTGCATACTGTCCTCCATGCTGTCATAGCTGCAGCGTATTTTCTAATGGGGAAAATACCTCTGGTCTGAAGGCTGCAGCAATGGTATGGTTGTAACTAATCCTGTTATTGCTTGTTAGATTTCACAGCTTCTTCATACATTCCCCATTCCCAAGGAGAGTTGTTACATGAGGTTCAACAAGGCCAAGTGCTGGGTCCTGCGCTTGGGTCACAACAACCCCATGAATGCTACAGGCTTGGGGCAGAGTGTCTGGAGAGCTGCCTGGCAGAAAAGGACCTGGGGGTGTTGGTTGACTGCCATCTGAATATGAGCCAGCAGTGTGCCCAGGTGGCCAAGGCAGCCAACAGCATCCTGGCCTGTGTCAGGAACAGTGTGGCCAGCAGGACTGGGGCAGTGACCATCCCCCTGTACTCGGCACTGGTGAGGCCCCATCTGGAGGGCTGTGTCCAGTTTTGGGCCCCTCACGACAAGAAAGACATTGAGGGGCTGGAGCGGGTCCAGAGAAAGGCAACGGAGCTGGTGAGGGGGCTGGAGCACAAGTCTTGTGAGGAGCGGCTGAGGGAGCTGGGGGTGTTCAGCCTGGAGAAAAGGAGGCTGAGGGAAGACCTTCTCGCTCTCTACAGCTCCCTGAAAGAAGGGTGTAGCCAGGGAGGGTTGGTCTCTTCTCCCAAGGAACAGGCGGTGGGACAAGAGGAAATGGCCTCAAGTTGTGCCAGGGGAGGTTTAGATTGGATATTAGGAAAAATTTCTTCACTGAAAGGGTTATTAAGCATTGGAACAGGCTGCCCAGGGAAGGGGTTGAGGCACTACCCCTGGATGTATTCAAAAGATGGGTAGATGTGGTGCTGAGGGACATGATTTAGTGGTGGGCTTGGCAGTGCTGGATTAACGGTTAGACTCAATGATTTTAAGGGTCTTTTCCAACCTAAATGATTCTATGATTCTGTTCTGCAATCAAGCTGATACCGCTGATGTGTATGGTATGTTCTTCTCTACACGTATGTGATGATGAGTTTTTGCTCCTTTCTGTGATACTGAGCTGTGTGTTTCTGTTTCTCAGAATCTGTCCTGGGATTATCAGATTCCAGCAGAGTTTAAGTGAGGTGGCCTCTACTGTCTGTGTTTGCTACTTCCTTAGAGTGTAAACTGTATCCTTTGTTGGCTTTGGGAACTGCCTGAACTGGAAAGAGGCTGCTGTGGCCAAAATTGATGAAATTGGATGACAGTTTTGCAACATTTTGCTTTTAGTAGGTAGAAGTATGATTCATTAACCTAGCGAGTTAATTGAAGGGGAGATGCTGTGTTAGAATTACTAGTATGCTTTGATTCATTTCAGACATTAATTAATGTGTGTTGCCTTTTAACTTTTAAGTAGTGTCAACATCATGCTGATAGCTGTCTTTGTTCAGGGATTGGTACTTCTGGGATTTTTCAGCTCTGAAGTTTAACAAAGTAGCCTGCAAAGCAGAAACAAGCTTGCTTTTGTCCTTTCCATCTCCTGCTGACACTCAAAGTGCACCCTAATAGTTAGGTTATGAGTAAGCTTTTTAAAAATAAATAAGTAAATAAAGCCCTGTTACTGTCCATTCTGGAAGGCTGCCTACTTGAAAACTGATCTTTATAAATATAGTGATGCATCACTTGGTAAGAAAGTAAATGTGAAACATTTGGAAGTCAAGCTGTTCAACAAACACTACCAGTCTCTTCCTTGAACTACAGCTAGCACTTGCTTCAGTAGCTCTGTCTCAAGCATTTCTTTGATGATGGTGTGTCCCGAGTAGTTCACTCCCTGTTCCTTGGCAACCTGTATGGCAGAAGGCATTGCGAGGCAGGCACAAGGAGGAGAGCACGATGCTTTCTTAAAATGGTTGAAGCAGCACTAATACTGAAAGTGAAATTGTGGCTTTATTCTGAATGCCTTTTTCTCGGTAGGGAATGCAGGAGAGACTGTCCCAGTGCAGTCAAGTTGCTGAATCTTGCGTACCTCTCCTAGAAATTATGTTATACAACCATAGGGCAAATGAGTTTTAAGGTCTTCTAAGAATATACCTTGTGTCTGAGCCAATATAGTAGCAAAGTCTACAGTAAATAGGCTTGGAAATATGTTAGTAAAAAAAGCTTGACCTGATCTCTGTTTCTGTAAAGCAAAAATGAACCATTACCAAATGTTCCAGGCTTTCTTTATGCAGTGCTAAGATCAGAGGGGGACAGGCAGCCTTATTATAAAACTTTTCTCATTCACCCTTAAAAGGTCCTTATCATGCTGACATTTGAGTAGAATAAGATGGCATTCTGTTTCATATTGCCTCTGTGGTTGATGTTTTTCTTTTCAAGATGATTCTCCTCTGTGGAGGAATTCCTTTTCTCTGGAATCTGTCTGGTCAGATCTCTGGTCGTGCGGGGTTTGGACCAGAATATGAGGTAAGCAGACTTTAAATTTAGTGAAAGTGTCTGGTCCATGAACTATAATGTTATAATAATTTTTATTTTTAAGCTTTCATTTACTTAAAGTGAGATTTAGCTACAGGTACAATATAGTAAAAAACCCAGATATTTTCTGGTGAACACAATGATTGGGCGAGTCTGAGAACTGGTAACAGTATGTGACTTGTAAATTAGCCCATTGGTTAAAATAGCCTTGTATGTTAAAAACATCCAAGTCTCAAAGCTACTTGAGTCAAACAAGGTGGTGGGTTAGGGTTTTGTGGCTTTTTGTTTGGATGTTGTGTTTTTACTAATCCTAGATGTAATCTTCCTGCACAGTGAGAGGGTAAGAAATTTGAGGCTATCACTTATGTTGTCGTTGTGTTGTGGATGAGGCATCTATCCAAATTCTTGTCCTGAATCCTTAGTTTTTGTTTAAATCTGTTTCATGAGTATATGTATTTTTTCTTTCTTTAACATAGTAAGGTATTCCAGTGATCAGTAATCTAATCATCACAAACATGTTATTGCTGTGAATTTATCTAGCTTCATCATCTAACCACTGATATAAAATCCATTTTTAACACCCTGAATATTAATGTTATTACAGATCAGTAAATATCAGATTATTTTTTTTTAATTTTTAATTTTTTTTTAGATTGTCCAGTCATTGGTATTTCTGCTGCTTGCAACACTCTTCAGTGCAGTGACCGGTCTCCCATGGAGTTTATATAACACATTTGTCATAGAAGAGAAACATGGGTTCAATCAACAGGTATTGTAGATAGCACTTATATTGCCCTAATGTCTTCAGTAGGTTTGGTTGGTTAGATGGACTGGTATGTCCATATCTGTGCCAAAGATCATTAGTTTTAGGAACATTTCTACATGCATTGCATAAAAATAAGAGCAATGACAGTTTGTGACTGTTGCGGGAGTACCCATGTTGCACCAGAATGTCTCTGCATGAGCCCATGCCTCTGAGCAGAGAAACGTGTCTTCTAGCAGTGGAACAAAGAACACCTCAGCTGTTCATTTTTGGATGGACTATTCTTTGCCCTTCATATGCCCTTCCCAAGAAGTCTGGATCACTGCTTGACAGGGGCAGTTCTGATTTCCTGGACACTGAACAGATGAGACAAAGCCTCATTTTGTTTTGCTTATTGATTTCTTGTGTCAGCCTTTAGTAAATTAGAGAATTCCGCTTTTCATTTGTACTTGTGATAGGAACTCACTTAATATCAGCCCTGGCTTTCTTAATGTCTCTCACCAACTTGGTTTAACCTGTTTCAGTATCAGTTTCTCGTGGGTTCAGATTTTCCTTTTGGGAGAGGAACCTCAATTACATATTATTAACCATTTCATGCCAGAGCATAAGACTTGTTTTCTGCTTTGGACCCAGCTGGTGTTGTCTACAGTGCTTTCTGTTCCAAGTCTACTAGGAAGTTTGGTTTTCTTAGGGGGCGCATTTTAATAAGGGTAGAGATGCTCTGGTATTTGCCAGTTTCAGCTTCCAGTTTCTGTGGAGGCAGGAAGACTGAGCTAGACCTAAAGAAGTGGAATCAGTTTGTTTCTAAACTGGTAAATTGATAAATTGATGTTTCTTATCCCTTTCATGAAACAAGTAAGAAGATAAGTGAGAAAAAAAGCTCTAAATGCAGTGATTCAGTTTGCACCCTCTCTCAATCACCTTTAAAACAGAAGTGCATAGATCCTGACACATCCTGTATTATTTTGGTTCACGTCAATTATTTAGTGGCACACTATTTTCTTTCCAGGAAAGCCCAACTATGAAAATTCTCACTGCACAGTTTTGCATCTGTATGTATTCCCAGAAACTACAAGGCTTGTTTGGTTCCACCCTGGCCCAGCCCCGATGTTTGGATACTGTGCCAATGGTGGCTCCTGCTCCACTCTTTGGGAAGCAAATATGAAGATTGTTGTTGTGAGTTGTAAGCCTTGAGCTTGTAACAAACTCAGATCCATATAGCTCTCTAGTCTTATAAAAAACACTTGTGTTTCTAAAAACATACGTGTAACTTCTAACAATCACTTTTTTCCCTCACCATCAAGTAAATACTTGTGGTGTTGGTTTCTTTGTATGCTTCAGGGAGGGTGAGCAGGATTCTGGGTACGTCCTCCAAACATTTTCTCCTTGGAGCTGTGCTGTCTGGGTGCTGCTTCACTGTTGTCAGTGCAAGCATTGTGCCTAATCAAATGAGAAAAGGAAGACTTGGCACTGACACCTGTGGGTGTTGTTAAGTGCTTGATTGAGCTGCCTGCATGATGTCTTTTACAAGTTTTCTTTTACCCCAGTGGTCCTCATGCCAAGAACTGAAGGCTGAGTCTAGGTCCAATCCAATTTGAGGTACCAAATGTCTAACAAACACAGTCAAATCTTCATCTTTAATTTCAGATTGATGGGGTAGGTCCTTTAGTAAATGAGCCAAATTCACACCTGGTACCAGCCCAGACTTTGGATTTTCTAGCAATGATTCCCAAATGATCTTCAGATCATTTTTCAGACTCTTTCTTCTGGAGTGGCTTCCTGAAAGTGAGGATTTCTCTTGAAGTCGCATCTGCATGAGAAAGCAGGAAAGGGAAGGGGCAAAGATGAAAGATACCATGCAGTTTTATGGCTCTCCTCCTCCTAGATGGTGGAGCTGGAAGTAATGAAAGAGTTAAAACTTGAGCTAAATGGATTGTAGTTGATGTGTTTCAGAAAGCCCAGTGGAAGCAGCACTGGCAGCATGCTTCTGTTAAGAGTTCTTCTAGGTTATATTAAGCAGCAGTTTCTTCAGCTGTTTACTAAGCTAAAAAATGAAAAAGCTATATGATAGGCCTTTTTCTGGCCACTGTTCTGTATTTTGTTTTCTCTCTCCTGGCTTGTACCAGTTTACGAGTCTTGATCAAATGGAAACAATTTTTCCTTTGTCCAGGGTGACCCACAGAGTTTCTTTCATGCTTCTTCATACCATTTTCAGGAAACAAGCACTGCTTAGTGTGAGTGAGAGCCACAAGTCTTGCTTTTCTAGTTACAGAACGCTTTTGTTGGAAATGGTAGCTCAGGCTACCTGGGAATTTTAAAGGTAGGCAAGGAACGTGTTCTGGAGTGCTCCATTTGTGTGGGCATGTGTCTATACAGTTGTNTTTTATATATATATATATATATTATACACATTAAGAGGGATCAGTTCATTAACCACTGTGGCACATCAGTACTACACTGAAAATATCACTGGTATCTTTTCTTTACAGACTCTGGGATTTTTTTTTAAGGATGCTATCAAGAAGTTTATTGTGACTCAGTGTATTCTGTTGCCAGTGACATCCCTTCTGCTTTACATTATTAAAATAGGGGGAGACTACTTCTTCATCTATGCCTGGCTCTTCACGTTAGTTGTTTCCTTGGTGAGTATGAGACTATGTTTGGGTTTCTTCCAAATGCTAGCTTACTCGCACGCTTCAGTGTGGTGAGGTTTAAAAACATAACTGAAAGGAAATGGAGAAAAATCTAAATCTCCTGTGAATTTTAGTGTTTACAAGCTTCAACAGTGTGTCTTACTTTCAGTGTACTTGTTCAGGAATAATAGTTCATTTTAATTGTCCATGTTAATGTGATATCTTATATTTTATCTATTTAGTACTGGAGTGTCTTCATCAATTGAAAAATAAACATTCAAAAAGTTTTGGAATAGATACTGGAAGTACAGCAGTATGTGGTGATAGGTGATATTTTCTTAAATATAGAAAGGGCACAAGGACAACTACCAGCAGTTTGGCAAGACAAGGCAGAATGTGCTTTGGTCAGTAATGTTTTCATTGGGCTTTTCTTACAGGTTATCAAACACCAACTCTCAATTGCATTGCTTTGTATTGAGACAAGTAGCAATTTTCCATTTCTGGTTCAGATATTGCTGGTTTTATACACCGAATTGGTAACTGACGTTTTTAGGGCTTATGTTAAAAGGATCTTTTGTATACATTATAAGGATTTGATGTTTTCTATTGCTACTGTAAGCTCTGGGGTCTGTATTTATTTTTTTTTTTTCTATTTCAACATAGTGTTCTACTGTTTTTTGCTCAATATACTAACCATTGGTCACCCAAGGAAGAAATTACAGAAATATGGTTGTATATATTCATTCACTTCTAGATTAAAAGAGCACCTTAACAAGGAAAAGAATTATTACATTACAGTAATGTAATGAAGCCTGGCACGTTATCTAACAATAAATTGGTCAATTGGTCCCAATTCTTGTGTCAAGTTCAGACTTTCTGGTTGAACCGGAGTGCATCACCAAGAAAATTTCCTGTGTAGGAAATCATATTTTTTCTTTCCTAAGCTTCTCTTTCGTAACTTAAGCAGGTGTTGCTTTTTTTTTTTGTTTGTTTTTTATTTTTTCTTCTCCCCACTGCTTCTAGATTCAGATCGCTTTTATAGCTTTCTTGGACTTTCAATTTGTCAGCTTCCTTTCTAAAGCACAGGCATTGTCTGGTCACATTTTAGAAAAATGTGATCATAAAGCTACATGGGAGGACATTGCAATTAACGCAGGAAAATCCGATTTCCCACTTACATATCCAATAGCTGCATTGACTTTCTCAGACGTGGCAACATGGAAGGAATTGTGACTTAGTTTAAATCATGACTGCAAAGTCTTTTCATAATCCTGTTTTTATGGGGTACAGATCTCATGTGAACTGTATTTCTTGCTTGCTTGTATTTTTGCTTCATTGATGCTAACATGTAACTGAAATAAAACCTGTGTGGATTAGTGCATTTCTGTATGGCCACTAATTCTGGCATAGGGCCGTTACCAGTGAGGTGCTTCTGAGGAACTCGGTGACAACAGTATAGTAGCAGAAGTGCCCCATTTAGGTGGTAGGTCCAGCTTACAATTACTACTTCGAGTTCTTTCAAGCTTTTTTTGTTTGTTGGCTTAATTATACAGTGTTTCCTGTTGTGTTGTGGTGCTGGCACCTGCCTCCTGTAGTCCAGGTGTCCTTATGCTCTGGCATCTTTCCTTTTTTTGTCTCTTAATGTATTCTGAAAAATTGTAGTGTTAGGTCTCGAAAATGTCAGTTCATGTATATTGAAATGACTGCTAAAGACAGATTTGTGCAGACTCTTATCAGACTTCTAGAAGAATTTTCCTTTTTCTTTCAAGCTTTGATCAGCAGTACACTCCTAAATAATAACTCAGCATTTGAGCTATTGCTCTGTCAACCTGACTGACACAGTCCATACTTACAGATTATTCTAGTGTAGCCATATTATTTGCAAAATTGGGAAGATACTAGTTCCTCATGTGATACCCAGTCTATATTTTAAATCTTTAGTCTTAAAGGCTTTAAAGACTTGCTTTTTCATAGAACTATTAAATGGAAATTTTAAAAGAACTGGTAGTTCCAGGATTGAAAGAAGATACGGGATTTTCTGAAATGGCCTGCCCTCGTTTGTACACTGAAAGTGAAAATTTTTTCCTTAGCTTCCTTTGTACCAGTCATTGACTGCTTTTATTCTTTAAAATTTATTAAATGCATTTTCTTTAAAATAGATATTGTAAAAAATGCTGTACGAGCAACTTTCTGAATTTTTCTGATTCTTTATTCAGAAGATTTCTGAATCTTTATCAAGCAAGGTTAGTAGAAAGCAGAGATGTAGGTGAGTAGTAACTAATGCTAAGTTTGAAGGTGAGAACCAGAACTTACTCAGCTGATATCACATTTCTTTCTTGGTCACTTTTTTATCACAAAATATTATTTTACCTTTGCTTTGCCTGCCCCTTCCAATTGAGCTGTCCATGTAGATTTTTTTTCCTGAGATTTTACAGTTACTTTAGAAACCGATAAAACAGGGGTTGTCCTGTCAGAGTTACCGACTTCTGTACTGAAAGATAATGCAGCAAGACCAAGTGGCCCACTCTTTTTTTATTTATTATTCCCACTCTCTCAGGCTTTTTTTCCTGGGCATTAAGTGCATGCCCAGACAATTGGTCTTTTTCAGGTGTCTTGCAGTGTCACTGCAGCTTTACAGGGTGTTGATCATGGTTTGAGGCCTTTATGTGTGGGTCTGAACAATCTTTGAAATGCAAAATAACCTTAAGAGGTGCTAGGTTTACCCTTTCAGTTTAGGGAAAAATTCCAGTTGTAATTACATTCCATAACTTCGTAATCATAGAGTTGCATCCTTCTACCAGTCTGTTATACCTGCTGATATCAAAGGATTACACAAAGATCAGAGATGAAAACTTAAAATTAGTCCATGCTTGTCTGGACTTAAACAGACAGCTGATTTCCGCTCTGTAAAATACCCTCCTGCACTTCCTGCAAATATCTGGAGAGTTTTAAACCCTTGTCTTAACAGTTACAGTAATGAAAATAACTTTTATTTTCTAGTGGTGTTTCACATTGATGCCCTCACTTGCTATGACTTTGGAAAAGTCAGTTTCCCTAGTTGTAGATTTCATTGGACTTTTTCTACAGCGTAGATACTTTCAAAAGTCAAGATACTTGTTTTCAGTGGAAAAAACCCTGTCAAGATAACTTTGAAGTTAATGTTGATGTCTATTTGCCTCTCATGTCCTGCTCTTTTTTTGCTAACCAGTATTTAAACTTTTCTCCAGTCCTTTTCTTTAAAATAAATACATAAAAATCACTTTGTGAAGGTCTAGAGCGTGAGGGAAGGGAGTTCAGCTTTCCTTCCCATCACAGTGGTATTCCAGTCCTGGCTTTCTCATCTGGGCTCCATCTGCTGCCAGTTTGAAGAGATGCAGGTGCATTGTAGTGATTTTTGGGACATGGCTGTTAATCGTTGTGGACCAGGCATCAGGCAGTTCCTTAGCTCTGCATACAGCTGGGAGAAGGGGAAGAAAATGGGGGACATGAAATTTCTTGCCTGTTTTAGACCATGGCTTTGTAAGTTAGCAGCAATTTGAAGAAGTGGGACTGTCTCCTGGTTCAGTTGGCTCTGCTGCACATTATGAAACACTTGAGAGCTTTCCAGTATTGGTGGAGTCACAGCCTGTCACTGATAAGACCACTGCTCCCAGCTGTCATTGTGGCTTTGCCTTCTGTGGTTTGATGAACCCCCATAGCAAAAACGCTGTGTCCACTAATTCTGCTGAGGACTGCAGATTGTAGATTAACCTGCCCCTACCCCCATCTGGCTGTTGAATTGCTGACTGTCAAAAGACTGAGCAGTTGTCTCCGCAGATGGGATGACCCGTACAGAGCCTTGCTACAGATTGCACTTCATACAGAACTCTGCTTTATGAAGTGTTTTTTTGAAATTGTGCCCTCTTTTTGTACTTATTCATGCTCCACCTTTAGTACTAAACACACATTTGTATGCCTTGTTTTTAATATCTGTGTTTGCAGGTGCTTGTTACAATCTATGCAGACTATATTGCACCTTTGTTTGATAAATTCATTCCGCTTCCTGAGGGAGAGCTCAAGCAACAAATTGAAACAATGGCAAAAAACATTGACTTCCCATTGACTAAGGTGTATGTTGTTGAAGGTGAGATTTTTTTTTTTAATAAAAAAGACGTAATAATTTTGAATTTGTGGATTATTAGCTTTGATTGTGGATGCTGTAGTAGGGCAGTTGCTTATACTCCTCAGCTATTGTAATACTTGTCAATGTCTGTACCATTTTCCTTTTTTTGCCTTGGGGTCAGAAAAGTGAAGCTGAATGTTACAGCCTTAACTCAGCGTCTCGTTGGAAGCATTGTCTTGGCTCTGTGGAATGGAAGTACAAACCACAGACAGAAATGGAAGCAGCAATCGAGATTCCAATTTTAGAACTTTAAACCAGAGGGAAAAGGGGGTTTTTTATCTTTTCTGGTCTCAGTTTAGCATTAATTATCTAAAAGTCCTTGGTGAAATAGTTGAAAAAGTTATGAAAGTTAAAAACACCTATTCCTCCTTAGAGTGTTCACATGGACGGTTTCTTATGGTGTGGCTGGATGCACTCATACCTTCTACTTCAGACTGTAATTTTTTCACTTTCTAGTAATGAATTTCTCATCCTCTTTTCTTAGGTCACGGAATATAAAATGGAGCAAGCCAGCTGCCATGTCACTTCCTCTCCACTTCTGTGTTCGTGGAGTACTTTACTGTTTTGACATTTCCACTGTTACTCATTTTGCTCCCTTCTGAACTTGATTTCAGGGACTTTCCCAAATTTTGGTTTTGTTTTCTGCCCCACCTGTGAGATCAGAGGTGTTTTTATTGCCTTGGCGAAAGCAGTATGATATGATATAAAGAGATGAAGTGGTCAAATTTTACTGTAAGAGAGGGTGATAAAGGCTTTACCGAGCCTGGAAGCTGCGGCTTTCAGAACTTTGTGTTGGCCAAATCCAGACAGTTCTCTGCCTCAGTGTAGCCAGGGACGACTACTATTGATATACTTGGCGCCCAAGAAACTCCTCTCTTTCCTAGTGAAGCTGAAGCTTTACAGGCTTGAGAATCACTACAGACCCTTGCCAAATAGGTATCGCTTGCCAAATATGCATTGCTGGCTGTACCCTAGCTTTTAACCATGGTGAAAGTCCTATTAGCCAATTGCTGGCACTCTGGCACCTGTATAGTGTACTGCTGCACTGGCTTCTTCAGCATATCTGCATTTAGTGGCCGAGATCTGCAGTGGAGGGAGGCTGCCAGACCCCCCTTTCCTTTCCTGGCATCCTTAAGACTGTTGAGCCAGCACCATTGCCTTCTGACATGGGGGACTGGATGTGTGAATATCTTTTTGCCGGTGTTTTTCTGAGCTCTGTCTTGGCTCTTCCCACTCCAGAGCTGACTTTTTAGTAACATGTGCAATGAAGTCCCTTAATTTCAGGATTTGTTCTGTAACAGGCAGACTACAAAGGTTCCTTCTCTACCAACACTTAGTGGAGGGTGAATTTTTTTATAATAGGCAGATGAAAGGGAACATTGCTACCCTGTGGTTGTTCAGATTTCTTCACTGAGAAGGGACTGGATGCTGAGGCTTCATACTCTGACCGGCCTCTTCCTCTGTTGATCTGCTTTCGTTTGGTGCTGAAGGTTATGATCATATCACGGGTTGGCTTGCAATGGAACAATGGATATTTTGTGTCCTAAGGAGTTGATGCAGCTCATACATTTATAGTGAGAGTTAAAGGCAGATGCCTTCAACTTGAAGTATCTGATCTTTTGCTGCAAAAACCAGAGCAATCCACCCCTTCTCTCAGAGACTTCTTTCAGTCCTGATGTTGCAACAGGTCCTGTCCATAGGCAACAACAGGCAAAGTTTTAACAGCTGCTTTGACCTAGACATCTTTTTAATCAACTGAAACAGTCCATGTTGCATGGAAAGAAATGAGTTTCTTGGCCCCAAGTATATTGCTGGTAGAAACAGTCCATGATTCACCTGATCTAGATAAAAGTAGCTGTAAAACATTACCTATTTCAAACAAAAATAATTCTGAAGTTCTGCCTGATACCTGTAATCCGTCTCTTCATCCTTACCTGTTTCGAATCATTTTTGCTCACACACTGAAAGAATTCTAAACGTATTTGTCACAGGTCCTTTGCCAGCAGGGCAGAAGATATTCTATGCAGACTGTTCTTTCCACTCTGAACTTGAAATTGCAGTAGAAATTGCTTGTCTTTTGGATATTCAAATTACTGCTCTTACGGTTTTAGTGATTTTAGTGATTACATGTTACAGATGGAAAAAAAATTATTTCTCTATTGGAGTCAGTAAATGAGATCATCATTACTGACATTATTTTAAAATATGCTTCAACCTGCAAACTCATTTGCTTGAGTTTGTCTACCGTTCATTTGGGGACTTTGAGAATTCCTTTGGAAGAATCTGTTCTGTGTAATATTGCATAGTCATCAGTGCATGGGATTATTCAAATCATAGTCTTTAATGTAAATTTTCCCCATCAGGTTCTAAGCGTTCTTCTCATAGCAATGCTTATTTCTATGGATTCTTCAAGAATAAGCGGATAGTACTCTTTGACACTCTCCTGGAAGATTATTCTGCATTGAACAAAGAGCCAGCAGAAGGAGAAGATGGTGAGAATGAAGAGACAAAGTCTAAAACCAAAGTGAGTTCATCTTTGTTTTTCATCATGTTATTTACATTAACTTCTTGTTGAGATATTCCCTTGTGTTTTCTGAATATATTTTAAAGGTCCTGAGTGAGATGCTAAAATCCAAAACCTAATGATTTCAACACCAAAGTATCCCTGAGCTGCTAATCGGAATTTCTGAGGCTGAGGGCTGCAGAAAGCACCAGAGAGCACAGAAATCCACAGGGGCTTTAGCAAAACTTTGTTTCCCTGCATGTGAAAAGTAGGTCTTCCTTGTAATTGTTTAAATAAGGAAACCTGTTCAGTTTTTTAGCTTGTGTTCCTTCTCTTGGGACTGCCACACTGAAGCTTCCCTTTCAATGAAATGCTTTTGACTATCAGTGTGTCATTTGTGTGTCATTTACTACATGCAAGAATTTTGGTGCAAGAAGCACGCACATGGCACATACGTACGGATTCCACATGTGCATCTTCCCCTGCCCTAGTCAAGAACAGGATGATGGCCTTTCATTGTCCTTTCTGTTGATGTGCAGCTGCACATTACCTGTGCTTTGTTATTCCCTCAGAATAAGAAACAAGGATGTAAAAATGAAGAAGTTTTGGCTGTACTTGGTCATGAACTGGGTCACTGGAAACTAGGTCACACTGTCAAAAATATCATCATCAGCCAGGTAAGTTATGATAAACTGGTGGTTTTCCTAGAGCATTCTGTAATTACAGCTGTTTCCAAATGCCTGCTTCCAGATTTATAAGTGTACATTCACACAATATACTCTGCTTTGCAACAGAAAGTTGGTTTGGTAGGTTTTTTTCTTTGCTGTATCTAGAGTGAATATGCACTAGCCTTTCTGTCCACTCCTTGCTCCATTTGGCTAGTAGAAAGCACCTAAGAAAGCATGTCTGCTGCCATTTTAATTCATCTCAGCAGCCTTCTGAAGTTGGGACGCATTTTTCTTGCTCTGTAACACTTCTTCCTTGTCTGTTTGAATCTCAGGGCCTTCTCTGAAGGTCTGTTTCCATCCCTGTGCTAAGGATGGGATTGGATGTGTCCTGTCTCCCAGCCTGCATTTTTTTTAGGTGTTTGCCATTATCTCTGAGAAAGTTATGTGTCTTGAGAGTTTCTGTCAGTCTTGTTCCTTGGAGGGTTGAGAAGCAATGTGATTGAGGATTATGAAATCTGACATAGGAGGGCATTCTTACTTATTTATATTGTATTCTCATCCCTTGTGCATTGATTATTGGTAAACAATAAATTGGAAAATATTGTGCCATTCTTTGTGCATGCCCAAATTGGGGTGAACATTGAAGCAATCTATAGAGATTGCACAGCCTGCCTTTGAAGAAAAGGAGCCTGGTGGTCTGTTTACTCATGCATGTGCCTCTGGGCATTGATCAATAAAAAGGCATTCCTCCCCAAAACCTCCTACTTCAAATTCTTTTATTTGCAAGGCACAGCTATGTGCCTTCTGTTAAATTACTGTCAGCAGTCTACTATATGCTTTGGTGTAGATCTATCTTGTTCCAGGTAGAACTCACCCTTCTTTTCTCCAATTCCCAGCCTTTTTTGTTTCTGTTTGTTTGTTTCTCCTAGCTGCCCTCCCATGCACCTTCTGTAACTCCATCATGTTTTTCTTGAGATGAATGCACAGTTCCAGGAATGCTGTTCTGTTCTTTTTCTAAGGCTATTCACAAGCTTTTCAGGCCATAAACATCACTATCAAGCTTCTGTTTAAGAAAATATCTTTCTGTTTCCACACTGGCTTTTTCGTATCCATGGAACCGAACACTTCAGTGAGGTCTTTCTCACTTTCTGCTTTAAGGCAATTAATTATCTCCCAACTTCTGACTTCAGTGTTGATCCCTACTAACTAGCAACTATTATGATGCCACTCTGCTAACTCATGTAACTTTTGCCTTTGGATCCACTTTCTAGATACTATTATTTTGCTGTAATAGGTAGATTTTATCTTCACATCCAGAAATTTTCACAAATTCTTCTGCAATATCTTCTACTTTTTTTGATGGTTGCTGTCACAGACATCTCTCTTTTTTGTGTCCTGTGTGTTTCGATAACAAACAATATTCTGGCCCTTTCCACATTACCTAAAAAGACCAGGCAGCCACTTGAATGAATTGAAAAGATACTAATCACCTTCTCTAGAGAAAGTGGTAAGGCATGGCCCTGCCTCTTGCCTCTGGAAAGCCAGGCAAGTGCAGTGCTTGCACACAGTCATGCAGTGGCTTAGATGGAAGTGTGGATTGTTTCCAGGAATAGAAGTATGACACAGCATAGACACATGTTGTTTGGTTTTAAAATTTTTGGAACCTATGCTTAATTCCAAGGAGATGGATTCTACTCTGTACTCCCTCCTCACTTACCTAGCCTTCTTGCCTTTTTATCTTCCTTCACTACTTAGACTTTATTTTTTAGCTCACTGACAGAAAATAATAAGTGTTTCTGTACTGCATGCATTTACAGAAAGCAGGTAAATGCCAGCTGTTTGTTCCTCTTTGTGTATTAGTTCTAAATAATCTATTTGGGTGGGTTTTGGTGGTGTTTCTGTGCAAATCTGTAACATGAATAGGCTGTGTTTTAGA
Source organism: Stercorarius parasiticus (assembly GCA_013396915.1). NCBI lineage: Eukaryota > Metazoa > Chordata > Aves > Charadriiformes > Stercorariidae > Stercorarius > Stercorarius parasiticus. Next base: position 154,902 of record VWZL01003011.1, on the reverse strand, counting down.
CTTAGATGAAAAACTCATCTGAATCAAGAATGTTATTTCCGTTCTCTAGATGAATTCTTTCCTCTGCTTCTTCTTGTTTGCTGTGTTAATTGGTCGAAAAGAACTCTTTGCTGCATTTGGTTTCTATGACACCCAGCCTACCCTGATCGGATTGATGATTATTTTCCAGTTCATTTTTTCACCTTACAATGAGGTAAATTGTTTTCAAGACATAGATGATGAAGTATCATCCTATTTAAATAATGATTTTATTTTGACTGGGAGGGAAAGTTTGAAGTTTTGAGGGGCTCTGTCTGGTATATCATTTTAATAAGTAGGCTTAGTGTTCCATGTTGGGACTCCTGGTTTCAGGTGTGGCCTGGATAAACCTTAGTGAGATCATTCTGCAGCCACAGTGATGTGTGGCATGTGGGAAGGAATATACAGTAGCGTTTACTGATACTGTAAGGAACTTCCAGATAGCTGAATTGTAAAATAATTTTTAATATATTTCTCTCCACAGGTTCTCTCATTTTGTTTGACTGTATTAAGCCGACGATTTGAGTTTCAAGCAGATGCATTTGCCAAGGAACTTGGGAAGGCTAAAGACCTATATTCTGCTTTGATCAAGCTAAACAAAGATAATTTAGGATTCCCTGTTTCTGACTGGATCTTTTCAATGTGGCATTACTCCCATCCACCCCTTTTAGAAAGACTTCAGGCGTTGAAAGATGCAAAGCAAGAGTGACAGGAATCATTGTTGGTTCAGAGACAGTGCTTCCATCTCAGAAGCAAAGTTCAGAGCTGCTTTTTAATTTCTTTTTGAAAATGGATAATGCTAATTAAGTGCAATGTTAACAGCACCACAGATCTGAGAATCCTGAAACAGGTATTAAATTATAAATGACTTTTTTTAACAAAAACAAAACTGTGGAATTTAATTTAGGAAAAGTACTGGGTGAAGACCTTCCCCACACACACACCGACTTTTATCTCGGTATCATAGTATAGACTTGTGAAGGGAGGAAACCAAAAGTATAGACTTCAAAGCACCTATTCCTTCAGTTTGTCTATGCCTTGAATGTTGCTTTTGATCCTTTTCCCATTCTCAGCATTCTGTGAACCATCCCAGTCTCAACCCTTTTCACGATGAAGAGGGTTTGAGTGACTTGATTTCTTCTGTAATAATACTTGTACTCACCAGTCACTGTTTTGTGTTTTAAAAAGCTGAATGCAAGTACAGGCCTCTCTCCTGGATTCATGTCTGTCGTAATTGAAAATGCTACTTAATAAAACTTCCTTTCTCTGAAGTGTGGGAAGAAGGATGAATTCCAGGTGAGGAAGTGTATCATGGTGTCCTGGTTCTGGCATGGCTTCCTTGAAAACGAGCACTAGTTGGTACTTAGTAGCATTACAGTGGGATTAGGCTCCTCCTTTTCTCCACTGTGCTGCCGAGGGTGTGGAAGGATGTTACGGAGAATCAGAACAGGACACACATGTTAGAGAAAGTTGCTAATTCTCTGTTCTCTCTTCTTTGCCTGTGAGTGGAATGGTTAACAGCTTTTCCACACCTCAGTTCCTCCATTTCTGTTTCCTTTGGCTAAATTTTTTGTGTATATGCAAGTATCCAGTTGCTCAGACAGTTTATCAGAACCAAACTTTCATTCTGAGGGGGTTTGTCTTCCAGTCCATGGTGGGTTTTCCATTAATATGAATGCAGATGAAATAGCAGTGCTGGAATAGTTAGAAAACATTCCTTGTCATTGTTCTGGTATAAATAGCCCAAGAACAGTTTGTTCATATAGGTTAGTGAAGGACAAAGTGAATAATTGCAGTAATGGCTTCTGCATTGATTATCTCGGATTTTTCTGATGAAAGGTGGAATTAAATTTACTTTTGTTGAAATAAAGATGAAAGTTAAATATAAGTTTGTATGTGCTGTACAAATGCTTTGGACAAGACTGAATGCACATACCTCATATAAAAATCAGATTTTATATCTGCAGTACAGCTCTGTGCAAAGAGAGAAATCGTCATAGCAAATTCTCATTGTTTCAGATGTCAGATTATTCTCAGAGACTTTACTGTTAGCTTAAATTTGCTTTTCTGATCATAGGGGAAAATGCCTTATAAGATGATGGGCATGATGATGTCTCAGGTGCAACAAGGTGTAAGATGTTGCTGGAAGCTCTTTCTATGCCTTATTCTAATTGTGTTTATATGCTAGTGAATATGATGCTAAAATATAGATATGGACTTAGGAGACAGTTTTACAAATATGGGGAGCCTATATTTGTCGTGTTAACTGCATTTAATAAATGGCCCTTTTAAGGATTAACATGAATCTGTGAATTCAGAAGAGTAAATAAATGTGTCAAGTTTTGAGATGTTGGTTGGTGTAAACCTATGGAAAACATGTTAAATGTGCTCTGAGAAAACCATTTGTCTCACCCATTAGTTAAAACTTGTACTAAAAAAATTCAGAAATTTGGCTAAACACAAAAGGAGAGTAAAGTGGGATAATGAAGGAAATGCCAATTCCTATGGAAGCATGAAATACTTCAAATACTTAGGCTTACAGGTGAAGATGTTATGGCAATTGCCTGTTACTTTCTTTTCTTCCCTGTCCCTGTTTGGAGTTATCTCTGCAGTTCTCCCAGATGGATTTTGTCGTCTGACTCCTCTGAACAATGACGGTTCAGAGTTGGTTCCAGACGCTTATCAGCACTGGCATCATTTGTCAGTGTGTGCTGTTGACCTTCTGTCTTTCCCCATACTACTGTGCAGACATCTGGAATGCATCAGCTATGCTTTGCAGACCTTCTACGGCTTCTAGTTGCTTACTTTGTTCTGAGAATGGTTGAAATCACACCTAAGTCTTTCTGGGTAGCTGCTGCCTTCCCAGGTATCTAAATCCTCCTAGAGTCTACACAACCACATGACCAGCCAGGACAAACCAGCTTGATGACAAGGTATTGTCTGCTAGGATCAGCCACACATCCCTTCTGATTAATGACCAGTTTTGAGGAGAGGGGCAAGAAAAGTGGGCTTTTGTTTTCTGGTACCTTTAGCTAATAATGTTCAAATATTCAAGGCAAGGGAACCTAGAGCAGAACATCTCTGGCAGTACGCTCCATGCAGGCGTCTGTGCGGCTGGTGGGCACCGATCAGCAGTGTCCTGCCCAAAGGCTGATGGCTCCTGCTTCCGATTCCCTGCCTCACCAGCTTTTTCTGGTGGTGTAAGTATAAGCTCATGAGAGGCCATGGTGGGGAGAAGTCCAGCCCAGACCTTGGAAAGGAGGCAGGAGGAGGACTAAAATTGGAATGCTTTATGGAGATAGTATGACGACTGCTCCTTTTTAGCAGTCTTGGCACATTTCAAGGGACTCCATGAGTCAAGCTGTGGACATACTTATTTCCACGCAGGACTGTTGTGGCCACAGGGCTTCTCACTTTTCTTGGGTCACGAACAGATCCTGCCACTTTGTGTCTGGATTAGACATGTAGGCAGGGAAGCTCTGGAAGAGATGCATGTGTAGGTAAATTTGTCTGGTGGCACGGAAGTGACCTGGACGTGCATTGTTTCAGCTTGCTGAAGGGATCTAATGGAGGCGCTTGGAAGGCTTGCAGGACAGACCTGACAAAGAGCTCTGCGAGGCCAGGCGCGTAACCGAGGGCTCCCCTAGAACATGCCTCAGAAAAAAATAATAATTTGTGAACTCAAGCCAACCATCGTGTCTGTAGGAACAGCGAGGGCCACAGCACACGGGCAAAGAGACCGCGAGGTCGGTCTCGAGGCCTCCACGTTTGGGCATCCCCTGGGCGGTCTCAGAGCGGCGCCTTCTTCCCTTCCCGAGCCGCGCTCCCTCCCGCCCCCTTGGGGGCCGCGACCGTGAAGAGACCCCGCCCGCCGCAGGGGAGGGTCGGTCCCGCCTGCGCACGCGCGGCTGCGGCCGGCACGAGCGCTCCAGTGCGCGCGCGCCGCGTTCCGGAGGTGGCGTCAGGAGGCGGTGTAGGCCGCGCACGGGTGGCATCCTTTGTGCGGGGCGGCGCGGCNGGCCCTGGGCTCCTCGGCTGAGAGCGGCGGGGCTGCGGAGCGCACTCCCCGCAAGAAGGAGCCGCCGCGGGCCTCGCCCCCGGGCGGTCTGTCTGAGCCGCCGGCCGCCGGCGCCGCCCCTGCGCCCGGCGCCGAAACTACTGGCATCGCCGAGACCCCTGAGGGTCGCAGGACCAGCCGCCGCAAGCGGGCCAAAGTAGGTGTGGGGTGGCTCGAGCTACGGGCCCGGCCCCGCCGGCCTGGAGCCGCAGCCGGAGTTGGGGGTCAGGCAGGCGCCGCGGCCTCGGGCGGGACGTTCTCTGGCCATTGGGCTGCCGGGCCCGCACCTACTCGGGACGGCTCCCTGGGAGGGGGCCGCGGGGCGGGCGGCGGGCCGGTGCCCTCGGGACCGCTCGTTGCCGGGCGGGCGTGGGCCTGAGCAGAGTCCCCGGCCCGATCGGGCTTTACCGGGCGGCGCTGGTGTGTGGGGTGCCGGTGCTGCGCCGGGAAGGCGAGTCCTCCTCCAGGATAAACATGCAGGCGTGCAGGAGTCTAATGTGGATTAAGGTATCGTATAGTCACAGCTCACTATCGCGAGGTCTGGGGAGAACTCATGTGCTTTCACAAAGGAGAGCAGTCTGCGATGGCCTCGGAACTATGGAGGGCTTCCTGGTCAGATATCCAGCAGTAAAAAAACCCCACAAAAACACCGTAGCGTTGCATCTGAGTTCTTAAGATCTTACATTTTCATGAGCGCTTTCATGTTCTTACTAGGGTTATATGGATGCAGCTTCTCTTGATACTTATGGTCATGGAATGACACTGGTAGTAGGTGATGGCTACACTCAGTCCCCTGTTCTTCAGCTTCCCTCAGTTGGTGTTGGAGAGTTGAGCCAATGCTGTATTAGGGTGAGATTTAGCAGTGCCATAAGCATGGCATATAAAGGCCATAAACAGTTTCCAGTAATTTGGGCCTGTGGTATGTAATTCTTATCTGTTATTCTGAACATCTGAGAACATTGTCTTTTTTTTTCTGAAACTTTTTCTTGGAAACCTGGTTGCAGAAGACTTTGAAGATCCTGACTGTGCCCAAAGCTGGGTGTGTTTGATATGGAAGCTGCAATTGCTTTTAGGGACTCTGTTGTATTGTAGCTGTGGCATTGAATATCTTGCTCTTCAGGACTTTTATGTGATGTGATAGTTGCGCTGGTCCTTTGCATATCGGAACTGTTGGGTAGATCATTCTGGTGCATCTTTTAAACTGAAAGAGGGTAGATGCAGATTGGACATAAGGAAGAAATTCTTTACTGTCAGGGTGGTGAGCCCCTGGCCCAGGTTGCCCAGAGAAGCTGTGGCTGCCCCATCTCTGGAGGTGTTCAAGGCCAGGCTGGACAGGGCTTGGAGCAACTTGGTCTGGTGTCCCTGCCCAGGGCAGGGGCATTGGAACGAGGTGATCTTTAAAGGTCCTTTCCAACCCAAACCATTCTGTGATAACCAACTGCAGCATACCGGGGGTTTACTTGTTTTATAGTGGTTTGTTAAGAAGTAAGAATTAGTGCACTATTTGTGGGTTGTATTTCAATGATGTTCCTCTGCATTGACAATACCCATTTGCTATAAGGGCATTAATCTCTTTTTAACACAGTATATCCCCGTGATCACTTCAGCCTAGCACAAGGTCGCCTTACTGTGAATGTTTGTGGTGTGAACTCAGTTGAGGAGGTTATCCAGGTTAAAAATAAAACTAGGGAAAAGCTTAGTTTTTTGTTGGACTTGGTTGTTCTCTGAAAGTTGTGTGAGCTCAAGGAGGATGGGAGACTTCAGAGGGCCTTAGTTGTTTGTGTTGGTTTCAAATACGTGTGTTGCTATACTTAGGATGCTGTGGGATCAATGTAACTTGTTTCAGAGTGGGAGTTCACGAAAGATCCTGGTGGTGCAACATCCGCTCAACAGCGTGAAAAACTGAATGTGCTGGACAGGATGGAATGTAAATATTTGGGAGATAGCAGATCATGGAGTGTTTTAGTGTTTCACTGAATTCAAGCTTTCCTATACATATGCTTCCCAGTGCTACTTTGAATTGTGCCTATTAATGCCCTTTCTTAATGACTGAACTGTGAAAGATTACATCATTCTTTTGATGAGAAATTAAGGGTTGCTTTTGTCATCTCATGGAAGAAGCTGACCTGTAGGATGTTGGAGGTACACTAGCTGCTTTCTTTTTGTTCTTCTGATGACTGCATATTGTGAGAAGTATTTTTTCGCTTTCCACTTGGTAGGGAAATTCAATAGTAATCTACAAGGCTTTCTTACTTTGGAAAAAAGCTTGGTTTATTAAAAAGTATGAGATGCATTCCTTCTAGGTTATTTCTTGGGGTTTCCATGTTCCTTTAAGTTGGAGTGAGTCTTTTTAGCTAGTAATATTATTTATTTTTACTGGAGAACAGAACAAAACATATATGACACTAAAGGTGTTTTTTTTATTTTATATTTTTTCCTTGTGTTGAGCCACTAGTGTGACCATCCTGAAGAGGAGGCAGATGTGATCCTCTGCACCAGGGCAAGATGAAATCTTGTGTACAGTTCTGGTCACCTGTGTTTGACAGATAAATTCAAGTTGGAACATATGGATTGGACATAGAGGCAATTCGTTATTGCTGAGTTTGTCAGGGAGGTGAAAGAAGGGAACAAAACTAGAGAGGTTAAATGATGATACAACAAATACATATAAACTGGGCTCAGTGTGAGTAGAAAGTTCCTATTATTGGACAGTTGGGTGCTGAAGACATTTTTATTTTTTTTTTAGTGGAGGTAAAAGCATGTGGAACTTGTTAAGCTGTTGAAGATTTTTATAACATGGTAGCTGTAATAAGACTCTGGTCAAGTTAACTCCGTCTTTTCTTTGAGCTACAAGCAATTTTGTTGCTTGCAACGTTCATTTCAGTAGTGAGACTTACAGATATCTTCAGTGTGTTTATCCTTTGTTCTGCTTTTTACAGGTGGAGTATAGAGAGATGGATGAGAGTCTTGCAAACCTGTCAGAAGATGAGTATTACTCTGAAGAAGAGAGAAATGCTAAGGCTGAGAAAGAGAAAAAACTACCACCGCCACCTCCACCAGCTCCTGTAGAAGAAGAAAATGAAAGCGAGCCGGAGGAGCCATCTGGTGAGTAAAGAGAGACCACCTCCTTTGACACTGCTTGTTTTATTGCCAGAAATTAAATGGGGTCAGGGGCAGCATCATGAATCTGGTATCTGGTTTTGAATGATTATTCTACAGTGTTTTCTTTGCTGGCCTCATATGTGGAAGGAGGCGAAAAAACACAGAAGAGCAGCCTGATAAAGATGGGAATATGCATGATCTAATTCCAAACTAAGCCAAACCTCTCATACTAGATTCTCATGATCCTTATTGATTTGTCTTTGGAAGCTTATTGTCAGAATAGCCTCTTTGGCACTTAGCTGCCACACCTGCTCGTGTACCAACATTCACTTATTCCTCTGAGAGAAAAGAGGTTAGACAAATTTAATCTACAGTGATTCCTGTGGCTTTAAACTATGACTCTAATCTTAAGTTCTAATTGGATACTGTTTGCTTAAAGTTCAGTGCTTTCGTCATTACCTTTGACAGAGTTGGAAAGTTTTTTGGTCAGTCGTGTTCAGGAAGCAGCTTTTGAAATTTACGGTATTAGCAGTACCCTATCCATTCTTTCTCTCTGTTGTGTTTACAGCTACCACCACTGCTTAGGTTTGGTGTTGGTGTATCACTCTACTATGTACGAAATCATGCTTTTGCAAAGTTTAGGTGTTGGAGAGATTCCATGATATGATATGTGGGCTGGTTGGTTTTAGGCAATAACTGAAATCTAGTAGTTGAACTTTTGGTGGTTCATCACTGATGTGAATAACTTTTGGTCTTCAGCTCTACTGCTCTTAATTGGCTTCTTTTTGACTGGCAGGTTTGAGAATGTAGACGGTAGGACTGACGTCAGTTTGGGGATACTTACCTTCAGTTTCAGAAAATATTAAAAGCCACAATTGTGTTTTATCTCTTAGGATTTACCCTGTAATCTCTCCTCAGTTGCGACTCTTGGCTCCTGGCTTGATACAGGAATACTATAGCTCACATTCTTGACTGAAATATTTGCAATGGTAAAAATCAATCCTGCCCATAGTTGTAGCTGATCTATCAAAAATGGAATTTTAATAGGTGTAATTAAGCAAGTATCTTGAGTTTACTGTTTGATTTAGCTTAGACTTGGGGTTTAATCCTTGAGACCTAATATTAATACTCTTTTGATACTTCTCAAATGCCATTTTGTGCCTCTAAGAATGATTACTGAAATGAGTTTGAGGCATAATCAGTGAAGTACAGTGTTTTATCCCATGATGGAAGAACATGGAAGACAGGCAGTGATAGACTCAGCAATTCTATATGCACAACAGTCTGTTGAACAGTTATTCTGCAAGCACTGTATTTCATTGTCTAAATGTAATCTAAATTGTTTTTTCTGCCCATGGCAGGGCGTTGGAACTATGTGATCTTCCAACCCAAACCATTCTGTGATTCTAAATACAATCAATTTTAAACCAGGCTATATCTATCTGTCTAGAAATAAGTTGATCTCAGGTCATCATAGCCTTTCTCCATTCCTGGAAATCCTGTGATATGCATGAAGCAGTTATGTAGGAAGACGACAAGTTTTCAGTTGTCTTGCCATAGCTAGTCTTGCTTATTTTTGAAAGCTTCTGAAACTATATACATTGGTGGAGCTCTCTATTTTTGTTTTTATTAATGCAGGGGTCAGGAGCATCAGGTCATCTTATACTGAGTGTTAAAAGTGCATTGAAACTTCGAATTCAAACAACTATTAGCAGGAAGAGGCGTCGAGGCTGCTGTATATAGAAGCAATGTTTATAATTGAGGTTTTCTCTCTATGTCACTTCTTTGAAGCAAAAATGTAAGTGTTCCATCAGAAATAGTAAATAGGACAGTAATACTCGAGCAGAATTGCATATTGAAAACTTAACAAAATACAAAAAGTTAGCTTCTGTATTACTGTTAATTTATTCTCATTGCAGACCTTAATAATTTCCTTTATATGTTTAAAGACTGCAAAAACATAGGTAATGCAGTAGAGGTATAAAGCTGTTGTGTTATAGATTATGACCTTTTGTGTTGAAAAGCCTGATCGTGCAAACCTAAAAATATAATAGTGTCAGTAGCTGGTATTTCATTAGCCTGTCCTCACAGACAGATTACTGTAGAAGGAGGTCATTAAGTATCACACTTCAGGTGACAGCGAAATGCTGGTCTTATTTGGGATTGGTTCCCTTAATGTGTTCAGCTGTTTTTGGCTTTGTTTTTGTTCCAGATGTTTTTGGCCATGCAGACTGTTGTAGTCTGGATTTGCAAGATTTACTGCATGTTATAGCAGAGCAGTTTTAAAAGGTGTAACAGTATTTCATGATTAAGACAATTTCCTTTAAGTTTTTTTTACTTGAGAAATAAACCCTCCAAACTCACTTTCAGTGCTAAATGACATTTGTGTTCTTGTTTGCCAAGATCCCTTTTACGATTAAGGAGCTTGCTTCTTTTGTTTTTCTCCTCTAAGGATCTTTTTTGTTTGCCCTCACCAAATTGGATTTTCATTTTTGTAGCTTCCTGAAGATTTTCTTTACCGGATCCTGTCTTTTTAGTTATGTCGGTATTCTTTGTGGTAATCTTGTGTTTCTAGCTGCTGTTTTCCAAGGAAATGTGAAACTGAGTATGATCCAGATCAATGTCAAGTGAATAGTCGAACTTAGTGGTGCTCTGTGTCTATCTTTCATCTGACGTGTCTGTTTTCCTAATAAAATTCAGTACTCAGTGGTAATAGTGTACCGCTATTCTTTATTTTAAGACAGTGGATGATTGTATGAAGTGGAGTCCTTTGTGCACCTTCTTCCTGATTGCTCTTCAGCTCATGGTCCATTACTCTGTTGCCTTGAGACTTGCAGCAGATTCTGCTACTGCACATGTTGTGTTACGCTGCAGTAATTTGATGTTAACATGGGTCAGCAGTTTGCTTGATGCTTTGTTCCTTTGCAGCTGGAACATGACTTTCTTACGGGGAAGGAGAGACAAATCTGCATGAGCAGGCCTTTTTTCCACACTTCTGTCCTCTGACTGGGTAGTGTTTAGAATTGTGTCCAAGCAAGCTGTAATAGTGATGCTTTTTTTGACTTTACATTGGAAATGGTTTATCTGTTATTTACAGAACAGGAAAATATTAATTTCTTTTTATAAGTAAACTGAGAGCAATTTTGTCCCCTCTACTTATTGTCGGTTCTCATTCAGGGATAATGAATGCCACAGGCTGATGTCAGCATCCTTTCCATTTCTTAACTTGTGGAAGGCACGAGTGTAACTTCTCCTGCAGACTAGTGGCCTCTGCTGGAGCATAAATATTAATGTTTGAGTTGTGTTAGTGTCTCTCAGAATGCAAGCAGGTCTTGTAACGTTCCCAGCAAAAAATAAAGTACTTACAGTGCAGGTGAAGCGAGGAATTTTCTCTTGCTACTGCAGATACATTAGTTCATAGAATTCCAACTTTGGGACTTCTGAGGCCTGTCAAAATACAATTATTTGTCACTGTCTCTTGTGAGTTCCTGAACTTCCCTGTTGGTAGACTGATTATATAAAAGTACTGACGATTGCTTCTCTACAGTAGCTGAGTGAAAATGTCTGTCTTGTTTCAGTTCCTATTTTATTTTATCTGGAGATGTGTAATGTTGCATTTCAGATGTTAATTTAGGTTATTGAAGTATGAAAATGTTTGGTTCGCTTTGTGTCTTGCTTTAGGGTTTACATTTGTAGTTCAGATGAAATTCTTTTAAGTTAGCGTATCCTCTAAGAGCCTCAAATTACGTTCTGACAAGATGTCCACTCGATCCCAAACTCTAAAGAGTAATCTTAACAATTGTGTGTTCAGCCTCAGGTTAGAGATTACTCCTTGAGCAGTTGTGCTCTAGGAAGTGACTGTTCTATTTGCTACCTTAACCTCAGCAGTAGTTTCAGTGTGGGTTTGTTTGGACTTTAGACTAAACACCCAATTTGCTGACTGTTGAAGCGCTTGGTTTGCAAGAGCCTTGGTATAGGAGCAGCTAGCCGAACAGTGCTCGTAGTGTTCCATGGCTTCCTGTTCTCTGGAGGTGACGAGACTTCAGTCGAACATCTGAGTGTGGAAGAGTATTGGTTATGAGCTAAACTCGGAGCTAGTGTCTCCTGTGAAGATTAGTAGCATGTGATGTAACTGATATTAGCTTTGTTCCTGCAGATACTGCAGCTGTACTTGTCTCTGTTCTAGAAATGCTCTGTTCCTGGTTGTGGTGTAGTCCTGTCAAGGCTGCTGCTTAGGACTTAGATGCAGGCTAAGGTAATTTTGAGAGTTCTTCAGAACTTTCAGATGAGTGCTTTGCCTTTCCTCATGTTTCCAGCCCTGGATACATTGAAAGACTGATGTCTTTCAGTGCTAGGTATTGATCATGTTACTGATCAATGATATTGACAAGTACTTGGCTTCAAACGTAGTCTCAGTATGTTAGAACGTTGTTGGTGTATCAAGGGCGGTGAAGCCGAAATAAGTGGTCTGAGCCTTTCAAAAAAAGTTCTGTCATCAATCTCCAAGGAAGGGTTTTATGGCAAAAAAAAGAATAGACTCTCTTGAAAGTAGGAGGCTTTTCAGAATGGTTCAAACTATCCCCATGCATATGAGAAGACTTGGGAGTACCAAGGGCAAGATTATAAAATTCTTGTGGTTTGAGAGCCATAGAATCCGATGGTATCCATCCACCAGATCTTGCCAGTAAGAAATGTAATCTTATTATTGAAGTCCTAGCCATTAATGAAATTGATCATAAGTATTTAGCCACCAGGAATGCTACATATTGTGTACTTCTTTATTCCCCATAAAGTCTGATGTAGAGCGTTCCAGTAACATGGATGACACTTTAGAAGACCACAGAGTTTGGTGCCCTGAACCTAGGTTCCAGAAGATGGGATTCTCAGAAAATGGGTTTAGTTAGTTGGTGAAATTTAATACCTAAAACGCCAACTGCCGGGCCTTTATGTCCAGTATGGTTTAACTTATGGAGTAAGGTCCCTGAGTTCTCCTCTTTCCTTCCACAGGGCAAGCAGGAGGACTTCAAGACGACAATTCTGGAGGGTATGGAGACGGCCAAGCATCAGGTGAGGGTGGCGTTTGATGCTTGCCACTTAGTAGCAAGAGCCGCCAAGTTAGGCATTGATGCTTGCAAGTGCGCATGGGTGTGGTTGTCCAGAACTTAGAAAGAGAAACAGGAGTTGTTCACCCACCTGTTAAAAAAGTGAGGATTATCTTCAAATGTCAGTTGAGGTCTGTACCAACTGCGGGAAAGGACGCTGACCTATGTTGAAATGCCTCAGGCCGATCTCTCATCCCTCCACTCCTCTCCATGTTTAGAGGAGTCCAAATGTGCAAAAAGATACTTCTTACCTAGCCAGTTTCTACCACCTCGAATGACAAAGAAAGCCCTGGGCTTCAGCACAGTAGACTTTTTTCTAATTTGCTGGAGAAACATGGTGTGGAGTGCCTTTTTGCTCCTTTGTTTTTGTTTTTTCTTTTGAGAGGGTTTGTGTTTGAGCTGTGTGCCAGTGGTTAGCCCAGGAGATTTATCTGTTGGGGAGATTCATAGTCTGCTTCTCAGTGGACTGGACTGTGAATTGTATTTGCCATTTGACTTAAGTATTGATGCTAGCAGTATGCACTTATTGATTAACTCACATAATTGGTGTCTTTACTCTTAAGAACTTAGGGTGCTACTTAAAATCTTCCTTCAACTCTGCCACTTCCGATCTCGCTTGAGGATTAAAGATTTGAGCAAAGGAGTCAAAGTATCCGAACTTACTCTGTACCACCAAGATGACGTTTTTGAAGCAAATATAACTTCACAGTATTAATCTGAGAGTCCATCCCTACTGTTCTAAGTAAAGGAGCCTTTGGCTCTTACCACCTGCATAGAATTTCTGACTATTGTAGATTGTGGGCTTAAGGATGCATTGCCTGTTTCATTTTTAGGCAGGCATTGGCTATTTGGAAATTCTGCGTGTTTTGCATTTTATATATATGCTGAGGGTATGCTTTAGCAATTGTCTGATTCAGCAGCCAAATAACTTTCCTTTAGAGTGTTTTTTCATCTGCAGATGTTTCAGTAAGTCTTTAAATAAGCATCATCCCTCAAGATTTCTTCTGTGGGGAAGAAGATAATCAAAACTTCAGCACATTAGTTGCCGATGCTGAATGTCGGGAAGTGGCAAGTGTGTGCGTGAAACTGTGTGGAGATGAGAATCCAGTCTAGGCAGAGCCATTCCTACAGTCATTAAAGAGTTGCCTGCCCCAAGGAAAGTGTACATTGTTCTGAACTGGTACCGCTTTAATGTGTTGCTTTGTTGCTTTCATGAATCGCAAGCAGCAAGGGTGTGGGATGGGGGGGATTTAATCAGCCTGAAATTCATTTAACTGAGTTGTGTAGTTGCAAAAGTAGATTCAAGGACATTTAGTTCTTCTAAGACCTTTGGGTGTCTGGGCCAAAAAAAATTATGTCTTCGCTAATAATAGCTAGGCTTTTTCTAAATTCTGGTGTCAAACCTTGTTGTGGTCTTTTTTTTCTGAATAGCAGTGCTCATCTGGAGCTATTCTGACATGTTAAAGTTCAGGTATCGCCATAAAACACATGTGGCCTTAAAAACAACAACAACAACGAAATACCTTGGAGTTCTTTCCGAGGCTGTTAGGAGGGCCAGTTTCTCTGGCTTCTCCGTTTGAAGAAATAAATCGCAAAGCTTTTGAAGAAACTGGCAAGTTGCCTTAAATCCACATGTCTGAGAGTTTCCTGGTAGTTGATCACTGCATGACAGTCAACCTTTTTAGCAAATATCTGGAGAAGGCGCACTCATTTTAGCATAAGCCTGTAAGAGGGAGTCAGGGTCAGCATTTCAAATCTTTGTTTAACTGGCCATTCTCTGAAAATTGTGCTGCTGAGCTTTTTGCTAACACTTGATGATCTAGAACCTTAATTAAGATTTGTTAACATTAATAAAGTATCAGAGAATTGGTAACTTTGTTTTGATTTCCATGTACAGTTTTATGGAGTTCATAGTTTAGCCTATGCATTCATATGTAAATGTTTGCACAGTTGGTTCAGTGTTAGACTGAAGGACAGCAAAAGTGCTGGGGGATGTTTATTACTGGAGAAGATGAAGTTCTAGCAGAGCTATGGGTTCCATAGCTGAATATTAGCGTCAAGAAGTGTTGCGAGTGTGTCAGCTTTTCCTATTATTAATTTCATTTTACTTTCTCGCAGTGCTCTGTAGCCTCTGTTACTAATTTCCTCTTGTAAAATTCCTGTAAATTATTACAGACAGTTTTCTTTACCTTCGATCATCACACAGTTGGATCTTCTAATCTTTGCTTGTGAATGAATTTTGTTAGCTTCACAGCTGTTTCCTTGCATAAATTTTTTTTCTTCACCTTTGGGATGTAAAAATGCTTGGAAGTTAGAGGTGTGTGTGGTTGCACCAGAATTGAAATAAGAGACTTTCTCTCCCCTGTAGAGTGACGTGTGTACCTCTGCACGTGAACTTCCAATTTCAAACAGTTGTCTTGGTTAGTGTAACACACTGCGAGCTTATATTTTCTAATCTTTTCAACAATTCCAGTTTCAGCAAATGATCTTAATCTTACTGCATTACTTGTGGGTTTTTTCCCCTTGGGATGTATTGGCTTATATCTTTCCAGATTGGATGTCCTCTCCTCTCTCTGTCCTGATCTTAAGTCACTTCCTAGGACATAGGAGATTTATATTGTTCTTTCTGTATTTCACATCTCAGTATTTCATTTTGCTTGCTGTGCCTGCAAGATTCGCTTTCTGCACTCTACTTGTGCTGTAGCGCTTTATGCAGCCATGTCTTAAGTTTGTTACTTTATATCTAATATAACATTGAAATGAGATTAAGGATTGTAGGGTACATAACTGTATTTTTACTGCACTGCCAGTGTTTGAATTGATAGTACAGGTGCTTTTATGAATGGAGTCTTTCCATAGAGAAGATGTGTTCAACATTAGTCTTTCACATGTGGAGTGTTCAAAAGGAAAAGTCAGAAATCTGTAGTTGTTGATTGTAGGCAGCATTCACGGAGGGGACACAGGAAAAGCATAAGTAGGATTGCATTTCATTGCACTGTGAAATATTCACAAAAGGAGAGGTTTAGATGGGTTCCTCTAGCTTGAGGAGTTCAATGCAAATGAAACCTTGAAAAGCAGGTGGGAAGGGACTGTAGGCATTGTGCTTGTATCTTATAGATCTTTTGGTTTTGAATGGGTTCCAAAATGTTTGGCATATTTTAGTAGAAACTGGAAACCACACAAATGAAGGACAGTATCTAAAGCAGTTATGTTTTATTGGTATTATATTATATATATGTGTTATATATAATATATATAATATTATAGAGTATATTGATATGTAGCCATGCCTCCCTTATTTTTCAGGGTTTTTGTGGGTTTCTTTTGTGTTTTTTTTTTCCCCCCTGCAGTATAGCTTTTTCATTAACCCTAGATGATACCTGTTGTTCAAAGAACTGTTGACTTGGGAACCTGCATGTCTTGCAGAAATAAATAAAAGAACTAAATGAAAGCATGGCATGGAATTGGCCACCATATCATCTCAAGGCTAGGTACGCTTGCTAGGAAGGGTAGTGTAAAAATACTTATTTAGCAGTTCTTTTTGCAGTGCCTGTAGACAACTTGTCTTTTTATTGTAGGTGTGGAGGGTGCAGCTTTCCAGAGTAGACTTCCACATGACCGTATGACATCTCAAGAAGCTGCCTGCTTCCCTGATATAATCAGTGGGCCACAGCAGACTCAGAAGGTGTTTCTGTACATCAGGAACCGCACCGTAAGTTTAATGTAAAAGTATTGATGGAAAAAGGATGGGACACTTGTGTACCTTGCAAGGACTTACTGACAGTTACCCTGTCTAACAGTTGATAGGTTCATTTATTTGTTTATTTATTTTGAGACGGTGAGGGTTCGTTTCTCGCATCCTGTCATGCTCTAAGTTGCCAAGAAAGGTGTTACCCAGTTCTTGATTGAGGCAATGCTGTGAGGCAGTGTAAAGAATCTGTAGAATCTGTACAATATCCAAAACACAGTCATAACAACCATCAAAACTGCATGATTCAGCTAATACAACTTTTAAAAAGACAGAAACAAATAGAAAGCTGGTGCAAATGTTCTATTACTTGATCTCAGATTAAAGAGGTCTCTGTAGAATACTTGAATAATATTCAGTCAAATACATTGTAGCACAGAATAAGGAAAACCTCTCAGCTTTTATTTTTTTACTTTGCTTAGCATTCAGTCGCTGTAATACTGGGACATCAAGCCAGTCGTGGCTTATTCTCAGAACAGTTACTTTGCCAGCTTTGATTTCGTAAAAGAAATTGTAACATTGAAGAAATGAAACTCTGCTTCTGAATGTTTGTAGCACTTCTGCCCAATCCAAAACTTCCATGCAACTTAAAATATAGAAAGGAGTTATATTCAGGTAATTCAGTGGGGAATTCATTCACTTGGGTTCAGGCAAGCATGCCTGAAGTTTACTGCTTAAGTTTTATTAAGGTTTAGTATTGTGTTTTGCAGATGATGCTTTTAAATTGTGACAGTGCCCTGTATTTAGAGAAGAGTGTTTTAGGAAACTTAAATCATGTTAAAAAAAATAACAGTAGAAAAGCAAGAAATATTTTCAAAATTTCTTTGTTACCCTAGTTGAGAGAGAAAACACCTTATGCACCATTCAGGTTTTTTAAGACTTAAGATGATCAAGGGGCATCACAGTGTGTTAACCAATGCTTAATAACTTAAAGAAGTTATTTGAAATGTATGCATGGTAGACATCTTCATGCTAAGAGCATGACTTGTTATTCCTGTGAAATCTCCCTCTAATTAACCTAAGTTGTAACTTTTGGGAAGTCGTGAGATATGTAAAAACAGATCAAGGCAAGCCAGAAAGTTTGAAAAACAGTTTGCTCAAAAGGTATAGTGAGGAGTTGTTTTACAAACACATTAGAAGCAGAAAAGCCTTCCCCTGAAACTAATAAATCACCAGGATTTAAAGGAGTGCTTGGAAAGGGCTATTTGTAGGGCTGCACTAGAAAAGCTGCATTGTTGGTCTTCAATCCCTGTTTGCTGTGGAGGAACTTGGAGAAGTTCCTAAGCAGGAATCCCTTTCCGAGGAAGACTTGTGAGAGGATCTCTGGGACTTTGAGCAACCTGGACTAGTGGGAGGTGTCCCTGCCTATGGCAGGGGGGTTGGAAGGAGATGATCTTCAAGGTCCCTTTCAACTCTAATCATTCTATGATTCTGTGATCTTCTCCAGTCACGATAGCAGAGGTTCTAGAACAGCAGATGAAACAAATGGTAATACAGACCCAGTGCTCAGCAGAGCTCTGGAAGAGCTATGAACTGCAGTATGCATCCTCTTATATCTGGCACAGTACTGAGGGATTTGAAAATATCGAAGAGGGCATGGACACCTGGAGTTCCCAGAGCTTAGAGGAGTTAGACTAGTAAGTCTGATACTTCCAATTTGCCTGGTAATAAATGGAATCAAGAATTGAATGAATGACCTGGTAAGTAAAAATACATTTACATTTTGGAAGGCTCACAGTAGCTTTTATAAAGGGAAGTCATCCTTTACAGTCCATATGAGTTCTTCGAAGGACTTGTGAGGAAGTGAACGGAGATCCACTTCATGTGATCTTCTACATGAATCCCCCCCACCCCAAAACAAAATACTAACCAACCAATGAAAAAAAGCCCGCAAAAGAGTAAAAGCTCTTGCTAAATTCCTGTTGGTTAAAGCCCACTGTGAAAATTTACAGAGCAGAATGTAGGGTGAATGATCTGTTGTGGCAGTGCAGGGCAGTTGTGCTTTGAAGCCTTTAAAATCTTTTAAGGCCTGCACTGTTCTGTGTATTTGTAGAGGGTCTAAAAATCAGAATTTGTAAAGAAATGGTCATTTGCTACACATGCTAAGTTACTTCAGGTAGTAAAACGGGGACTACAAAACCTAAAAAAGATGAAGACTCTTATGAGTAATTGGGTTATAACATAGCAGATTAAATTAATTTTAAACAAAAGTAAACTAATGTGAATAATGGAAGTAATTATCTATATACATACATAGAGATTTATATATAAAAATACAGATTATGGGCTGTGCACTCTTCCAGCTGAGAATGGATCTTAGCATTGCAGTACATAGTACTATGAAATGGTTAGTTCCACACTCAGAAACAATCAGAAAGAACATTGTTAAAAATTACTTGGAAAACAAGTAGAAGAAAGTACTATGCTAAATTTGCCTCGTGAAATTTGCCTCAAATGGCCTCCCAAGTTATATGGAAATTCTTTCTTAATCTTTCCTATTCGTTATACTTGTATGATTTCCACTTTAGTTTGGTATCTGTGAGGAGCTGTGAAGTTCAGTAATGCAATTGTAGAGAAATACCCAAATAAATGACTAATTCTGGAATGCTAAATGGTGTGGAGATGCTATGTCTGACCTAGATTGAGCAATAAAATGTTATTTATTAACTATTGCCATCTATGCCGTGAAGTAAATAAACTGCGTAAGATGACATGTACTTCTGTAGCTTTTACAAAAATAATGTGAAATTTGATGCCGAAACGTCAGATGGTGGCTGATGTTGCAATTAAAATACCACTCAGCTATGCAGGTGGAAGGAACACTGTACACATCAGCATTCTGGCGCTTCCATTTTGTAGCTTTTGTTCTTTCTGTGTATGTTTTCTTGTATGTGTGGTTAGGAGATTGATAACTTGATGCATTTCCACTTATTTCAAATGGTGTAGGAAGTTAAAATGGACTGTATTGCACCTTAAAGAACATGGGAAGGCAAAGTTCAGTGCGGCTTGGACAGCACTGCTGAAGCTTAACTTGTTAGAGCGTTTCATCTCCTAACAGTATTGGTAACAAATATGCACATGGAAAACACCTCTTTCGTATTGCTTGATATAATATGTCTTATTGTTTGTTTAAATACAGCTGCAGCTCTGGTTGGATAATCCAAAGATTCAGTTGACATTTGAGGCAACTATCCAACAATTGGAAGCACCTTATAATAGTAAGTCAAGTCTTCTACTGCCAAAACCATATTGTACATATCATTGCTATACTTTTTCAGTTTTGGTTGGGGAAAACCTGCTCAGAATTAAGAGAGGACTTCATATGGGTCCTTTTGTTAGTGGAGCTCCATGACCGTTCCTGTACAGAATGCAGTATGCTCATGTTTCAGGTTTGTTAGGTTCATTTGACTGGTAAAGAAAGATATCCCTAGCAGAATTCAAAAAAGCTGGTAAAAAGATGGGTTGTTAAAGAAGTTTCCTGTGAGTGAATTCACTTGCAGCTTTTAAGGTTTGCTACAACTTCGTGGTGATTTGCAGCTGTGAGATTTTGTTAATCGTAAGGTTTCTGGGAGGTATTAAAAAGTTGCATGAGACTTGAACAGAGTGGCCATGATGAAAGAAGGCAGTAAAAGAGCGAGGAGTTACTGCTTTCAAATGTAGGCCATTCCACCCTTCTCAAAGATCCAAATAAACTGAAAAAGGGTGGAGGGGAGCCACAAAGAAAGAGAATTAAAGAAGAAAATAATGCTGAAATGAATGCAGATACACTGTCAAGTATTGCAAAATAGTGAATTATTGTGTTTATAAAAATAAAAACGAGAATTCAGTGCTCTAGTAATGGGCTGGCTTAATGCTGGCAAATCGCATTACAGTTCTGTGTAAAGATCTCCAGATTTCCACAGTCAGTTTCAGACAAGGTGGTGTTCTGCACTAAATAAATGGAAGCATTTAATGTCCTGTAAGTCTTTTTGTACAGTATTCAAAACTGCAGTATATCATGGAAAACAGCTTGTGGTTTCCAGAAAGCTTTAACCTCGCCCTTCGTCAAGAAGGTAAATTCTTCGGTAGGGCAGCTGGGGATGCAGAAAGGGATGTGTTCAGTGTGACTTTGCTGGGTTGCTGCTGTGACACATTTGCTTGTGAATGTTTTCAGTATATACGTGCTGCCAAGCATACAGAATAATTTTAAACCATTACAATTTTTTAGGTGATACAGTGCTTGTTCACAGAGTACACAGCTATCTGGAACGGCATGGTCTAATCAACTTCGGTATCTACAAAAGAGTGAAGCCCCTTCCAAGTAAGAAACTTGAAAATTGTTTCTGATTGGAGTTTTGTTTTATTGTTCGGTGATGTGTTGGGACAAATTTCTGAGTGCTCCTTTTAGGATTGCAATGCTGAGAAAATAAATAAAAAAAAAAAAGGTAGGAAAGCCATCTGGCTATAGATGTTCATGTTTTTTATTTTGACGTGGAGAAGCCATGTATTTTATTTAAGTAAATCACTTTGAGAGAGAAAATGATTCAGTGGCTGTCACTGTTTAATGAGTTATCCTTGTTCCTCATTTGAATAACAAAGACAGAAACAATGCTGTATGCTTATCTGATGCTTGAATTTTACAACTGCTGAAATTGTCTGTCCTTTCTAGGTTTTATTCTTCTGGGGCAGAAAGAAATAAGACTATGATTCTTTGTCCCACCGTAATTAATAAGACTCAGTTTCTTCAAACAATTGTCCTTCAGAAGTATTTTTCCTCCTGTTTTCTTCCTTGTCACAGATGCACCATTGGTGTATTTTTCTTGTACCTGTCTCATTAAGAAAAATTGTGAAGTGTCTTACTGTTTCTATACTATGTACGTAATTACTTCAATTTTCTTCTTGTGGCTATTTGTTTAGTTAAAGAGCTTGTTCTGTCAGAACTACTGATGAGAAGGAAGCTTCTTTTTGTTCTTGGTATCTCTTAAATGCAACTTTAACATGACCGCTTCCAGTGTAGTGATGCGCCTATAGAACCTGTAGCTTATTTTCCCCTTTCTTTAGCCAAGAAGACTGGAAAGGTGATCATTATCGGTTCTGGAGTCTCTGGGTTGGCAGCAGCTCGCCAGTTACAGAGTTTTGGGATGGATGTCACAGTTCTGGAAGCCAGGGTATGAATTTCTGCGCTATTTTACTTCTGTATGGAAACTTAACCCGTAACCACATTTGGTACTAGCTTAAAGCTAAGTCTCGCAGCAGCATGCCCGAGATGGGTAAGTTTGTGTGTAGTTAGAGGCAGCTGTGCTGTATTGCTGAGTACTAAACCTGTCTCACTAGGAAACGAGCTTCTGTTCTCACTGGCAGTTGGCTAATGCTTCCTCAGGGGTGGAGTGCCTGATCGGGTGCTAGTGTCATATGCTTACACCAGTAACAGATTGGAACATTCTTCCTTTTCTGATTAGAAACTGATTTTTCACTGGACAGCAGAATGCAAGTCTGCATTTCAAGAACTTGCCTGTTAAATAGAATCATTATTTGGAATTGCCAGACAACATCAGGCAGGTTTTTTTTTCTTGCACCTTTTAAGTCTACATTAATTCTTCCCTTGTTTATTAGTGTGTGCTAAACATGGGCTTTAAAGTTACATAGAGCTACGTTTTGTGGTCCATGAACTAGCTGATTGTTCTTCCAGTAATAAGGTGGTCTTTAATATCCAGCCCTGAGTGGAATCTCTTTTTTTTTTTTTTTGAAGTGGAAGGTTTTTTTCATATAATCTAATCAATTGAGAACAACTTGATACTCACGTAAAAAAAATTAATCTATTGACAAATTAAATTTGAATTTATCTTATGTTTTACTTCCTGACTTCATTTTGTTAGTGTATTTGCTTCTGACACTTTTCTAGCACAGATTAGAATAATCTGCTTAAGTTTTTTATTACAGTAATGTTTCAGGCTCTTAATTTTGCTAGCTACTACTCTTGTTGCTAGGGAGCAAGAGCTGCTGGCTCTGTGCTTCTCAGGCTCCACACCACTAGAGCAAAGGAGAGCACAACAGTCCCATTGTTTGTATTGTGGGGCTTTTTGCTTGTTTGTTTGTTTTGGTTTTTGCTTTTTGGGGTTTTTTTGAAGCTGGAAGAAAAACATTGTGCTGTAACCTGGGCTTTGTTCTACTCATCTTTGTTATAACAAGTATGTAGATCTGGAAAGAGGCTGTTTTAAAATAATGCACAATATTTTTCAGTCATTTTTCTCTTTGCTGCATCTCTTCTTGAGTAGTCTGTATTTTTTTTATTTTTTAAGGCTGGCTGGTGTTTTCTCACATGATTTCAGTGATTCGGGTGGTAGTTTGTGCCACTCATTTTCTGTAACTTTTAGACTATTAGTTTACATGCTTCCGAATTGCTGATTTAATTACTAAATTTCAAATTTTACATTTTTATATTAATTGGTAGCTGTTTGGAATCTTTGCCCAACTGTAATTGATATTTCTCTCTGTCATCCTGCTAGATGGACTAAGAATAGGGAAAGGCAGGTATTTTTTTTTCCTTATGAAATTTAAAGTGGTAGGAAAACAAGTGTCATCCTTAAGTCAGTAGCATGTGTCAAGAATGAAAACCTTTTTTTTCCTAATTCTGAAATGGGCTGTTGATTCATGGTTATCTCTGTGATCAATAGCTGGGTCTTCTGCGGAGGATAGGAATAATTGGCTGATGGTTTTTCTAACCCTAACATTTAGTTTTCTCAGGCACAGCTGAATCATTGCCTATATAGCTATTGGATTTTGTGGTGGGAAGTGGTAGGGGAAATACAGTATGTAACCTAATCTATCCATGGAGAATGAAGGATTGGTTTTAGAATCACAGTAGATCCTACTGTAGAGATAGTTAAATCTGTCCAAATCAGGTTAGGCATCTTTTTTCTTTTTCTTTCCCCTTTTTTTTTTTTTTAAATGCAACTTAAACATTTTATTCCTTACCTTAGGCAAATTAATTGAGATCAAGCGTTCATTTGCAGAGGTTCTTGGAAAAGTGTACATTCTATTTACCGAACCTTTGGATAAGAGAATACTTATACCACGTTCTGTAGACATTTCAGTGATTGTATGTAAGTGAGGTGTAATGTCGAATGTTACCAGAGGTTTAATATGTTGTTCTTCTTTTAAAAGGACCGAGTAGGAGGAAGAGTTGCTACCTTTCGCAAAGGGAACTATGTTGCTGATCTAGGAGCAATGGTGGTAACAGGACTTGGTGAGTTTTTCAAAATGAAAAGAAATGTGGAGGAAAATTGTGGGACAAGATATTACAAATCTGAAAGCTTATGCTATTCCCTTTCATGGCCAAAATAATTGGGTATTTTTTACTATTAAAAAGTAGATGTTCTAGTTCGTTTTGTTTGGCCGTTGGCATTTTTCATCAGTGAATCTTCAGAACAGATGGCAGCCCGTACTAAAAGCTGGAATTTTGGTTGGTGCCATAGCTGTCATTGGTCACTGAAGTCATACAGATGCTTGTCACCTCATTGGACTGTTGTAGATCCATTATTTTACAGTTCACTTGTGCTTAGTGTAATTCTTTGCTCCACATCACTAGAGCATTCCTGCATGCTGTCCTTTTGTGTGTCTGTTCCTTTGCCCAGTTCCTTTAAGGTCATATCTGCACTGGGTTTACTGCATTTGCTGAACAAGTCTTTCTAAAGCTGCTTTACCTAGCAGACAGTGGCCTCTGAGTTCAGGTCTGTGGACTGAATTTCTTGGTAACTCTTGTAGTTGTTCCCTTGGATCTTCCCAAGTATAAGCTGAAATTGAACGTGGAGAAGTAGGGATGTAGTGAGGGGATTAGTTTAGTACCTAAGACCAAAGTAAGAAAGAGCAAATAAATAGCAAAGTTATAAGATGGGAGAGACCCCAAAGAGATGGAATATGTTTTTGCATTTACATGGGGAAAAAAAGGGAGGAAAGGGAATGAAGAGTAGAGCCCTTCTTAAAGTCAGAATTTAAACCCAGAAAGTCCTTTCTCTAAGTGATTTCAAAATTAGTTGAAAAAATAATGGCAAACAAGCTATACTACTTCCTATTTAATGCTGGTTTATTGGATGGGCATCAGTTATTAGCATTGGCTACTCTGCTAAGAAGATGGGCAGGTGTTTAGTGTGGAATACATTTCAGTAATGCAGTGAAATGATAAAATACTATAAAACTTGAGTTTTACTTACTGCCAAAACTTAGTGTCTGTCTTATGGTTTGTCTTTATTGAATTGCATCCAGAAGCCGTTTCCAGACAAGTTGCATGGTCCTGGTAAAACAGATTTAAGGTTGCCTAGTGAAAGACTAATATTTTTATATTTTAATTCATCATGGCTGTTTCTTTTCCAAAAGAATCTACCCTTTGCCTTGAATGAGGCAGCATACGTTACAGAGAAAGAAAGATTCCTGTAGTGAAGGAGGTGGTTTGAAGGGCATCCTTCATATTTCTGAATCTGGAAGAGATGTGAGGAGGGAAGGCTACTTAAGGGGTTGGGCTTGTGGTTTGGGAAGGTGAAAGACTGGAGTTACGGGGTCTTTTCTAGTTTTGTTAGTAAACTGTGGAAGAACTAAAATTTTTAGTAGATTGTTGAACTTGAAACATGAGCTTAGACTTATTTCAAAACTCTGTTCTGCTTGTTCAGTCACCTCTCTAAAGACAGGAAGGTAGGGTTGCTGAACTGCCCCTTGTATTTTGAACTAAGGCTCTGGGTTTGATTGGATTGTGGAATCAGAGAACATTGGGAAGCTAGATGTGAAGAACTTTCCCAAAGTTAGTTTTGTGGAGGAAGCCCATGTTCCCTCTCCTCTACGCCATTTCCTGTTTGTGTCCATTCTTTTTCTTTCCTGTGCTGTACTTAGGGAGACTTTGATGTGTAGTGATTCTGGATGCTTAAAGTGTCGCTTTGTGCCTTTCTCATGTTTTTAAGTGGAGTCTCCTAGATTGTTTTCTAATCTGTTTAGTTATGTATCTTCCAGGTACAATTGCTGTATGTGGTTCATCTTCATAGATTGTGTTCACGGGTGTCGCTTATTGAAGTTCCACTAAGATCTTAGGGACTGAATTCTTTGGGTTCCAGCTCCATGTCACCATGCTTTCAAAAGCTTCTGAAGTTACTGTGCAGCTGTGGGAGCTTTCCTTGGATTTTCAAGCACTCTGCTTGCAAGCATTTTGAAGATATGTTTATAGCTATAAACTCTCTAATCATACTAAGGTTGCTGCCACCTTAGAACTGTGCTTTTATAAGCAGCCCTTTTTACATACTGTCTTTGAAGTGTTGGTGGGCAGGTTTTTTTTTTCATGACTTTGTTGCAAGAATTCCTGTGAAGAGTAGACTTTCGGCAGTGTTATACTACTTCACTGGAACGCATTTTGCACTGGAGTTGGTGTGTTTAGTCACTGAAATAGCTTTAACTGTGTAATTTGTATTTAATTGCAGACAAACTTTGCAGGAGTACTCTGTTGACTATACAAAATGTTTTCCAGGAGGAAATCCCATGGCTGTGGTCAGCAAACAAGTGAATATGGAATTGGCTAAGATCAAACAAAAATGCCCACTTTATGAAGCAAATGGACAAGCTGTAAGTCTGATACTGTTTTCATGAACCTTTTAAATAGGAATAGTATCTCAAGTGTATTTGTTACCTGGCTATTAGTCTAGCAGAAGATAGCTTCCATGGAGAGGGAGTAGTGAAAGTGTGTGTCTGTTTTTAGGCAGTGTAGTAGTAGTATTCTAGCATCTGCACCTATTCTTCTTATACCTGTTCTTTCCACATGAGTTTTTAACTTTGAATTTCAGAGGTTTTGTGGAAGCTAAGTTCCTGTTTGTTCTTCCCAAATTCATTACTGTTTTTCCTTAGACGGTTGTCTGTCTCGCTCTTTGAAACAATTGTCTGCTATGCTGGCACTCTAGCTTTTGTTGTTGTTGCTGCTACTCCTTTTCCCTGAAATAAGCTCATTCTGGCTGTTCTACTTATATGTTGCTTTTTAAAGAATTGACTAACCAATGCCAGCTGGTTGAACACGCGCAACAGTTCAGCAGTAATTTTCTAGAGCTGGGATTCACAAACCTGATTAGCTTGATTTCTTTCCACTCTAATGTCAAGGAGTGCTGTTAGAGGTAGATATGATGGATCGTAGCTTAGTGCTGAATCTCACACATCTATTGACTGGAAGTGTTCCCACATCCTGAATCTTAAAATGTGGTACTCAGAGTAACTTCTGAAAGAAGACAGATGGGGATACTGGGCTTCTTGCTAGAGGCATGAAAAAGTGATGCGTGGCACAAACCTGTTGTAACCTGGCACCTGCAGCTTTTCTTAACTACACATGAGTGAATAGGGTGTTCCAGTAAACTCAGGGAAAGCTACCAAGTCATTGTAGGCAGTTGTAGCAGTTAATCTGCTCTCATGTTGTGAAGCCCATCCTGCATGTGACACATTTGCCTCTGCACTGCTGTGGTTCCCCACTTCCAGCTGTTCTCTGTGTCTGCCCAAGTAATGCTTCAGTATCTTGCAGTGAGGCAGATGTATCCCTGTGCAGTTTGAAGAGACTCCCTGTGTTAACACCACCCAGTAAGACACACAGTTTAGCTACTTTGAACTTTAGACCGTGCTTTTATTGTCTGAGTAAAGCACTGGTGCCTGCAGCTTTACCACGCAACTTTCCTTTCTGTGACCCGCTCCTTTCTGTTCACAGTATGCAGCAGCCACATCACTTAAATCCAGCTAAGCCCTGCAGCCATATGCAGCTCCTGTGGTTCAGGAATTTCTCTTGCTTATCAGACAGGCACTTACAGAAGAAGCTAGTGGGAGCGGAGTGTTTGTCTGAAAAAGAATATTCCTTCCAATCACTCTGTAGTGTTTCCTGTACCACATTCAAATGCTATTTATCCTAGGAGACCCAGTCAGGATGGAAACTGGCAGTGTGGCTCCGTACTGCCAACCAGCGGGGTAGGGCGGAATCCCTCAGCACAGAAAAGGTTCTTACTGCTCCTTTGGCTAACCTGGTGGGACAGGTAACATCCTTGTGTTCAAAGGTGGTTGCTGCAGCAAGGAATTGCTGCTCTTTAGATGTGTCCATTTGTTAGTGTAATGACAGGAAGGTTATAACACTAGTCATATTTTAAAAAGGCATGTCACAAAATTTGTCAGCTTACCTGTTGCAAACAAAGCTTGATATGTAGAAGTGGATATATTTTCCAGATGAAACTTTATCACTTCCCTGTGATGAATGTTGTCTTGGTGACTGCGTAATGAACCAGAATGCTATTCCTTGGTTTAAAAATAAATAAATATATAAGATTGCCTCTGTATGCTGCTTGTTTCCTAGCATGTCTGTCATGTATAGCTTCTGGAACATTTGACTAAACTATCCGATTTGAAGCCATTTTAACTGTGACAGTTAATTAGGAAGAGAAGTTATGGTGTGAGTAATGGTGACCAGTATTTTAATCTTTTACCACCCAGATAACACAAATGCCAGTATAATCTTGATTATGTGACATTCAGTATCTGCACATCTATCTGTGACCATATATTTAGGTTGCCCAGAGAAGCTGTGACTCCCCCATGCCTGGAGGGGTTCAAGGCCAGGTTGGATGGGGCTTGGAGCAACCTGGTCTGGTGGGAGGTGTCCCTGCCCAGGGCAGGGGGTAGCACTGGATGGGCTTTAAGGTCCCTTCCAACTCTAACCATTCTATGATCTCTGTATTGCCTGTAGCTCATGACCATCTAAACTGTTAAAGGTTGTCACTTCATATGATAGAGTAAGTAAATGAAAATGGAAGCTCTAGAAAGAAAATGAGAAATCACTGACTCAGATGTGGTGTGGTTGTACCTTGAAAGCTGTGTGTTTGGCATATACTGCTCATTTTGTCTTTCTCTTGTTTTTCCTTAAGATACTCCATGACGTTACTTACACCAAGGCAGTTACTTTACCAATCTTTCTTTTCCTTTCTTAATGTTGCCACACTTTTTCCTTTGATTATTAGCACTGCTAAAAATTAAATGCTGATTATCTATTTCTTCAGCGTTTTCATATCTCTAGTACTTTGATTTTCACCCCACTGTATAAAGCTTATCCTGAAATAGCTGTCAGGCTACTTCTGTTGTATTTCTTTCTGCTGCAATTGTTGAAAGGACACTACCAAGGTACTACTTTGTAAACAGTGAAAAATAAGTTTAGTTTAAGCTGAAATCACTTTCTACAGGATATGCTTCTTCCAAAGGTGCATTTGCATTGGGTTACTAATGAGTATCGGGCAAGGAACTTCTAAGTACTTTCTTGGGGAGCAAAAATTTTTCTCACCCTGCCAATAGAGTGTCTACTAACTTGGTAGTGTCTCTTTGCATTTTCCTTTCAACTTGTCCCTGAGCTCAAGTCCATTTGTTGCCCCACTCCTCAAAACCTTCTCCATTTGTGTCCACCAATATTAGCCAAGAGCACAGCCTGTCTTGTCTCAAATAAAAGAGCACTCACGTTCTACCTCTCCCTCTGACATTTTGGCAAACATCATGGTGCTTGACAGGAGGCAAGTTGTAACTTTTAATTACCTAATTCCCCAGCCTTCCTAGGAAGTATCAAAGATCTCCTTGGACAGCAGTATACATCAGATAATAATTCAGACATCTAGAGCAGGGAAGGCATCTAGAAGTCTAGGGACAAGTAATAGTCAGATGTCCTTTGTACCTCGGCTACTGTCTTGACAGCTTTCCACATCTGCACAAGTCTCTTTTCAATGGTTAACTGCTCCTGCCAGTCTGTCTACGTCTTTTTCTCCGCTATCTGCATTTTACTGAAGGGCAAAATATGTAGCAGTTATACACTGAGCGTACATCCTTATCGTTAAGCCTTGCACTGAAGGCATAAATCTCTCTTGCTGCTCGTATGACCCAAGATTGAGCAGTTTTCTACCTTAAATTACCACTCCTCTAAAGTGTGGTTATTATTTTAGTCTTTGCTATGGTGTTACCTAATTAAGAAAGACTTCTGTCCGTAGAAGTGAAGATGGAACCAAATTATCTGCATATAGGACGGGCTCTTTATGATTGCAAGTTTCAGATACTTTATTTGTGGTGAGTTGGTTTCCTCCAAAGTTTACCAGTTTAGGAGCTCTGGATAGTCTTTGGGAAGTTCTACTGCCTGCACAGCTACCTAAGCTTCTGAATGAGGCATTGATGTCAGCTGTGGAAAGGTAGGCAGTGTGAATATCAAAATGTCGTTTCTCTTCCTTTCTTCATCCTAACTTCACATTGCTGGGAATTGTGCGTTTTGTAATGCCATCTTCAATTTGTTGTCCACCAGGATTCTGACTTTTCTTCATAGCTGATACCCAACAATCAGTCCTCAGCCTGTCCTGATGCATGCAGTTTCAAGGCTTTGCCTTTGAATTTCCTGGGGGTTTTGTCAGTCCATTCCCCCAACTTGTTGAGATTACACTGAGAGGAGAAGAGACAGTGGAGGCCTGAGAAGCAGACCTTACCCATAAAGCCTGAGGCACAGAGGAATTCAGTGCTTTTCCATATCCATTACCACTAGGTTCAGCAGCAGGTCTGCAGTCTGCATTATCCTTATTTTTGCTACTGTTGTGTATGTAGAGAGCCCTTCTTCTTGCCTTCTTATGTCCAGCATCTGAGTTTCAACTCTGGCTGACTTCTGTTTTTTCCAGTGCCATCTCTGCATGCTTAGGCAGTGCCGCTTCATTCATCACAGGTGACTTGTAGCTGGAACTTGGAAGACGACGCTTAAATGATAAAACTGATGATCAGTTTCTTATGATCCGTATGTATCTTATGATGAGTACAAAGAGATGAAGTATGGCTATTAATTGTGAACCGCAGTGTTTCAGTCTGGGAAAATGCCAGACAAGAAAGATGACAGAGCTAGAAGATAACTATTGGCACAAGAATGAGTGGCCAGCCGCAAAGCAGAAGAGGAATCCTAATTAGAGCAATGAGATACTGATACAGCTTCCCAGTCAACACAGGTTATACTTTATATTAGGTGTGAATAACAATTGTAAAAGAGCCAATTGTAAAAGAGTTATAGGGATAGGCTTAGCACTGCTAACAACATCTCTCAAGCTATTTTTGTTCTGATAGCAATCATCCAAGAGCTTTCCCAGTCTTTCCAAAGTGCATACTTTTTTTTCTCATCCTTGTGCTGATCTTTCCCTTATACTCATCAGTGTTTTCTCTCTGTCTTTTGTTTAACCTAGACTGGGTTTCACAGATGTTAATACCATGGGATGCTTGCTTTTTTCAGCACATGCAGCTGTGATCACCTAACAGATATTTCCACCCTGGCAGCAGCGCACACTATTTAAATGAGTATCTTCAGTACAGTCAAATACCGCCATTCTGGAAGTGTCCTGCAGTGCTTCTTCCATCATTCTGGACTAGCTGGATTGGTAGTTCTTAGCCATGCTAATCACTCCAAAAGATAAGTTACTGACTGTCTACTTCACTGAGCAATGCCAAGCCTTCTAAAGCTTTGTGATTGCATTAAGCCATCCCACCATCAGAGTGGTCTTTTGTCCCATTGACAAGCTTCTGGTCCTTTGATCAATACACCTTCCAATAAGGAAATCTTCAGGTGCCCATAAATTGGTTTGCTTTCCTCATGCAAGAGAGATTGGTTGTCACCATGATTTTACCAGCTCTTCTTGTAGCTCTTTGGCCAGACATCCTGGCAAAGTGACTTTGTGTTGTACAGACCTTTGTGTCTGACCATTTGAGAGAGCTAAGGGTATTAAATTTCTTTTTACGAGGGCTAGCTACTTTTTTGTTGCACTCTTGAAGTATCACTCAAGGGATGTGATGCCTTTTTATTTTTTTGAGCGTTGTTGTAAGAATTTATCTGCACCCTGCTGTCACGTCCCACTCTCAGGAAAGAGGAGGGATAAGTGACTCAGGTTCGTAAATCCTCAACAGGGCAGACTAAGGTGAGATAAATCTCAAGGTCCATATACAAACATTTATTAGTTTCCCAAAATGATTAGTATAGGTCTCAACAAGTTCACAATAATTAGTTAGGTATATAACAAATTATGGCAAGTGGTGAGGTGTGCATCGTGTTAGTTAACAACAGGTATACAACAAATTGTGTCAAGCAGTACTTAAGGTGGTTACTTAACAACTCTAACCATCACTTAACAACTCCAAGAGAAAAGAGAAAGTGAGGGACAGAGAAAGGAAAAGATAAGAGGAAAAAGACAGAGATAGAGAGATCACTGGTCCTGGTTCCAGCATCTTTTTCAGGGAATCTTCCCAGGCATAATCATCTTTCTTGGAAAAATCTTCCCAGGTACGATCATCTTCTTTGTTTCTCCTCTCTAGGGGCACTTATTTTCCCCTTTTATGTTTGCTGAATTAGCATGGTCCACCCCCCCTTGCCAGGGACAGCCTCGTCTCAGGTTTCTCCCTTCTCCCAGGTGACGTGTAGCATGATTTGGGTGGAGAGACGAGTGCCATGGTCATACATGTTTAGCATGATCTCTGTAATCTTCATTAGCATATGCAGGGTGTGTGCTTTCATATGCATTTCACAGATAATGAAGCAAAGGTCATGTATCAGACACAATGGCCTCAAGAACAGAGAACTGGCAAGCTCACCACACGAGTGGCAGAATTATCTTGTCTTCACAAGGCAGTCCTCCCACACTTCTAAGTGTTAGCCTTATCAGTCCTTTGAATGTCGGGCCTGCGTTATTTATTTCTTTGCGAGTGTTTGAGGCATTCCATTAAAGGCTTGGAGGGCCTCCTGCCCCTTGTCAGGGAGTTTACAGTCCATCTCTTAACACCCACCTTTCTCATTCCTCTGATCTGGGGAAGGGTAGCATTTTCAGTTTGTTATAAGGTGATGTGAATTTAGACTGCACTAGAGATAGTAATCTGTGCCATTGTTCCGGTTTCTTTTAAAATTTTCTCTGTACTTCTCAAGTGTCTTGCCTCTGAGGCTTTGAGCTTTGGTGACCTATGTTTTTTCTTTTTTGTTTATGAATGGGTTATTAAGAAGAAAGTTTGTTCTTTTGACTTCTAGGTTCCAAAAGAGAAAGATGAAATGGTGGAGCAAGAGTTTAATCGTCTGCTGGAAGCCACCTCCTATCTCAGTCATCAGCTGGATTTTAATGTTCTCAATAATAAGCCTGTCTCCCTAGGTCAGGCTCTGGAGGTTGTCATACAGTAAGTGACTTCTTTCTTCATGGTAGACTTTCTTATTTTGTGAAGGATTTTCCAAAAGATACTTTAACAATTGTGATGCTCCTAGGGTAAGCATTATCCACCTGATACAGCTGTTTGGTCTCTGCTGTGTTCTCATTTGTGTATGTGTTTCTTGTTTATTGAAGCAAAATATACCACAGATGGTTAAAGGAGCAAACATCTTCTATTGAAAGCTTCCTGAAAATCACTACTACAGTAATTGGTAGTAGATAATTGACTTAGTATGAATTGATGTACATACAGCCCACCCAGGCTACTTGAAAGTTAATGGCTAATACGCCTTTTAGTAATAGTAGGTAACTTCAGACTCATGTTAAGCTAGTCAAGTATCCCTTATTTACAGAAACTTGTATTACTTTTCTAATTGTCATAAGAGTATTTACTAAAATATCCCATGGTGTGCTTTTATTGCATTACACTAATTAGATTGTGATAATGAATTTCTCAATAATGCAAGGATTTTATGCTGAACTGAGTCTCACTTCTCACCTTTTCCAGATTGCAGGAGAAGCATGTGAAGGATGAGCAGATTGAACACTGGAAAAAAATTGTGAAAACACAGGAGGAATTGAAAGATCTTCTTAACAAGGTCAGATCATGACACTTAGAACGAGAGCATAGCACTGTCTTCATCAGGAAGTGACAAAATGTACAAAAATTTCCATGGAAAAATATCTGAAAGTGCCATTAATGCTGTTTTTAAATGTATCGGTTCATTTAAGATCTGCCTAGAAGCACTGTTATGACAAAGAAGTCTCCATTTTTGAGGAGAAGCACATAAGTGATTAGGCAGAACACTGTCAAGATGATTGTAAAACACAAACACGGGAAAGGAAAGGGAGAAAACCAGACATAATAAATAGTGTTGTGTCATAGCTTCCATTAGAGATATTGATAATGACTGAGGCTTTTGAGGGGTTATTTTAAAATGTTTACTTTCTTCACCACAAATCTGATTTGTAGTGTAGAAACGGTGTTTTAGGACAACTTAAATGTTTCTGGTTGTGGTACTTCTCCATGGAAGTTTCTCAAATTAAAAATGACTAGGACAGATATCCTATCCGAAGTCAGTTGCAACATATTTTCTAAGAAGTTGATGATAGGGTTAAGCCATGTTGTTTTGGGGTTGATGGTATTTATTGTGCTTTCTTGGAGGTAGAATTACATATAAGTAATACCTGCCAAAACCAGGAAATCTTTTTGGTATAGTGGTATAGTTTGAGAGTAATATCCATTTCACACAGTAACTTGCATGAAATCTAGCTTCTCTCATCTTTTTTTTTTTTTCTTTTTCCTTTCTTTCTCCCTGTTCCTACTCCACTTGAAAAAGATGGTGAATTTAAAAGAGAAGATTAAAGAACTTCATCAACAGTACAAGGAAGCATCAGAAGTGAAGCCACCTCGGGATATTACAGCAGAGTTCCTTGTGAAAAGCAAACACAGAGATCTGACTGCACTTTGCAAGGTAAAGGGTGATGTACATAAAGCACTTAAGTCAGTGGTTTCTGAGGACTGCAGCAGCCAGGTAGGATTAGCCAATATAAATGTTTCCACATCTCTCTCCAGTCTAACACTCTCAAGAGAACGTGACTGATGGTAATTCTTGGTTGTAATGTGATAACAGGTCTGTATTAAGTACCTTTAGGTACCCGTCTTTCATGGCTCATGGTGGAGAGTAGTAACATGTTGAAGGCTCAGTTTTAGGTAACAGTCTGTGCTAGCTCATGTGAGACAGCATTTAACGTTTTGAAGGCTAAATTTTAGGTCAGGCTTAGTCTTTAGTACTGCTAGGTCTCACAACAGTCTGTAAATAAAATCTGAATTTGGAGAGAGATGCTCTTTCCCTAAGATAAAGGTGGTTTCCTGAATAAAAGACTTCTTTCTATCCAAAGATTATCAATTACAGTGTTCTGTCTTGACAAGCAGAGTTAGTCCCCCTCACCCCCCCGCTCTATGTGTATCTTGATGTAGAAATGGGACTTAAAAGGAAACCTTAAAAACTGTTCTTTCTATGATAGTGAAAGACACCTTGCTAACCAAGGATCGTTTTCAGCTGCATGTTCAACAGAAGAAACGTACCTTTATTTGGAAGCTCAATGTGTTTGCGTATACATAAGTAGTAGCTCTTCTGTTTTGTCACCAATGAACAGCTTTGTGCTCTTGTTGCTATTATTGGACACTCCAAATTATTCTGCCTTGAAGGAAAAGGATTGTTGCCTAGTTTTACTAACGTTTTCTAAAATAAGAAGAAAAAAAAAAAAACAAAACTCTGAAAGAGGCTTGAATTAGATCATGTCTTTGCCTTTTGCATGACTGCTTCTACTTTGGAAATTTCTGTGTTCGATGTTAACTATAATCTTTTAAGAGAGAAAAAAGAATAGAAATTAGATTTTGTGCAATATGAAAAGCTCTTAATACTATAGGAACCCTGGAAATACCAGGACTGTAATGGACCTTCATGTCCTTCAAATCTGAGTGTTTAAATTCCTGAAATATTAGCATAGTAATCTTTTCTGCAGTACGGCATAGACTTCTGTATGTTTGAACAGCAGAAGGGCAAAATATGCTGGATTGTATGTTAAAAAAACCCAAAAAACGAACTTGATTTAGATTCCACTAAGCAATGAATCTTCCACTATTTTATCTGGAGATTAGATCTACTCTGATGCTACGTGATGTCTTTAAGTCCTTTTACACGTAAACTGATTTTAATGTTAGCTTTTAATCTTATTAGGAGTATGATGAATTGGCGGAAACACAAGGAAAGCTGGAAGAGAAGTTACAAGAACTTGAAGCCAATCCACCAAGGTAAAAATACAAACTATAAAAATAAATACTTGGGAAAGCAGGGTTTTTACTGCTTTTCACTGAGTTTCAAAAATGCTATGGTGTGCTTTCTTTTAATTATGGTGACTCAAGGGGTTAGGAAGGTACAAACATGAAGTTTGAGCTCCCTCAGCTTTAGAACTCATCTTTAAAACTCGCCTCGTTTTAGAGGTGACTCGGTCAAAAAAGGTGGTTCTTAGCTAGGGTGCATTTCAGTAGAAATCCTTACTGTAAGCCAGTGCCTGATCTCAGGAAGCTTTTGAGATTTGAAATTCCTGTCAATAATGAGAGCATACCAATCTTGCTTGTTTTGGCAGAATATTATTATTTTGCGCTCTGTGTGATCATACTAGGTTTTTATTTGTCGTCTTAATACATTCTACTTAAGCCACTATTTATGTAATATTTTATTTCTAAACTTTCTAGCTTCACTTAGAATATTTTACATGAACCCTACTTTGAAAATGTGAATTTGCTGGGTTTTGATAGTCAGCTTTCATGAAGGAGGTCCAAATGTTTGAAACAGGATCTGCTTGTGTTCTTTAAATTTTCTTATTTCTCCACTAAGGAGAGACTCAAACAAAAAAGATTGTGAATAAATTTTCAAAAGCAATGCATTTGCAACATCCTGCTCTAGCAAACTAAATGTCTTTGTATTATGTTTGTTTTTTTTCTAGTGATGTTTATCTGTCATCAAGAGACAGGCAAATACTCGATTGGCATTTTGCAAACCTAGAATTTGCTAATGCTACACCCCTGTCTACACTTTCTCTGAAGCACTGGGACCAGGTAGCCAATCAATATATTCATTCAGCAATACACTGAAAACTTAAGCTATATTTATTTCATTCTCATGGAAGCTTCTCTGTGTTAATAGTTTCTAAACACTTAAGTCTATCTGCTTTTATGCAGATACTGAGCTCTTATGTGATTATTACTTGCTGATGAAATTCCAGACAGCTTTTTGTTAGTGCCAAAACAATCTTTAATAAAACTGTACACTGAAAGTTCCTATGCTTATTACTTGACTAGTAAACAGAAAGGATTTTAAATTTATTCAACTGACTCTTTGAAAAAGTTTTTGAAAAAATTTTACCATTGTGTAGAGTTGCAGATTCATTTTCTGTTGAATTATGTGATTTCATTATAAATGCATGCTTTTTATGCATCTTCATTTTAGGATGATGACTTTGAATTCACAGGCAGTCACTTGACTGTGAGGAATGGATATTCCTGTGTGCCTGTAGCCTTGGCAGAAGGGTTGGATATTAAATTAAACACAGCAGTTCGACAGGTTCGCTATACAGCATCAGGTAAATGAAACCACCTCCTCTGGAAAACTGCTCTGAGGGAGTATGATCCCAGAAATTAGATTTCAGTGCTTCTGGAAGCAGATGTGAAGACTGATCTTGGACAAACCATCCCATTATACGTTTTGGGTTAGATAAAAAGCCACTTCCCTTATTGTGATTAATTGTGCAGGAAGCTGTTAGATATTAATAAATCTTTACATTTTTTTGCTTATGTCTGTGGCTGATTTGATGCCATCCTTTTCAGTTGTATTTACTGACGCACAAGTTCACATTCATTCTTCAATTCATTGATTGAAGTGTTTGAAATAAGAGGTCTTGGACTGCTTAATACTTGGTGTCACAGGATCTGGTGTTACAAGTATAAATGAATGTAATATGGACTCAAATGGCAGGAATATATCTTTTAGTTGTTCTTTTGGGATTTGGGAGACTGTCAACTGGGAGAGCAACTCAGTGAGAGACTCACTCTCTAGTTGCTGTTTATTTATGCGTATATTGAAATACCATTTACTGGCCTAGATGAACCTTTAGGCTTACCCCAGTATGGCCATGTTCAGATGCTGTGTAAATTGTGCTTTCTGGACTTGAGCTATATGGCAAGTAGCATTCACTTGCCTAATTGTTAATGTAAAGCTGTCTCCATAAACTAAATGTTTTCTGATGCGGATGTGTTTTTATGGTAGTTTATTTCATTTTTTCTCTCCTCTTTCCAGGCTGTGAAGTGATAGCTGTAAATACCCGATCTACTAGCCAGACTTTCATTTACAAATGTGATGCTGTGCTATGTACTCTTCCCTTGGGAGTACTGAAACAGCAGCCTCCAGCAGTACAGTTTGTGCCGCCTCTTCCTGAGTGGAAAACTTCTGCAGTGCAGCGTATGGGATTTGGCAACCTTAACAAGGTGACTTGGTCATGGAGGGAACTGCAGCAGACTAGGGATTGCAGTAGGTAGAATCTGAAATGTGCATGGCATACGTATGGTGGATGAGAGGAAGAATGTTTTTTCCACTGCTGTTTTGCTAGATTTTGATGCTGAAACTTATCTGAAAAACTGTAAGAATCTCTTCTCTGTTTCCCACACAATTTTTAAACACTTAAATTTCAGAAGTAGCTTGACTCAGTATGTCTGCTGTAGCTTGTTAACCAGCAAATTTGTAAACTATGAGAGCATACTAAGCTACGGAAGGCAGTACAGGTATACGTTTTATGTATTACGTATATGCAGTACATATTCACCAGATTTTCCTTTCCTCACCTTTCCAGTAATAAACATCAATGAGTGTAATTGTCTTTATTTTATTTTCCTTCTGTGCGCTTTTCCTAACTCTTTCGATTCTTTTTGTTTCTAGGTTGTGTTGTGTTTTGACCGTGTCTTCTGGGATCCGAGTGTCAATTTGTTTGGTCATGTTGGCAGCACTACTGCAAGCAGAGGAGAACTTTTCTTGTTTTGGAACCTGTACAAAGGTAGCTGTGGTGCATGTCTACTTTTGCCAGTGTCTTATTTGTGTAGTTTCAGATCTAGAAAAGAGCACTTTTTACGGTGCTGTTGGTGTTCACATATGGATATAAGAAGACAGTATTTGTAGGAAGACAAATGGAAGCAGAGAACACCACTGACTTGCAAACAGTTCTGAAGTAAATTAGGGCAGAACACAGACAAGTATGGGTTTACTAATGCTGAATTCCAGGCTATGTCTGTTAAATTGCATTCCTACCTATCTACTGTAACACTTGCATTTTTATAGGCCACTTTATTGTTTTGCACCTTGGTGAAGTTGTCCTGTGACTTAGTATTATCTTGGTTGCTTCTGTTAAGCATCTATGTAATTGCCCTGGTATTCTGAAAGACTTAACTTTTTTGATTTTTATTGTGCTGTATCAAGGAAAAAACCCAAAAGCCTAACCTAACATATTTATATAGTATTTCAGAAATACAGTAAATAATGTGTGTTCTGTTTGCTGGAGAGCAGTGTTGTCTTAAGTAAGTATCTGCTTTGTCAGGAGGAGGTATTTAGTTCTCCAAGAAAAGGATGATTTGTTTCTGCAGCATTCGTGAATTAAAAGCCGTTCCTGAGTTCATAAGTCTCTTTGAAATTGAGTTTCTCTCTGGCCACGTGGAGCATCGAGCTCTTCCCCTCTTTCACTAAGATTCTCATGCAAATGGGACTGGCATCCAATATAGTCTTGGTTTTGAAAACCTCAGCTTCCCAGATGTTTTTCAAGTTGAACTGCCAGTTTGAAGCCAGACCTCTTTGATGGGGCTGTCTGTCTAATCTGGGATGATGGGATAACTGTAGATGAGCCCCTTTCATTTGTGACCTCAAGTCCTTTTGGTACAGGTGACTTTGCAAACTTAAGTGTCTAGGAACTAACCAAGATTTTTTATTTTTTTTTTTTTTTACCTTCAGATGTAAGGGGTGCTGTTGACTTGTGTATTCTCTTATGTGCTTGAGTTGCAGAACTCAATGCTTGTAGGTTATCCTGCCTCGCTTTCTCAGGCTGGTGCAGCGCAGCCTTTACAGAGTGTTGAACACTCAGATTTCAGTGGAACAGACTAGAGATTTTGTGATAGTTCCGTTCCTCTTGCTGAGCATGACTGTTCCAGCTTGATGAGCTGCGGGCCCACCCAGATGGTTAAGATGCAGTGTGCCCAGGAGGAAAGGCAAGCTGCGGTGTCTCCAGTTTATTGAATGGATGACCTTGGTTCCTGTTCTGAGCAGCAAAGCAGCTGTGACTGTAGACAGTGGGTCTCAGACTGACAGATGATTTTTGAACTCCTCTTTAGAAATGGGTTAAGTAGGCAAAAGGCATTGCTCTGCCTGTTTCTACAGCTGGACTTTGCCATTAGTAGATTTGTTTCATCTGCAGCTAGTGTCTGCCACAAGAGGTTGTCAGAAGATACTTTCAGTAAACATACTGGTTTTGTTCATCGCCATTTATCATACTAGAAACAAAGGTGTATATACAGTGAGCATATTAAGTGAGTTATTTTTCTTGCAGATGACAGTTTTAAAGTACCAGTATGTTTTCTTCCACTGTCATGGGCAGGCCAGGTTTTTCTTTTAACTGGAGAAATTTGCTGCACCAGGAAGGTGCCTTTCTAGAGTGTTTAATTCTTAAAATGTTTGATAATAACTGACTGGAGAAATACAAGTAACGAGACTTGGATAACAAGGCTATTTGTGTATCTGCTTTTGTGTCTTTAAGATGGCTCTATTACATACTTACCAGGTAGTGTTGAGGCTTTTGTTTAGATGGAAAGACCATCATATTACATACAAAGGTTTTGCTGCTAGATGCAAAACCTTCCTTCTCATGAAAATAGGCAGAGCACATAAAAATAAAACAGAAATGCAGTAAAATTCTATGCTAAAGTCAGCTGAAATCAAAAAAATCAGTTAACATCTCTCATGGATAGTTAGGTGGCAGGTAGCGTGATTGCACTGTGAAATATTAAAGTAGACCAACTGAACTTGTGAAGATGTTGCTTCCTTTTGTCATATTAGCCATTTCTGTAGCCATAGCATTTTGGGCAGAGGCTATTTAAACTGAACAGATTGGAAAACAATTATTAATCCAGAAACCAAAAACTATAAGTATCACAACGCGTGCTGTATTAGCTCTGTGGAAGTTCTTTAAAGGTCCTGTGTTGGCAGAGACCAACTGGTCTCTGCAAAGTGTTTAAAGAGAGGTGGGTGAATGGAGATGGAAAGACTGCATGTGTTTGAACTGCTGCTGGGTGACCTGTTGTAGCTCAGACAGGAATCCTGCAGTGGTTTAAGTCTAGTTCTGCTGAGAAAACCTGTAGCCTTAGGAATGCTATGCATGTCCTGGAGCAGTTGGCCTGTGCTGTTGGTGCCTCTTGCTCCACAATGCTGTTGCATTGTTGTCGTGGCCACATAGACACACTTCAAGATGTCGAGACTCAGCAGAGGGTAGAGGAACTCCTGGCAGAAACACTCAGTGTTTTCTAGACATCCGGTGACATTTCAGTGTCTGTTTTCTTGCCTGGCTCTTCTGGTTTTCCTAGAGATGTGATGAAAAAGATAGGAAGCCCTTTCTCTGTCATAGTGTGGTTACTCACTGATCTCTGGCTAAACCACGTTCTCTGCTCACTGTTTGGTGTCAAGGCTCAGTAAATATCAATGCCTCAAGGAGAGACGTTTTTGTGGAGCAGTGACACATGGTCATCATGCAAGAAGCTTTTCTGAGCAGCGCTTTGGTATTTGCGTAGTAAAATAGTCACTGTTCTGCTACAGCCTTCCAGCTTTCTGTTAGAGTTCTGAATTAATCCAGGTGACCGAACAGCAACATTTTGAGGTCTGGATAAATGCTTACAAAACAGGGTCTCATGCCTGGAAAGGCAAGATTTCCATAACAATATGTTGGGGTTGTCTGAATACAAGTTTCCATGAGCAAATTCACTGGAAGCTGTATTTTGAATATGTAGTTGTTCCATCAAGAAAAATATGTTGACTGAATAATTGCTGAAAAGTTCAGAGATCTCATTGTGTCAATTATGGGAAACTGGGAAGAACTTTGCAGCTGAAATTACAAAAAAAACCCCACCCCATGCCTGTGGATCATATGAAACCAGTTTTTTTTGTTCTTTTATGCAGTTGTTTGAAAGACTAGGCTTGATCTTCCAGAAAATGGAGTTTAACAAGAGGAGCAATCCTGTGTCTTTTTTCACTAATAAACTGGATCTAGTCACAGAGGTCCTGCGTATTGAAGTGTTGTTAATTGTATCTTGAGTAATGTAATTATCTTCGTAGAAGTAACAGCATTACTGGTGTAATTTCTTCAGAATTTCAAAGACTTTTGTTTTTAACCATAATATATTATTGGGTCTTTCAGTCTGTATATCGCAAGTGAACTTCAGCCAGTTTTCTTTAAAGAGCAGTAACTTGATGTGAATGTATACCAGGAGATCTCTGTATGTGTGTACCAGGATATAAGGAATTCATTCCTTTTGGAAACCTGTACAAAAGCTAAAGCCAAATTTTTAACAAGGACTTTATTTCTCATTTCAGTAGGCTTGACGTATGTTTCCAGCTGTCGTATTTCCTTTGCTAAACTTAGGAGTTCATAAATATCTCCAGCAAGAGAAAGATCAGCCGAGAGTTTTCATAAAGTAGCTGTGCTCGAGTTTGAGTCGCTTCTTGTTAATGCACATTTCTTGCCATTGGATTATTTTGGTAGCTCTTCAATACTCACCAAAGATTTTCCTTGAATTTATGACTACCAAAAATGCATGCTTAGTCTTACCGTAGGTAGTCAGATGTAAAGTGACTCATCTATTTGTATATCCTATAATCACATTAACGCTCTTTACCACAGCATCACATGGGCAGCTGAGTTATTTTATATTTGTGCATTTGACTTATGAATTCTTCTCAGAATTGCTGCTTTTCTGGATATTGTTCTACTGTTCAAAGTTTCCACTCCACTGAGATTATTTAATGTGAATGTGCATTGGTAATGAAGAAATCTAGATACTTTGTATGAGTGAAGTACTTATATAGGTAACTTAACTGCTATGCTGATGTTAATTGTACCTAAATTAGAGTATTTGGAAGGTATTGAGTTCCCTTAAATGTAGCGCAGATGACTGTTAAGTCCCAGGGGAAACTATGTCAAACAAGCGATGTCTTCACTAAAGAAAACCTTTCCTCTCTTCTCCGTGATCTGCTTCCTAATGTGTGTATTTAATTTTTAATATATAAGTTCTCTTGATAATTCTAAATAGTACCATAGCATATATTAATTCATTTTCCTTTTGGTAATTTGACATGATGGTGGAAGGTTTAGGACTACTTTTGTTGGGTTTGTTTAGTTTTTAAGCTCATGACTTCGCTGCAGATCCATGCCTCTGCAAGTCCAACGTGTCTGATTAAAATGTTCCATTTCAATAATTCAATTGTGTTTCTGTCTTCTTTCCCACCCTCCCCCAGCACCAATTTTGTTGGCCTTGGTAGCAGGAGAAGCAGCAGGGATCATGGAAAACATCAGTGACGATGTCATTGTTGGACGGTGCCTTGCCATCCTCAAAGGCATATTTGGTAGCAGCGCTGTGCCACAGGTCAGTACAGCCAGCAACTTCGAGTCACTTCTCTGCGCTTCGGAGTGGACTGCAATTCTCGGCAGCTTGGCTGCAGCACTGAGCTGTTTGGTATCTGTACCACCTTTGGTTGTTCGCGGGGTTTTGGGAGGAGGGGTTGTTTGTGGGTTTTGGTTGTTTTTAGCGTTGGGTGGGGTTTTTTGGTGTTGGATTTTTTTTTTTTGTTTGGGGGTTGTGTGGTTTTTTGTTTTGGATTTTTTTTAT
Organism: Stercorarius parasiticus; assembly: GCA_013396915.1. Classification (NCBI taxonomy): domain Eukaryota; kingdom Metazoa; phylum Chordata; class Aves; order Charadriiformes; family Stercorariidae; genus Stercorarius; species Stercorarius parasiticus. The sequence goes on along the minus strand of VWZL01003011.1, from coordinate 112,190 downwards.
TTGTTTTTGACCAAGTAAGACTCTAGCTTTTCCAGAGTGTCAAATACTTCAGTTTATTTCCTACCCTTTATGTTTCTGGGGTTATAGCAGGGCTGTCCACGGCTAGTGACAGCACTGCTTAGATACTCTGCCATGTCCTGCACCTTCTCTAAAGTACAGTAAAGCTCTTTACCGGTGGATTCCACAAAGAAACTGGGGGAGGAAGGGAGTAAAGGCAGTCTTTCCTCTGGGTCAGTTCCCTGCGCAGCTAGCCAATGATTATTTAGACACAAGAAGTGTTAAAGGTTAGTGAAGGGGGAGTTCAGAAAATACTTAAATATTACTCAAAAAAAAAAAAAGAAGCTTGTGTACTTAAGGCATGGATTTGGAAAGTCGTATATCTGTTCAACCTACAGTGTGTGTGACTTAGTTGAATATTTGGTCTGTTCTCCTGACAGGCAGTGTGGAAGCAGCTCTTACAAATGGCATTGATTGTAAATAAATGGCTCTCCTCTACTGGGATTTCTATATAGTAAAGTAATAAAAAAAATATATGGTAACTTTAATATACCAGTCTTCTCTGAGCATAAGGCCAGGCATAAACTGGACAGTTTACTTGCTTGGTATTTCATATGAGGAATAGATTCACTTTGCTGTCTCTATTGTCGAGTAGTTGTAGAGCTCTTTTTGTACATGACTTTATCATCCCCAGTATTTTACTGCTGTCTATATGACGGACAAATCCTCACAGCTGACTGAAGCATGGTTTTTTTAGTTAATGAGCGGATGTCATGTTTTGGAAATGCTCAGTCAGTTGAATTTTACATCTCAGACTGGAGAATACGAGAGATAGAGAACTTATTTGAACTTTTAAAATATTTCAGTGCATTAACTGATAATCTCTTGTTGCAGAATTACTCTGTATCTGGTCAGTCGTTCAAAGGAGAAAACAGCTCTTGGTTGTGATAAGCAAGATCTCTAAGTGAGTCTATTTTAACGTGTTCACAGTTCAGGTGCTTATGTACTACGAGCACTTTAGTGGAGAGATTTGCTGGAGGCTGTCCTCTGGACAGCCGTTCCTCAGTCTGGATAAACTGCAGTCTTATCTGTTGTATTGGATGAACAACTATATATGAAGTGGAGCTTCCTGTGCAAGTGCAGTTCCTTATATCTGTCAAAAGCAGGGAGGTAGAAAAGTAAAACAAAAGCAACACTTCATTGGACTGTGAGCCATCCTCCTCGTTCCTGTGCTGCTGCTTCTTACCGTCTTATTTTCTCTTTCTGGTTTGGTTTTCATTTCCTGAAGATAGATATAACCATTTGCCCCCTGCTATTCTTCAGCACATGGAAACTTTTTCAGCCTTGCTGTGCAGCTAACATCTGCAAGCTCCATGTCCTCTGTAGAGTAGGATTCTGTTTTGTACCAGTCGCTTGTAGTACGTGTTTTATCCTCTAACCGTCCTTCTCCCTGTTCACAGGGAATCCTAATTACAGCGTTTCCTTGTCAGGATGAAAATAAAAGTTGACTTGTAACCGTAGTGGGCGTGTGGGCACATGAATGCCACAGTTGCTGTTTGGACTGGTGCACTCTCAGTACTGGGGAACCAGTAGTTTCGTATTCTGCTCTGCAATAGTGTCTGGGTTAGCCATACCTTCAAAACTACCTCAGTGGAGGAAAACTTCTATCTGGCTTTATTCCTGTACTGCAATGCTTCATGTGATTACCAGAAAGAATTAAGAAATCTATGAAATGCCTCAAAGTTTTCTTTGTCAGACATACATGTGATAACATACAGTGCCATCACAGTGGTCCCCATCCAACAAGGAGGGACATGGGAGGTTACTTTTTTCTCAAGAAGCAGTCAATATTTGAGGGCTGACTCATCACTCAGTTTCTTACCTTTTGGATAAAAGAGTGATGAAAATAGTGGTGAAGAATTTTCTCAACGAATCATGAGACCATATTGGGAAATATGGTCTCCAACCTCCAGTGACATCTTGCACCTTGGAACGTGGTTCCAGTCCTCTGTGGCCTTTCCACAGACTCAGCAGAAGTCATCAAATATAGTCCAGCTTCAGAGAGATCATCTCAGATCTGTTGGTATTGGGGTCCAGGAGACTTCCCTTGCAACAATGTGGTACAGTGCCTGCTGGACTGGTTTCTGGATAATGCCCTCACTGGATAGAGCCTCTTTTTCTTCCTTTGTGGGAAGGTTTGTTGAAGTAGAAACAATCCCATGAAATATCTTTGTGTCCAAGGAGAGGAGACGAGGTTCCTGTCTTGATGTTTGCATTTTTATGGGGTATGATTCCTGTTGAAACTCAGGTATGCATTTGGAGTCCTGGCTGTTTTAAGATTCACACTCACCACTTTTCAATGTTACATCTGCAAGGTGATGAAGATGTCCCATTTTCTCTTACTGCTGTTACGCCTTAGAGGGATAGTAGTTTGAGTCCTGGTGATGCTCTCACTGTTGCATCTTTCAGTGGAATATCTTTAATCATGACCATTACCTTGGGAAACCAGGTGGCTTGGAGAAATACAGGTTTTTGTGCAGGTGCCCTTCATGCGGTTGTTTTCCCAGATGAGTTACAGACCTTATATAGGGCTGTATCATAGTCAAATCAGAAGTATTCCAGTGAGCTGTAGCTGAAAGAAAGTAAAGGAGTAGGAAGTGTGCGTTTTCATTATAATAGGAGAAGAAACAGCAAGCAGTACATAGTGTGCACGTAGAGCTGACTACAAAGTCTTGAGTTCTGATGCAGAAGCTGTGTGCCGTAGGTTCTGGTAATACATTGGAAAGAATTAAGGTGTTTCCACCAAAGACAAGTTATTTACCTTAGCATGTGTTATCATGGAATGTAAACTTGGAGTTCCACCGTTAACGTTAGCCTAAGGACTTTGTGTCTTTTATTCTTGGCAATTTGCATCTTTTGTATTTTGCACTAACTGTAGAACTTGCAGTGTATCAAAAACTGAACTTACTGTCTTGTCTCAGCCTAAAGAGACTGTGGTGTCCCGCTGGCGTGCTGACCCATGGGCCCGGGGGTCATATTCCTATGTAGCAGCTGGATCTTCTGGAAATGACTATGATTTGATGGCTCAGCCAATTACTCCAGGGCCAGCCATTCCAGGTGCTCCTCAGGTGAGACACGTCTAAATTATTTTTTTTAGAAAAACCTCAAAACAGGATGTTTTTCCTAAGTAATTTGCATACATGTCTAAGCACAAGTTTAGATAACTTGCATCTTCTGATGAATAATTAGAACCTGTAAAATTAGTTTTCCCTCCATGAATTCTGCCTTCCCAGGTTTGGTGTCACTTGTGTACTAGAAAAAGAGCATTTTTATTCAGAAAGTCAATTTGGTAATGTCTGAATAGAGTATATTTATTGCGTTTCATATTTGATATTTATGTTGTCCATCACCTTATTTAAGTGAGTTGTAATGATTTGAAAGAGGGTGAAGGTCAGAGTGAGAGTAATAGGAGTCCAAAGGTCTCTTCCAAATTGGGAGTGAACACCTTGAAGGCATAATTCATCTCCAGCTCACTTTTGAGAGGACGAAGTTTTGAAAGCAATGGCCATTCAGAAAGTACTAGCAGAGAAGAATGTGTGGCTTTGGCTTTATTTAGGTTCTTTTTCTAGTGATACAAATCATTAATAAACATGGCTATGGATAAAATTATTCTCTGCAGAATATAACATATGAAAGTCTGTTTCTCTCCTTTTTATGATACTGTCAATAGTTGTTTTAGATCTCAGTTTAAAGAGAAACTGCTAATTGAACTGCTGAAGTTTTTGTTTGTTTACTGTGCTGGAGTTCGTGTCCCAGGATCAGAGACCATCATTCTTCTTAAACACGTTTAACAGTTTGGCTGTAGAGTTGTAGATAAAACATTCAAATGCTTTTTTGGTATAGAGCTGGGGACGTTAATCTCCCCTGCTTATCTGGTTCTGAAAGTATTGTTTTTCAAGTAGAGCTTTTATGATCTTTATATCAAAGCAAAGATATTGGCAAATAATTGGAAAATATTTCCTCATATTACAGTCCTTACAAAGATGAAACCCTCCTATGAAATGAAAGGTGTATATAAAGATTTTTTTGGTAACTTGTAGGACAGGTTGAAATATTTTTAATATAGACTATTTTATATGCACCACCTTCATGTTAGTGGAGACTGTGGTGAGATTAGAGGACTTTTAACCTTCTTAAAGTATCTGTTTGCTGCAGAATCCAAAAGAATGTGAACAAACCTTAACAGTGTTCTCTGTTTCCCCCAGCCTATTCCTCGCCTTTTTTTTGCGGGAGAACATACAATTCGTAACTACCCTGCAACTGTTCATGGTGCTTTACTGAGTGGACTGAGAGAAGCCGGTCGCATTGCAGACCAATTTCTTGGGGCCATGTATACTTTGCCACGCCAGCCTACACCTGGGGTCCCCCCACAACAAGCTGCCAGCATGTAAGAAAAGCAGAAGGTATCAAAAGAGGAGTGACAAGACCACAGTGCTGCTGTTGTGGACTCTTTGGGATGAAGATATTCATGTAGTCTGTAACAGTATCTGCTGAAAGGACTTAGCCATGACTTATTGTATAACACTTCCATTAGAACAGCCTTACAAAAACTTACCTAACCTTTGGCTTGGCATCCTTTTACAAAATCTATTATAGCTATTTGAAGTGTCAGTGTACACAGAATTCTTTACTCCCAAGCTGGTTAGGGACTTTTTTGACTGCAGTTACTTTTTGAAAGTCAAGCTTACAGCTGGAGGGTTTTTAGGTTTTTTTTTTCTACCTATACGTGTATTTACAATTTGGTAGCTGCACAAGGCCCTCTAGAAGCTGGTTGCTACAAATAGTAGCTTAGTGTAGAATTTATGTAAACTTCTTTGTTGGTTGGGGTTTTTTATTGGTTTGTTTTGAAGATATTTTTTGTGGCATTTGAGAATTGGTGCAACTGTTTCCCTAGCAAATCACACCCCTCCAAAATCGTCCATTGGTTGCTACAACATATGCATCCTGTTTTAGAAAGAAAGATGGGATTACTAAGAGTGTGCAAAGCACACTGTTTTATTAAATACTTTCAACAAAAGAAATAATCAGAATTGCATATTTGCAAGTTAAAAACTCAAAAAAATTATTTGTATTTGTTTCACAGAATCACAGAATCATAGGGGTTGGAAGGGACCTCTGGAGATCATCTCATCCAACCCCCTGCCAGAGCAGGGTCACCCAGAGCAGGTGGCACAGGAACGCGTCCAGGCGGGTTTGGAATGTCTCCAGAGCAGGAGACTCCACCACCTCTCTGGGCAGCCTGTGCCAGGGTTCTGCCACCCTCACAGCGAAGTAGTTCCTCCTCATGTTTAGACTTCCCATGTTCCAGTTTGTTCCCGTTGCCCCTTGTCCCGTCACTGGGCACCACTGAGAAGAGTCTGGTCCCATCCTCCTGACACCCGCCCTTTAGCTATTGCTGAGCATTGATGAGATCCCCTCTCAGCCTGCTCTTCTCCAGCTGAACAGCCCCAGGGCTCTCGGCCTTTCCTCAGCACAGAGATGCTCCAGCCGTCTCCAGATCATCTCTGCAGCCCTGCACTGGACTCTCTCCGGTAGTTCCTTGTCTGTCTTGAACCGGGGAGCCCAGAACTGGACACAGCACTCCAGATGTGGCCTCCCCAGGGCAGAGTAGAGGGGGAGGATGACCTCCCTTGACCTGCTGGCCACGCTCTTCTTGATGCACCCCAGGAGACCACTGGCCGCCTTGGCCACAGGGGCACATTGCTGGCAACTTGTTGTCCGCCAGGACTCCCAGGTCTCTCTCTGCAGAGCTGCTCTCCAGCAGGTCAGCCCCAGCCTGTACCAGTGTATGGGGTTATTCCTCCCCAGGTGCAGCACCCTACGCTTGCCCTTGTTGAATTTCATTAGGTTCCTCTCCACCCAACTCTCCGGCCTGTCCGGGTCTCGCTGAATGGCAGCAACAGCCTTCTGGTGTGTCAGCCACCCCTCCCAGTTTTGTATCATCAGCAAACTTGCTGAGGGTGCGCTCTGTTCCCTCATCCAGGTTGTTGATGAATATGTTGAACAAGACTGGCCCCAGTACTGACCCCTGGGGAACAGCACTAGTTATAGGCCTCCAACTAGACTCTGTGCCTCTGGTCACAACTCTCTGAGCTCTGCCATTCAGCCAGGTCTCGATCCACCTCACTGTCCACTCATCTAACCCACACACTTCCTAAGCTTACCTATGAGGCTGTTATGGGAGACTCTGTCAGAAGCCTTGCTGAAGTCAAGGTAGACGACATCCACTGCTCCCCCTTCATCCACCCAGCCAGTCATGCCACCATAGAAGGCTATCAGATTGGTCAAGCATGATTTCCCCTTGGTGAATCCATGTTGACCACTCCCAAGAATCTTTTTTCCTCTACGTGCTTAGAGATGCCATCCAGAATGAGCTCTTCCATCATCTTTCCAGGGACGGAGGTGAGACTGACTGACCTGTAGCTTCCCAGGTCCTCCTTGCCCTTTTTGAAGACTGGTGTGACATTAGCTTTCCTCTAGTCCTCAGGCACCTCCTGTTCTCCATAACCTGTCAAAGATGATGGAGAGTGGCTTTGCAATAACATCTGCCAGCTCCCTTGGCACTCCTGGGTGCATCCCATGAGGGCCCATGGATTTGTGCGCATCAGGTTTGCCTAAATGATCTCTAACCCGATCCTCCTCGATCGAGGGAGAGTCTTCCTTACTCCAGGCTCTCTCTCTTTCCTCCAGGGTCTGGGCTTCCTGAGGGCCAGCCTTAGCAGTAAAGACTGAACCAAAGAAGGCATTCAGTAACGCCGCCTTCTCTGCATCCTCCATCACCAAGGCACCCACCTCATTCATCAGAGAGCCCACGTTTTCCCTAGTCTTCCTTTTACTACTGATGAACTTGAAGAAACCCTTCTTACTGTTCTTGACATCCCTTGCCAGGTCTAATTCCAAGCGGGCCCTCATTGCGTCCCCGCATACTCTGACAACGCTCCTATGCTTCTCCCAAGTGGCCATTCCTTTTCTCCACGTTCTGTAAACTTCCTTCTTCCATCTGAGTTGTTCCAGAACCTCCTTGCTCATCCATGCAGGTCTCCTGCCTCCTTTGCCTGGTTTCCTGCTCCTAGGGATGCGCTGATCTTGAGCTTGGAGGAAGTGGTGCTCAAATATTAACCATCTCTCTTGTACCCACCTACCTGCTGGAGCCCTAACCCATGGGATTCCTCCAAGTAGGTCTTTGAAGAGGCCAAAGTCAGCTCTCCTGAATTCCAGGACTGTAATCCTACTTACTGCCCTGCTTCTTCCACACAGGATCCTGAACTCCACCATCTAATGGTCACTGTCAGCCAGGGCTACCATCAACCATCACATCCCCAACCAGTCCTTCTTTGTTAGTACAAGGTCCAGCAGAGCACCTCTCCTCTTCTGTTTATATAGGAACAGAGTTGCCTGGACAGTCAGTTAGCTGAAGGACCTAATCTCTTGACTTCTGCACGCTGCAGGTAGGCACTCTGTGTACCTGCTGATTTCATTTCTTCTAGGCTGATGAGATGATGTTGCAGCTGCTCGTGTTACACTTCTAAAAAACAATTTGGTTTGCCTGCTTTTCCAAATATTTTCCTTCTCATTAATTCGGGACATAGAGCCTTCCTTTCATTGCACAGAGCAGTCTTACTTAAGCATTTAGGTCCTTTTACCCCTCTCCTCTTTTGCCCATTCAGCATTAGGCTTTTCTTATTTCTTCCAACTTTTCTTGTTCTCCTCTTTCTGCAGTTTATTTCTATCTCATCTAATCATGGTCTTTGTTCACAGTGTTTTTTCTACTTTTCAGTTTTTCTGTTCTCACTCTCTCCGACTCCGTATCTGCCCCAACTTCTTCTGTCCTTGCACCTTCTGTTCTGCTAGAGGACTAACTAGTACCTCCTCTTGTTCCATCTTCATCCCCCTACAATTGCATTGCCCATACTTGTTCCTGAACAAAATACACACACAAACACGACTGCAGCCCCTACTTGTTCATAGCTGTATTGTCTTTGGCCACAGACTCTCCATCTTCTAGCATCGTTGCTTCTGCTGTTTTCTCATGTATCCTTCTTAGTAGCTGGAGATCATTCTTCCTCCTATGTCTATTATCTTCTGGATGCTTTCTCATTAGATGTTGAAGTCTGTGAGGGGGTATCTCCATAGGCAGTGCTTCTGACAAGCTGGGAGAAAGGCAAGAACTCTGATGTGGCAGGGGAATAGTCTGTGAGAGGGCATGGACTCGAGGTGTCAAGGGCTAAGCCCATTTGAAGTGGCTGGAGTTGGTGCCATGGGGCACCCTCTATCCCAGACCTCTGTCTAAATTAGTGCTACCTTCCCTGTATCTCTAACTTTGCAAACATTGTTGCTACTTGAGGCCTTTATTGAAAGGGGTACGCCTGAGCAACACTACTCATTCCCGCTTTCCCTTCCAGGGAACAAGACAGACTTTGTGATGGTGTGTCGGAAAACTGGCACTGAAGTGGGGCAGGAATTGGAAGTCCAGCAGGGGATGGAGGAGGGGTGTCTAGGGGCTGACTGACAGTGAATAGAGACTCAAGACTCCCTGCCTTATGTTCAGGTAAAAGCTTATGAGCACCACTGTCCAGAGAAATCCTGCTCCAGGATGTGGTGGGCCTTTAAAATCCACCAACGTCTGATCTAGTCTCTTGGCTAGTCTGACTGGAGATGGGGAGAAGGATCTGAGAGCTGGGGTGCTATGTTCTGTAACCAGGCTTCCAGCCTCTGTGGGTCTCCATATTTGTGGGGTGGTTTGCTGTTGGGATCAGCGATGGTGCTGTCTTTTGCCATGAGGACTGTCATCCCACTTGCTCTAGCAAAACATCAAAAACTCAGAAAAGTAGTTTAGCAGTTTCTGGAAAATAAAATAGTTCTCAACTTGACATAGCCAAATGATGCCTTTTCCAGACAACTATCAAGCCACTTCTGCATCAGCCTAGTAATGTTATTTTCAGCTGCTTTGTTCTGCTTTGTTTGTTCTGAGATTTAGCAGATTATTCAGCACGCTAATTCTGACAAACAATGCACAGTAATTTGTTGAAGACATTCAAATGTAAACAAAATTCCATTTCCACATTGCTGTTGGTTTGACTCAGTGGGGCTAATCTCTCCCCTGATGACCAGACCGTCCTGTTTTCCCTTTTCAAACAGACATCTGAAAACTATGGTGACCACTGAAATAAGGAGGTGGAGAAGCCCTACAGTTCCCACCCTTTTTGAAGGTGTGCAAGGAATTGGTGGGCATTAGCTGATGTCGGTGATGGGCATGAGCAAAGGAATGGGAATGCCAGGAGGCAAGGAGGAAGCCCTGTAATTTGATCTAGCCTGTTCATTGCTTTCAGGGTTTTCACTGGAAGATGAGGACCATGATCTGTGGCCTGCTACACCCTGGCCTCTCCATTACCTTTGGGGCCTCTGAACCTATTCCTCAGCCAGTCCCTACTAACAACCTCTAGTAGGCGTTAGAGAGTGAACAGCTCGGAGTACTTCAGCTCTGAGGGGTGTTTGAGCCTCAGCAGACACAGATAAGGCTGTGCCGCTAGCTGCTGGACTCCTCAGAGCTGCTGTGCTGCAGCTCCTGCCCAGTTTCTTGTGGTCAGTGACACTGTCTGCACCCTGAGCAGAAGGGAGCAGTGGTTGGGTGAGAGTCAAAGACTACTGCCTTTGTTCCGGTTGTGTCCTCTGGAATTGCTTGGGATGGAGGGAGGTGCTTGGGGGGAAGCACTGCCACCCCAAGGCCAGCTGGAGCTTGCAGACTGGAAAAGGTGGCCTGAGCACGTAGTGATGTCATCTTAGTGTTGGGGTTCAGCTCTGCCAGGCCACATGGTGAAACTCCCATTGTTTGTCCAGGAGCAGGATGGTCTCACATTCTTTGCAGCACTACCAGTGCATGTCATTCCTTGAGCAGGTGTTCTCCCAGCAGTTAAAGCAGCTCTTGCCTTGCTGCTTCTGTCATCCCAGGAGTGCCTTCTGCTGTGCCTCAAAGAGTGGCTCTTGAGTCCAGACCATACATGTGTGTGTTTAGGAGCATATTGCTCTCTGCTCCCTGTGCCAGGGTCTGTTAGATGGACCTTTGGTCTGACCCATAATGGCTTGTCCTACTTAAGTGCTGTCTGTGCAGTCTTCTACCACTGTCACCTACTGAGGAGATGGCACTGTAACTAAATGCGTCACCAGACCCTCTTCATCTCAGCGTCCTTCCTCATGGTGTAGCCATTCTTCCCCTTGCTGCTGTTTGCTTGCCCTAACTTCCCTGGAGGAATAGCCTGAGCTGTTTCAGCAGATCATGGATGACCTTTATCACAGATTTGAGGCTGCTGGGTACGGTCGCAAAACCTTGTGACCAAGTCTGGTTGCACCCTCTGTAGCGTACCTTTCCACCTATTCTCAGGGACTTGCCACTTCTCGCTCTACTCCATGGCTGTTTCTGACCACAAAACTGATTGGTGCCCATTTTGGAAAGAAGTGTGTTCTTCCCTAGTTAGACTTCCCTTTCTGTACTGAAGATGAAAGACCAGAGTGATCTGCCCTGGGGTTCTGAATCCTGAGTGAATGCCTGCATTCACTGGTCAGATTGTGATTTTTGGATGGGGTGAATCTGCAGGAAGATCTACACTTCTCAGTTCTCGACATGTCTGTGTTTTTGTCAAGTGCTAGCATCTACTTTGCAATAAACTACTGTTAGCTCAGGGTCTTTGTGTTAGTCTTTGTGTGGAATTGAGAATATTTGCTATGGTGTTGCCTGCAGTGGAAATCAATTGCAAAGTATGGGTTCTCCCTGTTCTGTTATCTTTGTAATTGACGGGATCATAAACTGAGAGGAGCGACTTCACTGGGGTGCTTTGGTTTCATTTTTTATTATGAATCTTTTAATCTGACCACATCTCTTGCTAGATTTCTAAAAAAGTTCAACTGAGGGTCCTATGGTCAGCAAGGAGCTCAGAGTTCATCTTGTAGTCTTTAGGCCATGAAGTGGCTCCAAAAATTGACTAAACTTATTTGTATACTTCAGATTCTTTTTAAAGGTGGTGATAATTCCATGAGTTACTCTTCCCAAAAATGTTTACCAAAAGAGAATTAGATGCCATGGGCTGGTTTGTTTTCAAGTTTGCTGCTTTTACCAATTTTTATTTTTTTTTGCAATTGCCAATATGTGTAATTTCTGAAGGTGTAATTTTTTTGTTCATTTGGAAGGAATATTAAAACTTACAGGAAATGCTTACACTGACATTCCTCCCCAAAGCACACAGGTATGACAGCACGATTGGCATGCTTCCAGACCTTATGCTCTGGGTGTTGCCAGCATCAGCTGGATAAATATCCAAAAAACCCCTAAGTTGTCCCCTTTAGAAGGTCAGTGGAGAATGAAAGCATCCCTTTAATTATCTGTGCTTATCACTCATGGAATGTGTCTTTTCCGAAGAACAAATTGTCTTAAAATTAGGGGTTTTTTCCAGCTTTGCTGATGTGTCTGCTAAAAGCTGCTGCCTCTTTACAATGTCTGTTGTCTTGTATTAGCAAAGCTCGTTGAGGGCTTGTGGAGTCTGTCTGTTAATCCCAGGTGCTAATAGGCATCATGTCAACGTGTTGTTTAGAAATTCCCTGGAAGACATTACAGAGGGCTGAGAAATGCCGTAAAATATCCAATGCAAGTATTCACATTAGGAGTGCAGGCCAGGCTTCACAGTCCTGCACTTCTGTGTCTCATCACATTCTTACATGCGCACATGGATACAGGGCAAGGCAGCTGGCCACATTCTCTGTCACACATGGTTCTTCCCCATTTCCAGCCAACTGAAGATACTGGTGATGTACTGGGAGCCTTGCGGTCATAGGAAGTGTGACCATGCTTCAGAGAAACACAAAGACGACACATATTTTGACTGTAGCTGTAGGTTCAACCTTTCCATGTCTTGCCTGATGAATCGGTAAGGAAGGCTGACACCTAGACTAGCCTCGCTTCAATGATACTAATGGGGCTGTTCTTGCACTGAGACACTCAGAATAATTTTTGTAGTTTCTCATGCAAATATTGTTGGGTTTAGTACATGCCTTATAAAATAACAAGCAAAAAATAGTGGCAGGGTGACTTGTTCACAAGCATCCAGAAGTGCTGTTAAGCTGAAGAAATCACTTATCATGTTCATGCTATGTCAGAGTATTAGAGGACTCAGCTGCACAAGCGCGTGCAACGTTTAGACCACTGCCAAATAAAAGATGTGCAGAGACATTTCATGGAAGATTTTGCAGAAAGACTTATGATAATATCTGAAATATCTACTTAGGGTGGGGTTTATCTTGCCTAACCTTATACGTTTCCTCTGCACTAGTTATCTAGAGAAACGCATTACGTCCCTGTGTCCAGATAGTTTCAGGACCTTTGAGTCTGTTAATTGGGGCTTTGAGTTCTGGTATTGCAGGACCTACATCCAGATCTTTCTTACTAGTATGTGGCCAAATGTGCCACACTCAGAAACCTCAGGTATTGTTAGTGCAGTTATATAGCGTCAGCTCAAGGACCTTCCGGACATGGTTTCCATTTACTACTTCCATGTTCCAGACCCAGCTCGCAGCTTTCCACTCACAGAAACAACTTTGGATATATCCTGTGCTTGGGGTCTGCTGTCTCATGGGGCCAAAAGTTTTGATCTCTGTTTCGTTAAATTAATTGTTGGGCCCATCAATGTAGCATTAATTACACCTCGCCATGGAGGGACTTCTGCTCACTGTTAGTCTCTTGTTCTCTTTTCTAGACACTGTATCACTGCAACCAACAACTTTAAGGTTATTTAACTTGAAAAAGGGTAGATTACCTGTTTTTTTAGACTTGACACTTGAAATACAGAGAAGTCTTGGCCTGCCAGTCCAGCCTAGATGATCATAAAGAATCTTTTCCATCGATCAGGGTCGTGCCTTTCAGAAGCTCCTGAATGCATTTACCTTGTTTGTGGGGAGGTCCTAGGTGCACGTCTCTTTGCAGAGGCTGTCTGGATAATCACTTGTTTATATTGCAGTTAGCTGAGTGTAGTCCCTGGCTGTAACCTCGTGGCAGGGCACTGTCATCCCTCATATTGGTGCAGTGGGCAGGGTGTTCATCCCTCCACACAGGTTCCTTCTCTTCTCGTACCTGCACCAAATGCTGCTCCTCTGCTTGAGCATCTGGTAATCAGTGCTAGATTTTGCAAATGGTGAAATTACCGCTTGCTTTGTTTGCAAGCCACCCTTGGGTATCTGCACCTCTGTGGAACTGTTTGAGGTTACCAAAGGTTAAAACAGATGTGTGGACCCCAGGCACCTGAAAATGGAAATTACGTACCTAGGTGCTGTATGACATATGTACTCCACATACTTAATAGTTCTCCATCCTCATAGTCCCACATACCTTTTTTTTTTTTCCCCCAGACTTTTTGTTGAGTTTTGTGTGCTCATGGCTTAACACGTGGGTTCAAGTCTCAGCCACGATCCACTGTTATAGGACAGAAATGTCTGCAATTTCAAGTTATTGGGCAGAGTTAGAACTGATGCTTGGACAACATACTCCTGTCCTTAGTAATTTTTCCTCACTCACAGAATCATACCCTCGTGAATAATACGTAAAGCTTGTCAGACCACTCAATTTGAATGCTTTTTCCTGATTCACTGAGGATACTTCAGCTTGGTGGTCTGAGGTAAGCATGAAAAAATTACTGCAACTAGCAATGTATGTATGAGACTACTGAATTCCTGCTCAGTAACAGAAGCCAACTTTTTTCTGAGGCTTGTCAGTGATGCAGGATGTGATGTAGAATTAAGCGTAACTGGAGTACTCAGTTTGCCTTTCTTAAACCTTATGCCCTACCTGATGTTTCACATGTGCTCTTAACCCAGAGGGGCCAGAATCTCACCATCTTCTCAGTACTTGGTGTGCTCCTGCTGTGCTCCAGTGTGCAGTGTGGGTCAGCCCAGGAGGGGGTGTGCTTTTTTGAGTGGATAAGGATTTAGGATGTTACTTACCTTTCAGGGTGTTCTGGTGGGAATGTTCCACCCAGCATTTCCTTGTAGTTAAAGTGTAAAGAGTTTGGGCACTGTGCCTGTTCTCAGAAGCAGCTGAGATGCTGCAGCTTTTGAAGAAAACAAGATTCCTGTTTATTGGTAACTCATCACAGTTCTGGAGGTAGCTGGTCCATTTGAGGAGATGGGATAGCTAACCTGCTTCTGAAGGCAGGTCCTAGAATCTGGCCTGGGATGGGAAGGGCTGCAGCTGGTAAGATCTTGGTGGGCCTGAAGGCACCTGGAAAAACTCCGGCTGAGAACACTGAGCTAATGCAGATGTTTCATGAAGGAAATAGCAAGAGATGATCTTGTCGTAGCCTTCACCTCCCTCCGGCTGTCATGTTCAGTCTACTTGTTTTGATTCCATTGTTTACCCTGTACAATCCCAGCTTTGTTTGGATGCGCGACAGGAGTATCCTCGATGGGAGCCTGAAGTTAAAGGCTTCAACTTCATGGCTAATCCAGGCCTAGTTCTGCCATTGCTAGGAGGATGTTGGTTTATTCTCCAGAGCATCATAACTGGGGTGATTAACCCCAGGTATGCAGAGGCGTTACCCACAGTGCACCAGAGAAGTGAGAGCACTGCTGGGCCCCAGTCTGGGTCAGTAAGAGTTAACATCAAATATGTTCACTGACAGCCTGCCTTTGGGCTTCCTGTGCAGAAGGAAACAGCTTCTCCTCCCAAGAACAGGGTGGTTTCTAAAGAAGATAAGGGAAGTCCTGGGTGCCTGAGTAAGGGAATATTGCTAAGGATGAAGGAAGGTATTGACTGGCCTCCAGGAGGCAGTTTGGCCGAGACATTGCCTTCGTGTTTGGGTATTAGGGAGGCGATGGGGTTACGGCCTGTGAACAAGAGCCACATGGTGCCTCTTGACCTTGAAGTACTGGGAGAGGCTTAGAACGGAGCTAGTGCAGATGAGTCCAGGGAGGCCTTGGACCAAATTAGGCTATTCTCCTCCCAGCTGAGCTCTGCAATGGCAAAGCCTCAGCCTCCTGCCAATTCATTTACTTCCTCCTGACCTGGCTGCATTCTTGCTTGTGCCATGACTGCTTCAGCACGAGGGTGCCCCCCGCCCCGCCTCTCTTCCCAGGCTTTACCCTGGTCTTCTGAGGCCTGACAGATGTTGGCTTGAATTCTCAGCAAGCTGAGGGGAATGAATGGAGACCTTCCCTTTTCTGTGGCATCTAGGCCACCAAGTAATAAAAAATACAACCGCTTTATCTGGTAGTGTTTTTGAAGGGAAATAGCTGTGGCTGCTGTGGCTGACTTTGTGCCATCTGTGTGCTTGGATGGCATGTAACAGAGATCATCTCTTTGGGGACTGAAGGGTCTACTTATCCTGAAACCTTGTTTCCATAACCTGACAGCTACACAGAATTCCAATTCAAGTTGAGTGCAGAGAACTTGAAAACAATTGTGTATGTCCATCTGTGCAAATGCCAAAAGCAAGGAAGTAAGTCTGGGTTTTGGATGGCTTGGATTAAAAAGCATGCGAATGAAGATATTAACAAGGATAAGCACCCCAGGAAGCTGAGGGAAGGCAGGCTGCTGGTGGGAACGTGGGCAGCTGGCTACCAGGCAGGCAGTGTGCCCTGTGCCAGCTAAAGGCATCCATAGATGAGTGGGACTGGCTCCAGAGTCAGGCAGATGTTCCCTACCTGGCTAGGACTGTTTTTTAGATTGGAGTGGTGGTAATGGTGAGATCAGTTTGCAAGGTTAGGAAACACATTTAAGGGGAGCTGTCAGCTGCCTCTGTAGCTTGGGCAAATACCGCTTTGGGTGTGATGCCAGAGTTACAATGTGAGACACCACTTAGAGCTCTGTGAGTGACACATCAGGAACCCACAGGAGGAGAAGCAATGCTTGGTCTAAGTGGAGCGCAGCTGTGTTCAACTCTATTTGCCATGTGTGTATGCACTGTCCACGCCTTAAATGCAGCCTGGGAATGGATGTATGGGATCTGCTTGGTTACGGGGAAAAACTAAGAACAAGGTAGTCGGAGTCAGCACTAACACACCGTTCTGCAGCCTGGAGCTACCTCAGCGCCTCACCAAGGGGCACCGGTACCTCCGAGTAATGGACTCAGCCAGAGCTATAAATACCATATCACAAACACGTAAAAAGAGAAGAGTTTTTATTGGTTATATACTGTAGAGCTGACAGCGTTCGAGTCAGGAGAGACATGCAGATAAAGTGTGTGTTTACATTTGGCATGCAGACTAAGAGCACTGTGTAACTGGAAGGAGGTGAGCACCATCTGTATCCACTGCATAGGCAGGCTGGGGAGGAAAGAGCTGGCTTCCCTCTACTGAGCGTGCTGAGACAGGGAAAGTTTTGAGAGGGTGAAACAGTGCTGATAGCTCTATCGGACACAAAATTTGTTTTGGGGAAACAGGCAATGCTGTAACCCTAGAAAATTTGCTTAACTTATATGAGTCTGTGATTATGAAAAGATTTCTTGCATTATTTGTCTTCTAACTAAGCTGCCCCAGCCCAAATATATGTCTGCAAATACAAAAAAATAGATTTATTCTCTTAAAAATACATTCCATGCAGCCTGGAGTGCTGCTTCCCCAAGGCAGGAGCCTGCACTGCATGCTGGGCAGCCTAGGAAGATGATCCTTTGGGTCCTTAGGTTACTGACCGTCAGAGGCATCTGCAGACAATGGCTTCATGTTTCATCGTGTACAGAGCAGTCCCCTGAAGGCTGGCCTTGGGGCAGTGCTTTGACCACTCCAGTGATGTGCAAGGGTAGCAGAGATGAGGTCTACTATATTAGCGATGACACCAATGCGACTATTGCTTCGATCCGTAGCTAGGCAATTGCTTATGTCAAGTGTCTCTTGAAGCACCAAGGTGCGCCACCCTGCCCTGTGCTTCCTGCTCTTTTCCTTTCCTGAAGGAACCATTTGCAGGGCTGTGGGTCTCCCCTCCTCTGTGTCCACCAAGCTGCAGGTTGACAATGCAAAGCACCGGTGGCTGCGCTGTGAAGCTGGCACTCTCTGTGCTGCTGGAGCAGCTGGAGAGGTGTTGCTCTGCGTGCTGAAGTGGTGTTTCTGGACACAAAGGAAGCCACTCTGTGAAGCAGCAAGCTTCTGGCCCCTCAGGCTGGTGCCAGCCATTCTGGGGGAAGCCACTGGCTCTCCAAAAGGAACCAGCATCTCCGTTTCCTGGGGAGAAGCGAGCACTGACAGACTTCCTCTGTACAGCAAATACATTTACAACTTTGGAATTACCCGACTGCTTGATGCGCAGCCTCGTGGCATCATCAAGCCCACTGAAAAGCCTGTTATATTTATATGCTACAATTACAAATACTTCAGTGATGGCAATATTTACACATATACTCTATTTTACAGCTGTTCAAAAAAAGTGTGCAATTTGAGTAAAACACATTGTGTTTCCTGAAGTCATTGCTATAAGTTTCATAATACAATCGGCTCCTATTGCACTCATGATTAGAGGGTATGGCCCCTTTCAATTTTAAGGAGGGTTTTCTTTCTCAGATTTAATCTTGGTTGTAGTAAAAACAACGCAGTGTACAGTTACTGAATGACATCTGTGTTAATTACTTACAAGCAGTGAGATTGAGTCTAGAGCAAGAGTTCAAGGTATGTGCTGTAAAATAGGACTGAGGCAGCTGGAGAAAGGAGAGACGTCACCTGTGAGATGCACCTGAGGCAAGCAGAGTGCCGGAAGAGTTGCATTGCTGGGTCAGCAGCTGGGGCTCCTGCTGTGTGTGGTGAGCCAGCTGAGCAGCAGGGGGAAGCCCTCTGGTTGCCTGTGGCTAAGGAAAAGCCTGGTCCTGGCTGACGGAAGGGGAAAACCAACAGCTATTGCTGCTGGTGGATTCTTCCCTTGCCCTTCAGACGTGGGGCTGCATTATTGGGGTGAGCTGTGCGGTTGAAAAACTCTGAGAAGCCAGATTTTTTGGGTAGGTCCAGGGAAGCCTGTGTTAACCCAGCACGTCATGTCTTAGGGATGCACAGCTTTCCTGGCCAGGACTGAAACCAGTTTCCTTGGGAGGAGCTTTGGAAGCACCATGCTAAGCTGGATCCATGGCAGGAATGTGAGGAGAGGGATGGTGGATGTGTGCAGGCACCCAAGTGCCCTGTGGGATGTGGCCCACTGTCCTGCAGCAGGACAGGGATCATCACTGGGAAGAAAGCCATACAGTCGCTGCTCAAAGCGATCTTCATCCTCTTGAGTGCGTGTGTGCTGTCTGACTGTAAAACTAAGCTGCAAGTCCTAGGCAGCAGTGATGCTGGGGGGCTCCTAAATATGCTGCTTCCCTGTGAGACTGAACTGCAATGCCAAGCAGGTCGTCGGCAGTGGTTCTGCCATGGTGACTGCAACTGGGTATATATCATACGACTGGAGAGCTGCTCAGCAGCAAGTTTGGGAATGTAAATGGAAGTAAATAATTACTGTGCTGTCTGAAGAGGAAGGTACCTGTCAAGACACCTCCAAGATGAGAACTCCCAGGTTCGGCAAGCAGGTACTGCAGGAAGCAGTTGGGCCGCTTGCTGGAGCGCAGCTGCGCTGGCTCAGAGCAGGGTTTGCAGCGGCGTCTCCCATGCAGATGGAAGAGGACCCGAGGCAGCGTATTGAATTTTGAAGGGAAATATTTTCCTTAAAATTAAAATAAGGGACAAAGAGTCAGGATGTAGCATCCTGAGGCTGGCAGAGGCTAGCAAGCGAGCCAGCCCTGTGAGAGCCCTGCTGAGATGTGGCACTTCTGGTCAGGCTGCAATTGTGTTTCTCAGCCATGGAAAGCCTGTGAGATTGTGTGACAAGGCCAGGGAAGCTGATGCCGTTCAAGCAATCGATCTCAGTTATGTCTTTTTTTCGCATGGGTAGGTGGTGATCCTGCCATACAGTTAATCTTTGAGCACAGCAGGGCTCTCAGGGTGGATATTACAATTTCACAGGCTCATTAAAAAAAAAAAAAAAAATCCACTGTGGTTTTAGATTGCAAAATGTCTACTAATTTTCTATATTTCCTGATAAACATGGGACATCTCAGAAATTTGAATTTAACTTCAGAATTTCAGTTTCTTTCACTTTTAGTTTGGATTTTGAGTTTAAAAATTTTTTGCCATTATACTTGATATAGTTATCCCATTCTCCACTAGCACTGCCATGTCATGAAATGCTAAGAGATAGCAGTTAATATAATTTATTTTAATATAATTTAATTTTAAGATTATTAGAGCTGCCACTTAGTACTAATTTAAAAGCGTTATCTTTTTGTCTTGTTATGCAACTTGACACTTATACATGTCATAAAATACAGAAGAATAAATGAAGGGTTAAAAAGATAGGTTTGGGAAACAATCTAAAAACTGCAAAAGGAAATGCTTTTTTTTTAAAAATAATTTTTCCCTTCCTCCAAAAAATCTTTATTAACAACAAAAAAAAAAGTAATTTAAACACTTTCCTTTTATATAAATGGTTTCATAGATATTTTCCAACCAGCTTTGGTTTTTTTGATTCATTTGCCTCTCAGAATTGAGGCATATAATGGCAAGGGAGAGGGAGGAGACAGCGCACACAGATGCGCACGCAGACAGTCACACTGCACTGCTGTAGGAGCTGCTCGTCTGGAAGGTGAGATGTGGGAATGAGCGTGGGGTGCAACTCACCTACGGGAGCTGCTGGGTCGCAGCACCTCCAAAACTGGTAAGGGACCTTTTCCCTTCTGCAGCACTGTCCTTGTCTCTCCGCAGAGAGGGGCATCTGACAGGCAGAAGAAAGCACTGGGGGAGGTCGGTGGTGGTTGTGGACAGGACAGGAAAAGCGTGGGCCAGCCCCGCAGCTGGGTAGTGGGATGTAAGGGAACAACTGGCAGAGGTCTGGCTGTGTGAGCCAGATACAACCACTATGCTCAGGGCAGATGCTGCTCCAACACCTGAGCACCTCTTGGAGCTGCGGGAGCAGTGTTTTCCCCAACAGTGATGCCACCTGCACTCGGTGGCCTGTGGGCACTGAAAGGGTAACATACCGCTGTATTTGAAGCAGCCTCCGACCATACCCGGGTCCCACATATGGTGAATGGGGTGGTTCTGAAGAGGGGGACAGACCTAGGCTGCCTAGGTAGCCATACTGGAGCTCAGCTTAGGGTCTAATCCTGCTGTCTCCACCCTGGTTTTGGAAGGAACAAGGACATTCTGCTTGTCTACAAGGAAAAGCACTTATTTCTTTTTCCCTTAGAGCTCAACTGCTGAGAGCGAGCAGCCGAATTGTTGCCCGCAGAGCGTGATGGACATTAAGCTTCAGGTAAAAAAGCACCTCAGTCCAAGTCAGGAGGAAGTTTCACTGCTGCATGAACTGCTGTTGGTTTGGCTCAGCGGATGACTTCTTGGCGCAAGATCTCAGCTGGTGATGAGTAGGTCAGGCAAAGCTTGTCGCAGAGACTGATAGCAATAGAGAAGAAACTGCTTCTAAACAACGTTTTCTGCTCTCCTTCTCTCTTGATATGTAAAGCAACCAGTGGGGAATGGTTTCCTCCTGCTGAGACACAGGCGGTGCTGGGAACACAGGTAGTGAGGTGACCACAATCCGAGCCAACAAGGGTGTATTAGGAGAATGCAAACTCTCCCTAGGAACTGAACTCCCCGTGGAGCCATGTAGGACAGCTATCATGGGCTGGTGGACCGTAGTCACAGGGATACTTCTGGGATTTTTGTCTAAATGCAAGTGATCAACAAGAAGTACCATCGTTCAGAGTGGCTATGCAGTCAAGGTTTCCATATGGAGACAGATCTATCATCCTATGAAGGAGATTAAGATTGCAGGTACAGAGATGAGAAGTGCGAGTCCCCTGAGCAAAGTCTCTGCAGCTGCCTCTTCAGCAATGAAGAAAAAGAATTCACTGGTAAAGCTCCTGTACCTTGCAAATCACATTAATTAGAAAACTGCGTTCAGGCTAGCTTGTGATGCCCGAGAGATAGGTACTATCCTGCCTCTTGCTCCACTGTGCAGCATGTCCATTGAGTGGAAGGGAATACAACTCATCTCCGAGATGTTGTCCAGCAGGCACGGGAAGCACTCTGTAAAATACAACCCCACAGCATCACAGACTGACCACAGACTGGCAGCTGCCTCTGGCATCACTTTTGCTCTGGGGAATAGTATTGTGATTGCTCTTAGGCAGCCACCCCAAAGCCCAGCAGGATCCTTGCCCAATGGCGGGGCAGGGGAGAGCAGCGGCAGGATCAGTTTGGAAGACAGAGGCTCTGTCAGCGTTTACAGTTGAGTAGGCCCAAAGCAGAATGACCGGGCTCTGCCCAACGCAGGCAGGACCTATTATCTTTTTTTATGCCGTAGCATACCCAGCACCCACTTCCACACTCGGCATGTGGATCTTGCAAGTGAGATGTGCAACACCTGACAGCACAAGAGGAGATGGAGCTGATCTAATGTGTGAATCTCCATGTGCAAGGTGTTTGTGCTCCTGTTACAGTCAGTGGAGCTCTGGGCAAGACAGCAGATCCAAATGATGGTGTGTCTGTTATGGGGACCTGACTTTACCCACGTTTTTATTTGCTGTTGACCCAGTCTGTGCAGACAAAGGAAGCACAGCACAGCCTCAGGTACAGGAGTCTCCATCTGGCCAGATGAATGTCACTGTGGGTGATACCTCTTGGTCACCACGCAGAGCATTGCTGTGGAGTCCCTTTCCTCAGCTACCAACAGGGACAGTGTGCGCTCACTGCTTCCTACTGCAAACACTACCCATCTCAATGCCAGTCTGCAAAGCTCAGCTGGGACCGTGTCCCTCTGGGCTCGTAATTTTGTGCAACTTCACCAAGAGATGTGACTATGTAGGGCGTTCAGCTGCCTCACTGCAGCCCTGCTGCTCTCACATGAAGACTCGGCAACTCCTGTGCACATCCAGTAAGATACACTGATGGCAGATTTGAGGTCTTAAGATATTTCCTGCTGTGGGTGATCTGTAAATGGAAATATGCACTTTGCTCTGGGCAGCTGCACAGGCAAAGAGGGAATGCCAGGAGAAAAAGAAAGTCTTTAGTACAGACGTAAGCATGGCTGTGCACCTAAGAATTAAAGGCTGCCTGGACCGCTCTGAAGGGAGTCCCCTTTGAAGAGGCTGGAATACATGGTTTTTCATATTTCAGGCAGTAAGTCATGGTCACTATAATGTGGGCCATTTCTTTATGTGTCCAGGAAGATGTGTTTTTGGAGGCAGAGCAGCAGGTATGTAGCAGCACACAAGCACCCTAGTAGTACAGCAGCCAGCTGAAGCAGGAAAGTCAAGGGCTCTGATTTTGTCTCTCCAATGTTTTTTCCATCCCTGATTGTCCAATACGTGCCCGGGGATGACTAGATGCAGTGCCTCTTATTCCCTGGAGAAAATTTTTAGCCATAAAGCCAGCTGAAACAAGTTTTGAACAGAAAAATAAGGGAGTACATTTTACCGGTATAGGAATATGATAAATAATTTACCGAGGCAATACAGTAGACAGTCCACCTCTGGACAGTGCTAATTTAAGACTGGGTTTCTCCTAAAAGGCTTACATTCATTTGGACAAGTTCTCTGAGTTATGTTACTGGGAGGTCAGTTCAGATATTGGCTTCTTGCCTAACTCTCTTTTCTGGATGGTCCTTGAACTCACATACCTGCTCCTCTGCTTGGAGACCCAGTGGAGCGTGTGTGTTGGATTCGGGGTCCTGCAGCTCCATCTTAGTGGCTGGCCTTTTCCCTGGTGTGTCAACCTGTGAGAGGTACTCAGAAGAGCCATATTGTTTTCTTCTGGAACTGGGCACAAAATCTTTGCTTTCGTCCTGTGCAAAGGAAAATAAAGAGGGTTGGGACTCAGGGACTATGAAGGGGTCTGGAATAGTGCTGGTTTTTTGGTCCTGGGTTTGCAGTGCAAGGTGCTCTGCACACAGGCCAGCTCTGGCATGTCCTCACGTGTTATTTCATAAAGATATTTTTTTTTTTAAACCCATCCAGTAATTTAAAACCATCCAGTTTTATGGGTGTGGAGTCTTCTCTTCAGCTGAGTGACCCATGCACAAATCTGTGCTCCATCTGCGTGGCTCACTGGGCCTAGAATACTTGTATCCACGAGAGACTAATGGCAGCAGAAAATCCCACAGTTCAGTGACTGACGCAGTTTCTTAAAAATATTAACTCTGGGTTTTAACTACCATGGATGGGGGTGCCATCAACCTGAATCTCCCATTTCCTTGGCAATAAGGATGTGATGTGATGTGGCAGTGTCCTACACTGTTTCCTGCTATAGGCATCTAAATGGCACTTTTAAACTCACTAATGTTTTCTTGAATGTCTGCAGAGACATTTATGGGATCATAACCCTGGGATTCAGGTGCCTACAGGCTGCCTTAGGGCTGGTTGGGGCACCCATGTCTTTTACTGCACCCTGCTGTGACTCACAGGGTGAGGAGTCCCTGTCACCTTCTAGCTCCCTGGGAAGATAGCAGTGCTTTTGCTGTTGCTGGCTGGAAAACCTCCATCACACTGTAAGCACCATCAGAAACGAAACAAATCATTACAATGTTGAACTTAGAATTGCAGTAACATAATCAGCTACTGGGCAAAGTGCAAGGGCTGCACTGCACTACTGAAGGCTTTATCAGCTCTGCTTGCTTTGGGTATGGCATTGTGTTTGCTGAACCACCCAGCGCACAGCCCTGTGAGAGGCTGCAGGCACTAGTGGAACAAATTTGGTCCCTGCCCTGTGGCAAAAGGGACGGCAGGGAAGGGGGAGGCAGTGGCCCCTGTGCCTGGCGGAAAAGCATCTGAGCTGGCCACCAGGCTTCGATGGACTCTCAGAAAGAAGCTGTGACATCTGGTGGGTGTGGATGGGCAGCCATCTGCCCTGAGCTGGCCCCACTGTGGATGACATCCAGCAAACGCTGGACCTGACCTCCCTCTTGTGATCCAAGCCCTACAAGAGAATCGAGACGTGAGCAACAGCAGCACCTCGGTGAACAGACACAACACAGGGACAGGGACCTCCAACCAACCATGGGCCAGAGATAACTATGATGGGCCAGGCTGCTCATAAAAGTGAGGTGATAATTTTAATTTAATGAATGGCAGTCATCTGGATGGACCTAGAGAGCTTAGCAAGGGATGGGCACCTCTCTATTTCTGATACAGTAGTTGTCTTTAGAGATGAGGCCACTGGCTGAGCATATAGGTGCTCCATTGCCCTTGTGCATCTGACAGTGCCAGTCCTGTCTCTGCTGTCAGGCAGCATGAATTTATAACTATCAACCCAGATACACTGGTCTCAAAGAGTTTCGCAGAGCCAGGTCCATGCAGAGTTCAGCACGCTCCATGGCGCTGCAGGAGGCTGGTCATTGGCAAGCACCTGGAAGCTGCTCTGAACAGCCTGTGACCCCCAACACAAAACAAAAGAACCCTTAGACAAAGTTACTGAGGTCTGACATCTTTCAGTACTGACAAAGTAATGAAAGATGAAAACACAGTGATGTGGCATGGCTGGCTGCTTGAGTAGAAGCTTATGTGACATCAGCAAGGGCGAAATGGTGATGGATGCACTTTCTGTTAATTCCTAAGCAGAGGAGAGAAGGGGTGAGAGGCAGCACATCCCTGGATACTGTCAGTGAGACTTTTCCATGGGACCCGCCCACCATAAGAAGGTACACAGAGCTTCACTTGAAGAAAAGCCTACCTTTAGGTTTTTACCTAATATATGCAGCACATAGCCCAGCTCCAGTCATATTAATGTTACAGCCACAAGACCAATGAATTAAGTGCATTCATCTTGCCTTGCTGCCTGCTCATTTCCTTGCTGCCTGCCAGTGCCTTTGGACTAGTTCAGGCATTGCAAATTTTCACCAGTCCAACATCACACCAGAGAAATACCAACTTCATTATCTGAAACACAAAGCCCAAAAGAATGATTGCTTGAGGTCTTGCACCTCCTCATGTCTTTTAGGGGAGCCCGAGGAAGGCTGTCTGCAAGCACTAGAGGGAGCTGGTCCTCAGGCTGCAGCATCCATCCATCAGCACCTCTCGCTTTCTGGGTCTCCCAAAGCAGCGCTCAAAGGAGCTGCTGCTTCTGTAGCACAGGTATTGCTAAAAGCTGCCAATACCTCCTCTAGCTTCACTGGGGACATTTTCCTACATCAGCGGTACAAAAACAGAAGGCTGAAATTATACCTTGTGCCTTGGCATCTCCTTGCAAGAATTATTTCCAGGTGCTCAGTTTGGGTCTGTCCTGAGGGACAGGATAAGAGGCAGGAAGGAGCTGAGCTTCCAGCTTGCTTTAGGCTCCTGCTGTGCTGCAGCAAATCATCAGACATGAGTATTTCATGGAGGAGCGGAAGATGTATATTGGCAAAACCAGCACAGACCCTGTGTTTCCCAAACGCGATTCTTAAGGCAATCTCAGCTTTGGATAGTGGAACTATGAAGAGGTGACAGTGATGCCTTCACAGGAAAGCTGAATGTGCAAAGTTAGCACAGATCAGTGCCAAGCCTTCTGCCACAGAAATAGCTACATCTTTAACTGAAACACAAATCCCAGCAGAAACAGACTGCTTGTGATATGACACATACGACAAGCCTGAAGATAGCCTTCAAAGGCAGATACTTTGGGTTTTTTCCAAGGGCATATGCAATAATTTGAGCTGCCCAAATATATGAAATTTGGTATATCTGTGTATCTGCAGTCTTTCAGGGTAACTTGATGCTCCTCATTTACAAGCTAAAAATATACTTAATTTATGACCAAGAATTCAGATTTGTGACTGTGTGGTGTCAGGGTGATTTTATTTTAAAGTATGATGCAGAGAGATACCTAACTCAATACGCAACAGCCCTCCGTGAACTAACCATGTGATCGCTTTCCTGACTGCTTGTCACTGCAGACACGGGCAAGGCTGGAAGCCAGCTAATTCATCAGGGATACCCAGGGTGACCGTGCAGAGATCAGTTTGCTCTGTCCCACACACTTCAGCAGCTGTTGTTTGTACGCACACCGCATAGCTAGCAAATTTGATCTGTGAGCGACCTTGAGACCACCCACAGAACGTACTGCAGAGCTACACTCAGCCCTGGGTGGGCTGCTAGGGGGAAAATGGGAAGAAATACCTGAGTGCCCACTCTTCAGGGTTCATGACTGACCACTGTGAGCCCAGCTGCAAGTGGAGACCTCTGCAGCTGTGAGACTCGAGGTTGTGGGTGCTGTGAATTCAAACTCCTGGGATAAAGGGAGGGCCAGGGATGGACCTCCCCTTTCCCAAGCACATAAATTGCCATTATGCAAAAGGACAACCTCAGTGATGTCAGTTCTGCATGGATTCATGAGAGAGAAGTACAGACTGCCTGTGACCCACGAGTGACCCTGGCCAGGAAGATGATCTTGGCTTGGAACTTCTCACCCTACAGGTAGGACAGAAGTGGGGGCGCACACCCGTGTCCCCATGATTTCCATCACCTGCTTCAAGCACAGTGTCTGGGTGACGCCATTCCTAGGCATCCCCTTCAATACAGGGTATTTAGGTTGCTCACTGGTGCCGATGAATGGCAGACATTGGCATGAATGAATGGCCTTAAGCCCCTGATGTATTCTTAGCGTCCAAATGTAGCTGGAAGGCCAACCTGCACTTTGTGACACCAGGCAATAGACTCTGCAAAGCAAAGCAGAAGTGAAAGAGAAGTTTTGAAAATGTAAAACTCCTTTCACATCTTCACAACCTCATCTTTGTCAATGCCAGAGTCGTTTGGTGATGAATCTGTCCCCTCTGTCACAAGCCCTGTCAGGTTACTCAGCTGGCTCCTCCTGGAGACTGGCAATAGCAGCAGCTGCTTAGAGCAGCTCTAAGTAAAGAGCAGAGCCAGGAGCTGCAGCAGGAACCACAATGTGGTTTAATGGACCGGGGCGGCACTTGGTGCCAGTGAGCTTGCTTGAAATACGCTGGAGCCTGCAGCTCCGGTGGCAAGTAGAGCTCAAGTCTGCGTGTATCAGCCCTGCTTTGAGGGACTTCCCTCACTGGTACCAGCCAAAGGAACAGGAAAAGAGCACAGCCATCCCTGTGGCTCTTGCTTTTCAGGTGGGATATTGACACAGACCAAGAAGGGAGCAGCCCTATGTAACCAGCCACCAGTCATCTGTTTAGGAGATGCCCAGGAAGCATTTCCAGTCCGGCTCTCAGCTCTGGTTTCACGTGGGGAAACCATGCAGCTCACCAAAAGGAGCCATATCTCTACAGCTGCCATTAGAGCTATAGCTCTACCGGAGGCACCTCATTAAAATCTGCTCATTTCCATCATTTTTTCATTACTACTCCAAATTGACAGTGCCATGCAAAGCCACTCTGAAAAGCATACCATGTCCTACATAAGCTGTGACTATGTCTTCTCTGATCTTGGCAAGACCAAATGCTACTATATAGTTACTCATATGGGATTACAAGACCCAAGCAGATGGATCTAATTTCAAGAAGTCTAAATTAGGTACTTCACATATGAGATGCTCCACTGAAGACAGCAGGAGCTGGGAGAGGGCAGCACTTAAGAAAAAAAACTGTAAGAATTTCAAATCAGGCACCCTACAACTAACAGGCAGCTTGGAAAACCTCAGCAACTGAAAGACAAGTCTGTTTAATACAGGATACTTACAGGTAGCGTGGTCCGGTGCCAGGCAGAAGCTGCTGTAGGATCACTTGCATAGCTCCTGCATGTTAGCAGTTCAGATGCACTTAAATTACTTTTGGTCCTTCGGGACCCCAGTTCAGGGGCACTCCAGGAATTAGCCGTGACACTGGTCCTTGCTGAGGTCTGCTCCAGGGAGTTTGGTTTTGTACTGTTCGCTTCCATTTCTGAGAGGTCCACTGAGGACCTACAAGCGTTTGTAGTGCTGGAAGCTGCACTTTTCTCCACTTTTGTTTGAGCGTCTTCCAGGGAATGTAAGCCTTGCCTTGTTCTCCAGGAACTTCTCACAGTGACATTTTTTGTTTCGGATGAAGCTGCATCTGAAGACCCATGGCTCTTCCAGCTGATTGTCTCTGAAGGTGGCTCACTGTTCCTCTCTGTGAGTTCAGAAGTCTTTATCATAATGCTGCTTCTGGAGACGACTGTTTCTGCTTTACTTCTCAGTGCTGCCTCGCTAGTTCTGTCCATCTCAGATAATTTCAGAGCACTTTTATTAATTGATATCTCAAATGGTGTGGGGACATTGTTTGTTATTGGTGAAGGCTCATTTGGAGCAACTCGGATGTTGCTGGTGGTAACATGCCTTTCCTTTGCTGCTATGTCTGCACTGGTCCTTGGAGCTGTTGGCTCAGAAGGAAAGATTGTGATGCTGCTTGTCATTTTATTTGTTACCATTTTAAAAACAGACTTCTGTTTTTCTGACTCTGCCTCAGAAACAGTCCCTCCCATGACTGCCTTCATATCCTTTTCAACAATTGCAGGTTTAATGACAGCTTTTGATCTCAGAGCTTCTCTTGGGCTGAATGACCTCCTGGATTTAAATTCTCCAATGCTGGCATCTGATGGTTTTATACACTTGGTGGAGTCTTCATCATTTACAGTGTTTTTCTCATTTTCAAAAAGTGATGCTCTAAAAACTCCCCTGGAATTGGAGAACTGCTTGGAACCTTTCTTTCTTGTCTCAGATTCTGAGTGAGTGATTGGTTTTTTGCTTCTTCCCAATTCTTCATCTGAATTAACTTTTTCCAGGTTACTCTGGATGGTTTTGGAGTCCGTTTTTAAGCCAGCATTTACATGATCCATTGCTGAAGTTGAAGACTGCTCTGTGTCTTCTTTATCAAGACCTGTGAGAATCTGCAGAATGTCCTCCTGACTCCTGGAGCGACGGGAATGCTTTGCTAATGTTGAAAGCTTCGCACTTTCAAGTGATGTGCTTGCAAATTCTTTTTCCTGGGAAATTATTGCTCTTTTAGCCCTCCCCTCCAAGGGCTGTTTGTGTGATGCAGCAAAAGTGTTCACTGCTTCTGCTTTAGAGCCAGTGGAGTCCAACGCTGACACATGGGAGGAGAGGTGGTACCTATATGCCGAACCTGTGCTGTTGGAAGAAGCGTGACTACCCCTGGCAAGCAGCGTGTCCCCTGAGCTGTCACTGACTTCTGCCTGACCTGTTTTCATCTTCTCGGCCAAAGAAGCCACTGATTCTCCTTTGCTTGACTTTTCATCCCGTGCATCAGCACCAGCTTGGCTGTTGCCACGGAGCACCTGAGATGGCTTTTCAGCTTTGGATCTTGGCCCTGTGTCAGCAACAGGTTTGGAAGGTGATTTCCAAGATTTCTGCTCCTGTGCAGCAGGAGGATATCGGCTGAGGACAGACGGCTGCTCTTTTGATCTCTTCCCCTCATTTTGTGTGATGCAGCCTTCCTTCTGACCAGAAGAAAAAGTAGATTTCTCTTCCAGTCTTTTTGTATCTGGCACGGCAGTGTCTGAAAGGGCAGATGCACCAGATGCTTTTCCTGCTTTTCTGTTCATTAAGCTTGGACTGGG
This sequence comes from Stercorarius parasiticus, assembly GCA_013396915.1. NCBI lineage: Eukaryota > Metazoa > Chordata > Aves > Charadriiformes > Stercorariidae > Stercorarius > Stercorarius parasiticus. The sequence goes on along the minus strand of VWZL01003011.1, from coordinate 82,611 downwards.
CACCTGTTTACCACCGTGGCTGTAGCTGTCATTACTGACAGAGAAATCTCTGTTCCTTGCTCTTTCCCGGCGCTGCTGGGGTGAGAGCTCCCTTGACTTGTGCTTGGCAGCTGTCAAATCAGCTGTGACACCTCTGTATTTAGGTCTGTCATGTTTTCCTCTGCTAGAAAAACTTGTATCTTCATTTTCAACCTCACCATTCTCCAAATCTTTCTGTTTCTTTATTTGCATTTTTATTTCTTCTAGCTGACCTGTTAAGAGTTTGTTTTTATTCTGTTCACTTAAATAACTATCTTGCAGGTCATTGTTTTTGGCTCTCATTTTTTTAAGTTCTTCTTCTAAAGATTCGAAACGTTTGATCTGAGTTTTAAGTTTATCAATTTCTTGGGTGAGATCTTTCACTTTGTTGTCTTCCTGATTTTTATTCTTTTGGTTTTCTGATTTATTCCTGGTTTCATTTTCTACATGTTTAAGGTAATCCACACTTCCCTTCCTCCTGGTCTCCTTAGAGGGCAATGCAGAAGTTAAGTCATCTTCAATTCTCAAATCATTTCTGTCCAGGAGATTATTTGATGACCTTTCTAGCAAGTTGGATGCATTTCTAGTTTGGTCTGCCCTATTTAGTTTATTGTTTTGTTCTAATTTTTGTGTTAGTTCCTGGATTATTTTTTCATTCTGCTTTTCTCTTTCATTAAAATGTTTTCTTTCATTGATAAAGCTCAGCGCTAAGGATTTCAGTTTTTCTAACTCGCCTGTTAAGCTCTGCTCGGTTTTATCCAGCCTGTCCTCAGATGCTTCCAGTTCTTTCACTTTCACTCTAAGTATTTCTAATTCTGTAGATATCTTTTTGGTCAAGTTCTTTTCTTCATTGAGGCTAAGACACAGCTGCGTACAGTCATTCTTGCTCCTACCAAAGGCCTCCTCCAGCTTTTCCAGCTCTGCCATTCTCTTCTGAAGGTGTTCAATTTCTGACTTCAGCTCTCGGGTGAGGCTCTCTTCCTCTTCAAGTTTTTCTTTCATTAACCGGCAAAGCTCTTCAGCCTTCCTAATTTCTTCATCCTTGCCTTCGATCTTCAGCACTCTTTTCCGCAGGGCTTCAATGTCAGCCAGCATGCTGGAGTTGCTGCCTTCTGCCTGGATAACTTTGTCCTGGAGGTCAAGCAGCTCATCCTCTGCTTTCTGCAGATTTTTGGTTGCTTCCTCCAGTTCATCAAGGCGGCGACTAAGACTCTGCAATTTGAATCGTAGGTGCCGATTTGAGGTTTCCTTGTAACCTGTAAATTCTGCCATGTTTATTTTTTATTCCTTTTAGGTAAAAGCTTTGCTTAGTCTGGATGAATGGTGTGGTCTTTAACACCTTGTGTATTCCTGGTACGTTACCGTTTCTTTGAACAGAGGCAATCTCACCCTGAAAGAAAAAATGCTTAAAATCAATATAAGAGCTCAGAATATAAATATTCTCACAGTATAAGTTAGACTATATATATTTATATAATTAAACACATTTCTGAGTGCTAAATTAGGAGAAATGAAACTGCAGAGAGGAGCTATAGTCCATTTGCTTTGGTTATACAGGGTTTCCAAAAATAGCCTGTTCCAAATAGCCGAGGGAAGGAAGGGCCCTCCTCTGCCGGTCCGCACAGGCAGGTTGTGCACATCCAATGGACGGCAGGCCCTCACCCCAGTGCTCAGGACTCTGCACAGTCTGCCCACGTGCAAGCTCTTGGGCTGTGGAGGGTCAGGCACGTGCAGGACTTGAGCCCCTGTTCATGGACATGCCCACACAGCAGACACCTCTTTTCAGCACTGCACCAGTCTCCTGAAGACACCTTAGAGACGAAGTTTCAGGAAACATAAACAAGACCTGGAAACTAGAAAATGCAACCCCCAGCCATTTGGTGGCCACTGAGGAGGGGGCAAGCCCCCACACACCCAGCTTGCAGATGGAGGATGAGAGAGCTGCTGCCAGTCAGCACTGCCTATTGCTGCCAGTATTTCTCCTGCAGCCCAGACTGCTCAGGCTTGTAGTCACATCCTGACTTCACCTGGGTTGTAGTCACATCTCAAGGACACTATGCCAGTGGAGTTTCAAGTTTCTCCCTGCTGTTTCAAAAGCTGTTGTCGCCCTCTGCTGCCACCCACTCACATCCAGGAGATGAGCAGTTGCAAACACTCACGCCTCTCCTCCTTGCTGCCGCTGACAATGAGCAGCGATTATAACACGTGGGCACGGTCTGATGCACTAAATGTAGATCTCTTCCCAGCTCACCTCAGAGGTGGCAGGGCTTTTTTTAAACAGCCCCTCTGTGCTTGGTAGGGAGTAGCAGGGAGGGGGACCTGAGCAGGCCAGAGTGGCTGCTGGGAGGATCTGACATCCCTCTTTGGTGCTCAGCATTAGCATCATCCTGTCCTGGGCCTGAGGCACATCCCCAATGTGTGCGAGGGCTACTGCAAACTTGAGGGGAGGGTGACTGCAGCTCTTTGAACTGCGCCCTTGCTCAGGCTGTCTGCCTTGAAGCAGGACTTCGCCTACAGCATTTTTGTGGAGCTCCCAGCAGAGGAAATATTCAGGAGTTTCCTATTTCACAGTGCCAAGAGGCGACGAGCAGGATGTGGGGAGGAGACTGCACTGGTAAGGGAGACTGTGGCGCCCCAATGCGTAGCCTTTGAGACTGAAGGTGATTCATTTCCTGCTGGCCAGGGGCCCGGGCTGCCAACAGGCGCCTGCTGCACACGCCGGGCACTGGATGCGCACCAGGCACACTGCCACCCCTCTCCCAAGGGACGTCCTGCTCTCAGGGAGGGGGGCATCACCAACCTGTTTGCTTGGTCTCACGCACCTCAGGAAGCTGAAAGGAGCACTGCATTGTGCACCCAGAGAGGAACCTCAGCACGCCATGCACAGTGGTGCGTTTGGCCTTGGCCACATGCCTGTCCCCTCCCTCCCCACCATGACCACATCCTGCTCCTGGGCCACCCTCCCTCACACTGCCCACAGACCGTAAAGGCCACACCGGCCACAGCCCTGTTGCGTGGCTGTCTGCTGACAGGAACGGCTGTGCAGACCCCGGCAGGGTCCCATCTACAAACGTCACCAGAGCGTTGCAGGAAAGGCCAAAGCGAGCAGCTTCGCAGTGCCCCAAGAACAAAGCCTTGTCCCCAGCAGGCCTCCGAGCAGGGAGTTAATGGTTAACCTGGCATCAGCCACAGGTTGGGAAACGAGAGCGGCCTGGTCCCCGGGACACAGCTGGCACAGCCTGACGCAGGCAGGGCACAGCAGGGCTGGCATGCAGCGCTGGGTCCAGGCCGCAGCTCCTGCAGAGCTCAGGAGAGAGGGGGCCCGCAGGGGTGGCTCTGGCTCCCAAGTGACAGGCTCTTCACCACAGAGACGATGGTGGGCTCAGCAAGCTCTGCCAGTGGGACCAGTCCTACATTCCCCTTTGTGGGAAGGGGTGAGAAATGGAGAGCTACCTCCACAGGCGACTGGGCAGAGGGGTGACGCAGAAGGGCCACTCTTCCCTTTCCTCCCTCCCCTTATACACCCCAAATATTCCTGCAGCACCAGCTGGCACCTGGATGGAGTAGGACCTCCCCCCAATACACTCAGCACACTGGGGAAGCCCTACCATGGAGGCCAGTAGAGGCTCAAGCTCAGTGAGCAACTGGGTGCAGAGTGGTGACCTTGCCTTGAAGACAACAGGCTTCTGCAGACAGAAGAAACAATCACCCCGGGAGGTGATGTGGGATGGTCCAATGCAGTCTCCACCAGGAAGGAAGGGGGTTATGGGCACAGATCCCTGGGAAGAGACCAGTATTGCTGATGAACCACCCATCCTCTTGCTCCACCAAACCACACTCCTAAAGTTGGTTCCTACAGAGTCTGGACCATGGCTAATAACATGTGTTTGCGTCCACACAAGATAATGCTTGGTGAAGAGCTCAGTGTGGGCCATAAGTCAGGATTTAGACCCTGTGGCTACATTGTCACAGCTCATATGACCCCTTGTCATAAAGAGCAGGACAGGGATGTTGGGACTGAGTCACTGATCCCCTCTGTGGATGTCAGAGGCTGCTCAGAGGCTGGCTCAGAAGCCCAGAGGAGAACCTGATTTAGGAGGAAACGCTCAAATCTTTGAATGAAGCAGAAAATTGAACTTAGTAATTAATTGCATGAATGAATTAATAGTGGTGTCCCTCAGGGGCTGATGATGTTTAATGTCTTTATTGACAACAGAGGTGCATGGAGCACATTCTCAGCAAGTTCATGGATGATACTGGACTGGGAGGTGGGGGAGAGCATGGCTGATACGCCGGAGGGCAGGGCTGCTACTCAGAGGTACCTTGACAAGCTGGAGAAAGGAGTGGACAGCAGCCTCAGGAAAATTAAGTCCAAGTCCTGCTCCCGAGGCAGCAGGACAGGCTAGGAAGGGTGGCTTCACAGAAAGGGATCGGGGGACCCTTGGAGAATGAAAAGTTGAACACAGGTCAGCAGTGTGTCCTTCTGGATAAGAAGGCCAACCACAGATCAGGCTGTGTCAGCATGTGTGCAGCCAGCAGGTCAAGGGAGGTGATCCTTCCTCTGTTTGGCTTTCACGAGGCCACATCTAAAGTGCAGTGTATAGTTTGGGACTGCCCCAGTACAAGAAAGACACATATGTCCCAGGCTGAGGCCAGCAGAGGCCAGCAGGATGGCCACAGGCTGGAGCAGTGGACATACAAGGAAACGCTGAAGGAACTGGGTTTACTCAGCCTGAAGAAGAGAAGACAAAGACCTGCTGCTGCTTGCAGCTACCAAATGGGCCAGTGTAGAGAAGACAGAGTCAGGCTCTCCTCTGAGGAACACAGCGAAAGAAGCAAAAGATACAAGCTACAAGAAGAAAAAAATCCAAGTAGATATTAGTACTTTCCCCCCAACACCTTGAGACTCGTCAAACGCTGGCACAGGGCCCAGAGAGGCTGTGAGACCTCCATCCGTGGAGGTACTCCGAGCTCTACCAGAGCTACTCCCCAAGCTACTCTACCCTGTAACTCCCCAATACCTCCCCAGCTGACATGATTTACTGCAAGACATGAAAGAGGGTCAATCTACTTAGTTTAATAAGGAGAAGGAGACGCAAAGCAACATCTTCTACAAACAAATATGTTAAGAGAAAGTATCAGGAGAAGTCTTCTAGCAGAAGCCCATCTTGGCGGCATAGCCAGAACCAACCCCAGTGCTTGGAAACAGAACCTAAACAAATTAGTATTATAAATAAAGTGCACATTTATAAGATTGAGGGGAATCAATCAATATAAAATACTATCTTAGATGTAATGGCTGCTTTAAGCTGGTCATGCTTTGAGTGAGGGCTTGGACCTCCAGTGAGAGACTTCCAGGGGTACTTCCAGCCTAAATTACACTGCCTGTTCGTGACTGTCCTTTGCTAGTCTGTCACTGATATCAAAATATCCGAAGGAATGGCGTAGGATTCAATATTCAATTATTAATGCTAATTAATATTGTTCGGGGATGTTTAAACAGGACTTGTTAAATACATCTTTGTATTAAATACTTGCTCAGCTTGTAAAGGTACTGAACAATCTGACATGAAAGTATGGACTTGAGATTTCTCTCTCTTTGGAAAATGAGCAGTTCTCATCCTAGCTCTATTTTACATTTTACATTTTTAGCAAAAAACAGGAAGAAAAGAGGATGACAATTTTCACAAATAGCAAAAAAACTGTGGCAGCGGCAAATATAATATGGACAGTTCAGTTAAACAGAACCATCTGAGTCACTGATAAAGTGAGATCAAAGACTCTGAAGTGCTGTATCCTGCAAACACTGAAAAGCCTTAAATGGTCACAGCAGAAACCTTATGTACGGAAGCAGCTGATGCATTGCTGCAGCTCAGAGCCAGACCCTCTTGGCTGTATCAGCGAGAAATACTGAGTAGAAGTATGACAGTAGAAATGACATTATTTTGTATGCAGTACTGGACTGTGCATTTACACACCCAAGTCTGACGCATCTCATCTTGCTTAAGTAGTGAAACAGAGCAAGAGAGACACCTACAAATTGCTCCTGAGTCTTCTAGATTCAAAGAGAAAAAGACGCTCGAGTGTCTTCATCTGACCTTCTCAGGGAGACAGGACTTTCCATAGAAGGAGAGGAATCACCCTTTGAGGGATCATACTCTGCCCACTGATGATGAAAGGAACTTAGACACGGGCTCCAGCACAGACTTCTGGGTGGTAGTTGTCTCCCCTGGGAATGATGCCCCTCTCTCTCCAGCATCCACGCATCAAAAACACAAGTGGAAAGTTAGGGGAAAGCCGAGGAAAATTTTGGGAAAGCTCAGTAAAGTAGTCATGAGTGCTTTTACCCTTTAAAACTCTAAGAAATCACAGTTTTTCACCTGAACAACAAGGGTAATCCTGCATTAAACCAAGAACCACAATAGCATCTGTTTGGATTTGATTTCTTGAAAAAACTCCTTTCTGATGAGACACATAGGAAGCCTGGGGAATCTCAAACTACCTGTTAATCAAAGCAAGTACCAAGGCAAAAATGTGTGGCTGGTAAATACCTACAAGGAGAAAAGATTTTGCCTGATCTACAAGGTTCCTCATTATAGCACATTAAGCCCAAACCCAATTTCACAAGAGAAAGAGTGTCAGGAGGATGGGACCAGGCTCTTTTCAGTGGTGCCCAGCGACGGGACAAGGGATAACGGGCACAAACTTGACCACAGGAAGCTCCACCTAAACATGAGGAGGAACTTCTTTCCTGTGAGGGTGGCAGAGCCCTGGCACAGGCTGCCCAGAGAGGTGGTGGAGTCTCCTGCTCTGGGGATATTCCAAACCCGCCTGGACGCGTTCCTGTGCCCCCTGCTGTGGGTGACCCTGCTCTGGCAGGGGGTTGGACTAGATGATCTCCAGAGGTCCCTTCCAACCCCTGATAATCTGTGATTCTGTGAAATGTGGCACACAATTTAACCGATTCACTGCAGTTAATTTACCAGGATTCACTATTTAAATGACTCATTCTGGTTCTACCTTTCCTCATTGATTTTTCATTGGGTTTTCCGGTCTTCCTCAACAAGTGCGTGTATCTCCTAACTTTATTTATATTTATCATTATCAATTGCATCCTCCCCCTGTTTGTACAGATTGTTTTTCGGGGCTCTTTTGACTCTGCATGGTTTTGCCCATGGCATCCTATTTAACACCTGTGAGAATTCAGTATTGAGGACATTTACTAGAGTACTTTCATGACTCTGAATTACCTTCACGTTTTTAAATTTAATTTTTTCTGCACACTCAGTTTTGCTCATCATTATCTACAGTTTTATGAAAATGTTTCTTTAGCAGCATCATTGGATATAACCTTCCACTGGGACTATATTATCTTGTTTGCAAAAAACACACACAGTCAGTTCACAGCTGTGCATGGAGGCAAAAAACCTTTAGCTAGAAACATTTATACTGGCTGAAATACTTTATGAATTGAGAGATAACCATCTTTTATTTCAGGAACAGCAATTAAATGACTATTACTTGAGACCTACACAGATAATCTCTGCCAGAAGTCCTTAGAACTGTGACACTGCTCCTCTCCAGATGCACAGAAGCATCTTACCCTACGTGTTGTGTTCCTTGCTCTGATTTGGTTGTTGGTAAGAGTCCCACAAGCTCTGGGTTTCAGGATGTCCCTAACATACCCATGTTGGCACACACTCCTACTGTGCTCTTTGCTATGCCAAGATAAAAATGCTGCCAGCTGCCATGTGTGTTTCTCGAGTGCTAGAAGAACTATGCTATCCCTCACAAGCACGTTTTGCACTTAATCTTTGGGGTTTTTTATCTTTTTGCTTGCGCTTTTATACTGATAATGCCGCATCACTCACTGTGACTGGGGGAGCTGGGGCCCTCAGTGACAGCACTGCTGGTCTTCCACAGTACTCATCATCAAAAGGGTAAGATCACATCACATATGTTAAGTTTTAGCCTTACCTAATCCTAAAGATGAATGAGAATTATTAATCTCTTGGCCTAGAGCCACTTCTTATTCATTTCTTCTTTTGCTCTTGAAGCTGTAGGGGTTTCCAGTAGACCCTGGAAAGCAGCACTCATCATAGGCAATAGAATCATAGAATCATAGATTTGTTAGGGTTAGAAGGAACCTTGAAGATCATCTCATTCCAACCCCCCTGCCATGGGCAGGGACACCTCCCACCACACCAGGTTGCTCAAAGCCCCATCCAGCCTGGTCTTGAACACCTCCAGGGATGGGGCAGCCACAGCTTCTCTGGGCAACCTCTTCCAGTGCCTCATCACTCTCACAGGAAAGAATTTCTTCCTGATATCCAATCTAAATCTCCCCTCTTTCAGTTTAAAACTGTTACCCTTCATCCCATGGCTCCCCTCCCTGATCCAGAGTCCCTCCCCAGCTTTCCTGGAGTCCCTTTAGGTACTGGAAGGCCGCTATAAGGTCTCCCCGGAGCCTTCTCTTCTCCAGGATGAACAACCCCAACTCTCTCAGCCTGTCCTCACAGCAGAGGGGCTCCAGCCCTCGGATCATCTTCGTGGCCCTCTGCTGGACCCATTCCAACAGCTCCGTGTCCTTCTTGTGCTGAGGACTCCAGAGCTGGACACAGTACTCCAGGTGGGGTCTCACCAGAGCAGAGTAGAGGGGCAGAATCACCTCCCTCAACCTGCTGCCCATGCTTCTTTTGATGCAGCCCAGGATGTGGTAGGCTTTCTGGGCTGCAAGCGCGCATTGCCAGCTCATGTTGAGCTTCTCATCCACCAGCATCCCCAGGTCCTTCTCCTCAGGGCTGCTCTCAAGCCATTCTCCGCCCAGCCTGGATTTGTGCCTG
>VWZL01003011.1:50047-73531 GCA_013396915.1 Stercorarius parasiticus | reverse complement strand
TTCCATGTGCCTTAGCAGAGATTCCAGGAGGATCTGCTCCATGATCGTGCCAGGCACAGAGGTGAGACTGACCAGTCTGTATTCCCTGGGTTTTCCTTTTTTCCCTTTTTGAAAATGGGAGTTATGTTTCCCCTTTCCCAGTCAGCGGGAACTTCACCAGACTGCCACGACTTTTCAAATATAATGGAAAGTGGCTTAGCAACTTCATCTGTCAGTTCCCTCAGGACCCGTGGAAGGATTTCATCAGGTCCCATGGACTTACGCACTTTCGGGTTCCTCAGACGGTCTTGAACATTATCTTCTCCTACAGTGGGCGGTTCTTCATTCTCATAGCCCCTGCCTTTGCCGCCTTCTACTTCAGAGATAAGAATAGCAATTTGCCCCATTGTAGTTAGAGTCCTTGGGGTCCTCCACACTGTGAAATCCACACAGGTTAAGAGTTTTGCATTCCTCAGCTGACAGGTGGTCTAGTTTCAGGGAAGGAGCAGACTGGGGCTGTTGTCCATGCTCTTGTGAATGGGGTGTAAACCTGGTACTACTCCCTCCACCTCCCCGAATGCTGGGGTGAGCTTAGATCCTCCCTGTTCTGTTTTCTGCTAAGTTATTACTCAAATACCCGTGGGAACTGTATTTTTGCACTGAGCACAATGCTAGGAGTGTTTGCACACACCTGGGGAAAGGGAGCCTTAGGCAACACAGGTCTCCACACTATGTATTCAAATTGCATTAGGATGCTGACAGTCACTTCAGGCATAAGGACAGGTTTGGAGACATACATCGGCAAAACCTGGGGTAGCAAGGGAGTTCCTCTTAGCAGTCCCAGATGGCCAAGCAGGTCAGGGGGGAGCTGATTACACTAAGCTCTGGTTCTAATGCACACTTTTCTACCTGAAGTATAGGTTAGGTGTGTTTGTTGGATTCTGACCCATGTGCATATACATCTGCAGTTTTAATTAAAGGGTTTCTGGTGTTGCATACGTATGCAATGGAGTGTGAACATATTATGCTCAAATGCGGTAATGCTTCTGACAATTCATGCTTGTATCACAGCTCAACACGGTGAGAGCATCAGTGGGATTTTTCTTCCCTGCCCTATGGTGGAATGGGCTGGGAGGAGTCCAGCATGTCATTCTTCATTTGTACAGCAGAATTTCTCTGTCATTTATACAGAATAAGGATATGGGTGTCACAAATTGCAGCAGATGAGGATACTATAGCCAGAGCCTTCAATCAGTTAAAGAGAGAAGGAAGGAAAGTTTTTCTTAATTTTATTTTACCTTTTATGAGCTCCTTCAAGCACCTGGTTCTTGACCCCACACAATGATACACAATCATGGGAACAAGAGAAAAAAAAAGGCTATAAAAGAAGATATTAAGACTAGATAAGAGCCAGAGTCCACTATGTGTCATCAACCCCATATGCCACCTGCAAGTGCCTAACAACCTCCTGGGGCAGCTGAAGTGAAGTGTTGTGCTGCTGTGGGCAGCAGATGATGTGTTTGCTTACACAGGGTGGGGAAAGGGGCAACCTGGCCCCACTGAACACAAAGACAAAATGGCAAATGACTTTTAGAGATGTCTGTATTTTGAGGGATGAACTGTCTCAGAAATGTCTGCATCTAGTGGGAAAGGAAATTCTCAAAGTCAGAACAAGCTAAGCAATCTGGAAGTGGTCTGAATATTGACTAGACAATGCTAGACCAGAGACGTGAAATAATGAGACAGCAGCCAAAAATAACCACAGCCAGCACAACGTTCAAGGAGACTAAAACAAAGACACCGAGTAGCATCTACAGCAAGCGTGGGAGACTGCAGCAGGCTCTGCAGATGCAGGAGAGGAGCTGGCATGCCACCGAGTCACACTGACCCTAGGCCAACAGTCTGATCAACCCATGAACTTCTCAGTTCTGCTCTGCTTCCAGTGTTATAAAAGGAATTTTTATACGTGGAGCTGGCAGGGCCAATGTGAGAGAAGCAGAGCATCAAGCCAACCCCAGCTGATCACAGCAGATGCTTTGAGCAGCAACAGGGTTTGAGCAGGCACAGTTGCTGTTGCTTTACTGTGCACAGCAGAGATTTTGCTTTTTTCTACAAACCTACTACCACTCTCCTCTGGCTTCCATTCGAAATCACTGCTTGCCTCACACTGTAAACACTCGTGAATAAAGGCTCGCTGAGACCAGGTCTGAGCATTTGGTGACTAGGTGCAGCATCTTCCTTCCAGCAATACGTGATTGAGTTAACCTGCATAAGTGCCAAACAGAGCCCTGCAGCTGGTGGCATCCTTACCCTGAGAACCCCATGGCAAGGAAGATGTACCTGTACTCTGGAGCTCTTGATCCGAAATGGATTGATACTTTCAGAGCCCCCCAGCATGCTGCTCCTATCTGCCAGGTATCAAAACGTGCCTTGTACACGCAGCAGACAAGTTACCTATTTTGACAAGTTCTACTTTTGCCTTATACTTGAATTCAGCAACACATTTTTATGTATTGTAGGCAAGCAGAAGAGTTGGTGGACAGCTGGGGATCTCAAGAATTACCTTCCTGCCTTCTTCACACTGTTTCAATAAAAATGCCCCATCCTACACTGGAATCAAAGCTGAGGAACATAGTTTTCTTCTCTGACTTGGTGTCCCACGCTGCTACTTGTAACTGTCCTCAAAAACAGATTTTACTGTCACATTTGATTTCACAAACACTATGCAGGCATCTCTCCAGTAAGTCACAAACTTGGCAGCATCCTGCAGATGGCATGGGAAAAGCAGCCCCAGCTCAGTGGCGCCTTTGTAATATTTATTGGACAGAGAGGTCTTCCACCTCCTTCACCCCTCCATCCCTCCCTCCCACCTCCATCAGGGTCAGCATTGCAAGGGCTTCAGGGGCCATGGCTGCTACCATCGCTTTTCTTCACCCCCGTAACATGTGCTAGTGTCAAGGTGCCACCTGGAGCTGAACACCTATGGGCTGGCTGAAAGTCAGAGGATCCAGACTTTAGGAGAGCCACAGGCTAACTGAAGTTTCCCAACTCTCCTGCCACAGGGCCAGGATTTTGTCTGTTACTGTTGTCTACTTTGTACCCAGTTGTCATTGGTTTTTTATCTGTAATTCTCCAGCATTGCGTCTTTTGAGGAAAGGGGCCTCAGACTCCTCAGGGATACTGCAGTATTTATGAAGACATTATGAAGTTCAATGTTAATAGGAGTACAAAGCCCAGAGTATTAGAGGAGGAATGTAAACCAGCAGGGAAAACTAGTGCCCAGTCTTGAGTGCTGCAGGCTTCTGGCTTGTCCATTTCAGATGCATGTAGGCAGACTGCCCAGAATCAGCCCCTCCAGCCTGAAACAACTGATGGGGGAAGAAGGTATTAAGACAGAGCCATAAAAATCAGGAGAGAAGTAGAGGAAGCTGATCTTTGCTGCCATCCATAAAACACAAACCAATGGGCATCAGCTGAAACTACTGTGGGAAGGTTCAGAGCAAGCAGACAAACCATGGAAATCACCACTTGCAGAATAAGTTTATACGGATCCAGAGAATTATTAGAAAAATTCATGGAAGAAAACGTCAAAGGTTATTGAATGCAAAGAACACAAAATCCTATGACTCAGGAAGTCCCTGGAGTGGGCAAGGGGGGGGAATCATACTGTATATTGGCTATTCTCATGCTCATCCCCAACATCTGCTTTTGGCCACTGGTGCAGTTAGGATGCTGAGGAGATGGGCACCTTGGTCTGACCTACAGTGCCCTCTCTTCTGTTCCTTTTGTTCTCTCCCACATCGCTTCAGTCTACCTCCCTCCGCTTCTCAAACTTTCATTTTCCCCAGATATTTAGCGTATGGTAAAAGCTCTTCTCAGACCCATCTTCCACATTGTCACTTTAACAAGCTTGCCTCCTACACTTGATCTTCTAACCTCTTCATCTGGGCACCACAAATCCTACCCTTCAAGCACAGCTCTATTCCCTCCACCCTCTTCTGTCATGCTTGTGTTGAAGGCTGGGACAGTAATATCGGCTCCAGTTCCTGCTAGTGTTTTCACTCCCTCTTCTGCTCATCCCTGGTTGGGCTCACTGTTCAGCACTCTCCTTCTGCTTGTACATGGTGTTATGCTGAGGAACTCCTTGCTGCACGATGTTCTGGAAGCTAAAAGTCCTTATGGGTTCATAAAGCAGCAACTAGACAAATTCATGGAATAAAAATCCCTCAAGTTAATACATATAGGGACAGGGACCCACTCCTAATTCAGCAAGTCTCTGAGCCAAAACTTGGACATTGGGAGAATCCCATGGCCTGCGTCATTGCACAGTTCCCCTGTCCCTATCCTTCCTGGGAGTCCACTTCCAGCCATTGCTGGAGATGGGATATGGGGTAGGTAAATCTTTGCTCTCATCCAGTAGACCTCTTATCGTCTTCTTGGGCTCTTGTATTGTCCTGCCTCAAACACCTATCCAGGTCAGACAGGGCTAAGACCGCACATCTGACAAGTGCCACACTACAAATGGGCTAAGTATCCAAAAGCATAAACCCACACAATTTATTGTCCAGCAACATCTACAGAGCTGGGAAAGGCAAGCCTGGTACACCAACCCCTACCATTCTGTGATTCTGTGTGATTCTGTGATACACCTATTAAGAGCAGCTCCAAGGACTCACAACCATCTCTGAATCATTTTGCTCATTTGGCATAGGCAGCTTTAACTTTTACATTCTTCCTAGCATTACACCTGAGAGCCACATGGGCACTCGTACATCCCTGTTGGCGTGAAAATTACAGGGTATTGTATGTTCCTCTGCACCCCATCTGATACAGGGTAAACTCCACTCTCCTAAGGAGTGGTGGAAGGACATCTGAGCTAGCTCCTATGCAGGAACCCTCCTTTGATCACTGTGAGCTTTCCTGGCAAAAAACCTAGCTCTGCCATACAGATGTTTTCACACAGATCTCTACAAACCCTGCAGAAAATGGGGATTGCTCCAAAAGACCTCCCAAAAAAATGAGCTCATGGACCCAGTAGCACAGAAAACTGGTTATTCTTGTGACTTTCATCCCAGAACTCAATCAATGAAGCTTGTAAGTGCTAAAATGAAAGCTTTTAGCTCCCTTACACCCACCACAAGAACAGCTTGGGGAGTTGCCATAGCTACTGACTGCCCTGAACTACTGCAGTTAGTGAACCATCTGTTTTCTGCCTTGGACAGAAATGAAAGGACAGGCTGGTTGCCCACCTGTGTGTGGGTGCCTGCCCAGCCTTGGCACAGAACTGCAATTCAGCAAACTCCCAGCAGGTCTCAGAAGCTGGGACAGATCAGAGTTTTGGGAAAAGGAAGTGTACAGGCCCGAAAGAAGCTACACTTCACATCTGCACCAATGTCTGGAGGCCAAGACAGCATGTGGCTATAGGGCAAAGCCATGTGGGGAGACTAAGCAGAAAACAACCACCTAACATTTCCCAGTGTGCTGATCAACAGTGCAATTAGAGAACAATGGCATGCACCTCTCATCCCCACCCACACAGCCCCAGCTATCCCCAGTGTTCAACGTGACAGTGCATGCTCCTAGCTTTCTAATGCATGCCCCAATTTTTTTCTCTAGGACCAGTAGGGCTGCTGTCATCATCATTTGAAGTGTATTTCAGAAGAAAGCAGCAGCTCTGCTAATTATCTGGAAGTGGAGGGTCCCAGGCTGCCTGCTGCTGCCATGGAGCAACTCTGAAAAGCCACAGTGGCATGTTCGATTCACCCAAAAAAGGCTGTAGGGCATCACACTGAACCCCAACCCACTGCTATTGGGCTTCCCCAGCAGTCCTGACTGTCTTTTGATGCACTGCTGCACAGCTAGTCCCATGGCCTATTTTCAACATTGTTTTGAACATTCATTCATTAAAGCAGCATTTGAAAAATCTATTGCCACAGCAATGGCTCTCTGGCCCTCAGACCATACAATAACACTCCAGAAGGAAGCTGGCACTTTCCAGGTTTTTGAGCTAGTCTACCCATGGAGGTGTCCTTTGATAGTATTTATTCAAAGATTCCCCCAGGTCCTCTTTCTTCCACTGTCCTTTTGACACAAGGTTTACAAGTTGTCTTTACTGAGGTCCATGATCTGATGAAAACACAAGTTTCCTTCCTTGTGTTGCAATTTTGGAGTCCTACACTTCATTCTGCTTCAGCCATTTAAACGAATAATAGGTCTGCTGCTGCTTGCTCAGGGATGTCCCAATCTGTCCTAACGCTGCAGCTGCTGGAGCAGTGCATGCTGAGTTGGATCTGATGCCTTCTCACTCCCTGCTGCATATTCCCCCTGCAATACACACTCACACACTCCTATCCCAAGCATTCACACAGGACTAATCTGGGCTAAAACTAACCTCATTAAGGTAAGAAACAGTGGACAGAAAAATGTTTGTCCCAGCATGAAGGAGTACAAGGTACAAACAAGGGTGAAAAGTGAGCAGCACAAGAGCAAGGAAGGAAGAGGCAGAGGAAGGCACCATTCCTCCATCAGTGAGACTTCTGACTGCCCACAGCTGCCAGGAGCATTCCCTAAGGAAAACAGTGACAGAGGTCGTATTAGCTCCCACCTACATAAACACTTCAGCAGAAGTGGATTTGCCTCCAGAAAGCTTCGTGGATCTGCACTTCAACTCTGAACTCGCACCTTCCTGGAGAAGCTTGTTCTCCCACACGACACCAGCAATGCAGGACCTGCTCTCGCTGCCACCCTGCATCAACACATTCCTTCACCATGTTAGTAAAAGCAGCTGAAGACACTGAGCTCAGGGTCATAGAGGCAAAGGCTAACTCTGCAGTTCTATGGAAGGACCTCACAAGTCTCATCAGGGAAATGACAGATGACATTCAGTATAGATCAGCATCAAGTTACAGACATGGAATAAAACCATCCTAACTTTACATGTAAAATAACAATCTTTCAGCTTACTGCAACCATTCAGGAAAATACCAGCTCATTGTTCCACAGTGGTCAAAAATGAAGTCTAATACTATGAATTACTAGGAAATAAGTATAGCCCCCCCAAAAAAGAGAAAACATTAATTTGCCACTGTATCAGTCCATGGTGTGCCAGCATCTCCAAAGCTGTTTGTCCCATCTCAGCCTCTGCTGCCAACTAGAAAAGATATGCAACAAAGACGCTCAAAAGTGTGATTCCTGCAGAGGAAATCACTGACAAACAAGAACTATTTAACCTGCAAAATGAAACAACTTAGGAGGAATATGACAGATTTATAAAATCATGAATAGTTTGGGGAAGAGGGATATGATCAAATGTTCGCTGTCTCTGCTATCACAACAAACAAGGAGAGATGCTGCTCCTCATAACATGCAGATAAGCTGTTGGACTCTGCCACAGGATGCTGGGGACGCTAAAAGTTTCCACGGGTTTGGGGCAAACAGACAAAGTAACACCATAGATGTCTTTTGAGGGTTAGTAAATCCACAGAAGCCACATCCAGCTCTGTAAATGCCTGTGCCACATGGGGACAGAGGCTGGGGGAGCACGCAAGAACTACTTACCACAGGTTTTCCCTGTTTCTACTCTCTTCCCTAGGGCCCTATTCTTAGCCACTGCAAAAATACTGGGCTAGATACACTTGTGGTCTGATCCAGGACAAGTGTAATGGCCTTGGGTAGGAAAGTCAAGCCCTGCTTATAATCATAAAAGAAGGAAAAGATCTGTCCTGCTAGATTTGCATCAGGAGTTGGGTAAAACAAGGATTACAGCAGAGATGGAAACCACGGATAGTGGCTCTTCATTGACAGGTCTCTACCTTCTCCAGCAGGCCAGGCAAAGTAGCAGCTATGCTTTGCTTTATGACTTTGACCAGACATAAAAACCTTGTATCCCACGTTGCACAACAGCATGGCTTAACAGTAAAGGTAAAGAATGGGTTCATCTCATCCACACATCAGCCTTCAGCACACTCCTGGAGGCGGGCAGAGCTACAAGGTGAAGCCAAAGCAAACCCAGCATCCAGGTCTGCTGGTAAATCCTCTGATCCTGAAGCTGACACAGAAGGTGACACAGGTGACCTGCTCCTGCCCTTGGTGTTTTAAATTCCAAGAGGTCTGTGCATGGCTAGACAACTCAAATACGTTGTCTGGGGCTGGACATGAGTAGCTTCGTGCTCACTTCCGCGTTGTTCAGCGCCTGCTGTTTCAAAAGGGCTTTGACTCCACACTTGCCCAGAGGTGGAGGCCCTGCAAGGAGGAGGCAGCAACACATAATTTCACAGAGGGAATGTTCTGGTCTTGTGTCACAACCCAAGACAGAGCTGTCAACAGATTATTTAACAACTTAATCTGCATCTTTTTTTTTCTTTAAGCAGGTAGTTTTGTGCCAGCCTCAATGAACAAGACTCTGTTCATCGTCAAGAGCAACATACAATCCTGCTAACTAGCCTGAACTCTGAAAAAGGAGACTGATCCCAGGTTAGGGAGGTTATCATCTCTGAAGTGTAAAAAAAATAAGCTTGTGAAAATGGAGAAAGAACTGGGACATTCAAATTCGTAGCTGTGCTGGTAACTCCTTTAACCCTTAAACTGGGTAAGAGTCACACTGAATAGCTGAAGAAGCAATAGACGTGAGGTATCTTGACTTTAAAGCTTTTGACACTCCCACATGGATTCCCATAAGGAGAGTAGGGAAACACACATCTAAATGAAACCACAATGAGCAAGAAAGCCCAGGACTGTCTGAAACTGTCCCCTGATTCAGTGTGAAAATGAGAAGCCTTTTCAATAATAAAAAAACAGAGATGGTAATAACTTCTATGGGAGGTCAGACAAAGATCTGTGCATCCCAAAATCTGTCTCTGAAGATGGCCAGCAACGGTTGTTGGGGGAAGAATATAAGAAACATGACAAACAGTGATCCTTCTTCCTAGTACAACCCCTCCATATCGTCTGTTGAGCAGTCTCATTAGCAGCACAGGTAATGCAGTGGAAAGGTGAGTGGACAACATAGAGATGCCACCAAGCTGCGAGCAATGGTGAGCCCAGAACAGAGAATAATCCTGACACACAGGAAGAATACTTCAGAACCCAAACCGAAACTCAGCCCAGTCCAAGTCCTGCACTACAGGCAAGCGAACCACCTAAACAGAGAATGGGTGGACTCACAGCAGAAAGAAAATACAGAGGTAAAAGTAGGCTTCCACCTACCTACAACGTCACCTTTTGTGAAAAAGGCAAGTCATGCTCTGGACACATTAAGAGAAGAGCTGTGCGCACAGCAGGTGAAGTAATTTTTCTGTTTTTCTGAGGACTTTGGGGCCTGAGACACGATATTGTCTTCAAGGCTCGGATATAGGGCCACACTGTGGAGTACACGGCCACACAAAGGCATCATGGAGGCATCGTCGTGTTATCCAGGAATCGGCCAGAGACAGCAGGTAGCTCCGTGCTGCACGGAAGATGCAACCACAGTGCCACGCAGGGCTCAGAGGCACAGCTCTTCTCACAAGCTGCTTGTGCTGCTCCTCAGTGGCTCACTCCCATGTCCCTCTCACAGCCCACCTGTACACCAGGCTCAGTCACCCGCTGGGTCAGCACAACCTCAGCACCAAATGCCCCACTCAGCTGCAGTGCCATGGGTAGCCAAGCGGCTGCTGAAAACCACATGTGAGTAAAGCGGCCCTTTGGCATCCCTCCCAGCTCTCGTACATCGGGAAATCCGACTGCCTAACCTCCAGATCCTACCCAGCCCTACCTTTGTATAGTTTGAGGAAAAAACCTGGTTTAGCTCTCTCCTTGAACAGTCCATCTCCTTGGACAGTACCTGTGGCCCCAAAATTTAGCCTTCTAAAGCAGCGCATTCAATATAAGAGTGTTCAGGAACCTTCCACAGATAAAAAAAAGAAAGCGGGCAGCACCATCAGATAATTGTTCACCTGATCTCAGTTTGCTGCCTAAGGCCAGGTGGATGAATGGCCCCTTGGAGACTGCACTGTCATCCCGCTGACCAAAGAGAGCACTTAAGGGTACACCTATATCAGTATGTCAGCCTTGCTTATGTCTGCCCTCCGCGCCAGGGCCAACTAGTATGGAATGAGCCCCCCTAGCCTATTAAACCTGCTCTGCCTCCAAATGGGACAGTCCTTGCTAACTCCTGAGCCATTCCGAGGAGGTGCTCGGGAAGGTCTGGGTCAAGCTGTGCCAAGAACTGTACAAACATAAAAGATGGTGATCCATGGCTCAGAATTGTCCTCTAGTACTCCTTAGTACTAGTAGGGAAAATCTTTTGGGAACATCTCAGACAAACAGCCAACTTTCAGCTACATTTTGGGAAAGGCGTGCTGTCCTCTCTGCACACCTTGCCCTGCACTTCCTTCCACTCTGTGCATGCAGGAACTCATTCTGAGCAGGCCTGGCAGGCACTGCACAAGGCCCTCAGACCAATGGCACAGCGGCACGAGGAAATAAAAATGTGACCTGAATTAAAAATGATCATTCCGATTTTAATTTTTCATTAATCTTTACTAACAGCCCTTTAACTCAATGAACCTCAGCAGACATCTAGGACTAACTACTCTGATAAAATTCAATATTAAAGCATAAGGCCAGTTTTAACTGTTCCCGTGTAGGTCCACTTTATAAACCATTAGCACTACTATCCACCCACTGAACAGAAAAGCCCTGCCACTAGAAAGAAACACAATCATCAAAATCCCCAAAATCAGTAAAAGTTTTACTCCAAGTCTCTGGAATATTGCTCTAGCTGGGGTATGTCTCTTTAGGGTACCCTTGGCTCGTCCGTGAGAAGCTTGCCCTGGCCTAGCTGACATCTGACACAGCCTCCCTGATGCAAATTCAACACTTGCCCTGCTTAGTGCAGATACAGAAGTTGAAATTGATGGGACTATTTTAGGACACTAAATCCTATGTATGGGGTGTATGGACAGCAGTGCTTCTGCAGGTGTGCTCAGCAGCCTGCCCTGCCTCATGCTTGCAGCCAAAACACATGGGGCTGAAGGAAGGCTGCAATTAGTAGCAATTCAGACTTGTGGAAGGGCCCCCGAGGAAGCCAGGGAAGATGAATCAGGTTACAGGTGCCACTGCTGTTGCTCCCAGAGCAAACCAGCGTTTAGACTTGAACTATAAACTTCGAGTGGCAGGGCTGTGTCTTCACGGGAGCCTGCAGTGCACTGCATGCATGCATGCTGGCAGTGCCAGGACTGCAGCAGCTCACACGTGTGCTGGAGCCCAGCAGCACCAAAAACACTGTGCGACCGTGCAGCTTTTGGACAAGCATTTGTTAGAGAGGGAAGAGACTAGCAGCATCCCTCAGCTAGCTGACTGGGGAGCAGCAAGATGCGGTCAGCCATTTGAAATGCCTATGGCATGAAGGCTGCAGGGCTTGGGTTGCACCATGCAGCCCACCTGCAGGACTCCGCTGCACCGCCAGCATCATTGCAGGCTCGAAGTGAACCTTTTGGCGCAGAGGGGAGACTGTCTACCATGTACTCCTTTTGCAATCCATGAAATCCATGCTCCACTCTAAAGCAAGACCTTGGGTGCTGTTACAAAACTGAGGTTGCATCGCCAGCTTGGGGTCTCTTCCAGGGGTGCTCTGCAGGGAGCAGCCAGCTAAGCCAAGTGAGCACCTCGCAGGCCGGGAGCCAGCAGGACGGCAGGCGGGCAAGATGAGGCACGATGCACCAAGCAGGAAGCCCTTCGTTAGCACCGGGTACCCCACCCACCACACGCACTGACTCACAGGCAACACAGCCAAAGCCTGTGTGATTTCTCCCTGAAGTCATTTGAACCAGGTGGACCTCAGGTTTCACAACGACTTGAGCAGGTAAATGCTGGCTGGCTAACTAACACACTGTGAGTGATCTCCAAATCCTTCATGGCCTCCCAACACAAACTCAGGAACTCTGTCCCCTGGCTGTACCACAAATACTAATTGTGATTTTGGACTCCCTTAATAACGACAGGCTTTTTTTTTTCCTGCAAACTCCCATCCTGCAGCTTCAGAATGTATCTTTTTTGTTCACTGCCAAGTGTGAAGTGAAATGAAAGTAGGTATTCAGGAGCTTATGTCACTCTCTTAAATGTTATTTATTCAAAGACGACAGCTGGGTAGGATTGGAAGACTGTAACAGGAGTACTTGTGTTCAATTTATTGCTGAAAATACCCTCATGTAACAAAAAAGTAAATAAAAATAACTTAAGTGAGGACTTAAACACCTTAGCCTCAAAATTAATACTCCATGGACAATGGGGAGACTCTGAGACAAGTTGCCAGGATGGTGTTATGACACTGCTCAGTCATGACACTGAGAACAGCCCACTTAAAACCCTTGATGAATTTACGGACAGAATATTTTCACCTGCAGGCTGAGGATCTGAAAAGGACAATAGGCATTTCACACATTGGACATACAGCATTGCACCAGAAGCTGGGCAAATGGCACAGGAAAGTGAGCACATCTCACTGCACTGGCAGGCAGAGACCAGCCACGTGCACTGCACTACAGACGCTGCTCTGGGCTAAGAGCTGTGAGGGAAGACTCAATAGTCTCCACAAATTAGAGGTCCAAGGTCTGGTGACTGGCCGGGGGATTCAGCAACCACTGTTGACATTCTCCTTAATGCAGACAGCAGAGGGATACCTGGCCTCCACCACCTCTTCGCAGAAACGGGCCAGGGTTATTCCCCATTCACTTGCATAAAGTGACTCCTTTGACTAGGGTGGGCACCGACACAGCAGAAGAATAATTGTAACTTCCCAGGGAAAAGATCATCCTCAGCATCCAGCTGGTTTTTTCAGTACACAGCTAAGAAGCTGTTCAGGGTTAGAAGTGTGGGACTGGATTTCCAGCAGGAAGGTGCTGAGCAGCACTTCTCCCACAGACAGGGCTGAATACATCACCAACCTCAAACAGGGCATGAAAGGACTAAAGATGCCAACCAATTCATGACTATCATGGGAAAACTTTGTTCAAAATTCTCAGTTTCATGCTGCTAGAAAACCAATGATCTTGAAATACCCTATATTAAAGCAAGAAAGAGGCAGTTTTACTGGCAGCCTGCATTTGCTTTTAAGTCCACTGGTATCTAATGGACAATCTGGACAAGAGACAGACAAATTCTATTGCTCTTGAAGCACACATAATGTGTGAGCATTACTCAAGATGCTAATGAGGAAATCTGCAAGCTTAATGCCAAGCATTAATTTATCTGAATCTCATCCTAAATGAATCAGAGCCAAGAGGGCATATGCTTTTCTTACCGCACGTTTAAGAAGTGGAGAGTGAAAAACAGAGCATAAGCCACAAATGGCAGCAGAGGGTCTCCCTCCAGCACTTTTCCAGGGCTTGGCTGGCTAACCTCGCTTCCTCCCTTATTTATGTGTCCCTTTTCCCCTTGTACTCCCTGGACTGAAGGAAGGAAGGATGTTTCACAGGAAGGAAGGACTGGCTTGGCTGTACCGAGTCGGGATCACGCCACTTCCCCCACCAGGCTGTTCCCTTCTACAAAGGAGGGAAGGAGTGGGAAATCCACATTTTTTGTCTCATCCTGGTTGCCAGTAAGGGGATGAAGTTAACCCCAAGTGTCACAGAACCTAGTCCAGCACCTGCTCCAAGCAGGGTTAGTGTCAAAAGCTGGAGCAGGTTGCTCAGGACTGCATCAAGTTGTGAAAATCTCCAAGGTCAGAGATACTACCCCTGGGTCTCTGTTCCTGTGTCAGACCAATCTCACAGTGAAAATTATTTTCCTTTACATCGAGTCAGAATTTACCATGTTGCAACTTCCTGCGCTTGGATCAGGGCAATCTCCAGCATCAGTACAGGCTGGGGGATGAATGGATTGCAGTGGACAGCTTTCTCTGCAGTCCTGCAGAGAAAGACTTGGGGGTACTGGTGGATGAAAAATTGGACATAAGCCAGCAACATGTGCTTACAGCCCAGAAGGCCAACAGCATCCTGGGCTGCATCCCCAGCAGCGTGGCCAGCAGGTAGAGGGAAGGGATTCTGCCCCTCTGCTTTGTGCTGGTGAGACCCCCCTGCAGTGCTGCCTCCAGCTCTGGGGTCCCCAGAAAGACTAGAGAGGGTCCATAGGAGGTCACAAAAATGATCTGAGGGCTGGAACACCTCTCCTGCGAAGAAAAGCCGAGAGAGTTGGGATTGTTTAGCCTGGAGAAGAAAAGGTTCCAGGGAGACCTTGTTGTGGCCTTTCAGTATATAAGGGAGGTTTATAAGAAAGACAGAGAGAGACTTTTTACCATGGCCTGTAGTGACAGGACAAGGGGCAATGGTTTCAAACTGAAAGAGGGGAGGTTTAGCTTGGACATAAGGAAGAAATTTTATATGATGAGGGTGGCGAGACACTGGAACAGGTTGCCCAGAGAAGTTGTGGGTGCTCCATCACCGGAAGTGTTGAAGGTCAGGCTGGATGGGGCTTTGAGGAACCTGATAAGAGTGAAAGATCCACCCAGCTCTCACGACACTTCAGACACCACCTCACCAGTACCAAGCAGAACCTTCTCCCTCAACCTGTGCTGTTACTCACACAGCCCCACATGCAGTCACTGCCATGCCGACGATGCTTTGCTGACCTTGCCCAGCTTGTTACTGCTAGACCTGCTTTTGCAGAGGAGAGGTGCTGTGTGTGCCCCACCAGCTCACACAAAGCACAGCTGGGCTCCAAGGCAAGAACTGTGCTGAGCACTCCCACCCACATGCTCCAGCAGTTGCAGCAGTCATTGTAGGCACACAGGGCAGAGATCTCTAAAAAAATAGGAAAGGAAGAAAAAAAGGGGGGGGGGGGGGGGGGAGAAAAAAGCCCTGATCTACAAAACACCTCAAAATGTAGGCAGCAGAGGAAAAAGTTAATGGAGATGATGTGTGGGTAAGGGCTTGGGAACACGCTTCTGTTATAAGACAGTCAGAGAAAGCAAGCTAGAGAATGGGGCTTGCCACTACTGCTGCTCGGGGGAGAAGCAGGGAAGGTGACCCAGGCTCAAGGGGTGTTACATGGCAACCAAGGTACCACACAGCAATCAGGCAGTGAACTGTTTTTCTGTACTCAGCAGCTGCTGTTTGACTTTGCTTGTGCCTAAAGCCAGCCTCACATCCATAGCTATTTAATGCTCAGGTATCAGGACGTCGTTTGCTGTCTATGCACCACAGACTAAGCACTGAAGGAGCCCCTTCCATCTTCCGATCACCGCAGGAAAACGGCCCCCCCACCTCCACAGCAGGTTATAGCATTGCTCCCGCATTCACCTTCAAACACAGAGTTTCATAGCTTTCCCAAAACACTGATGGTACTCGCTCTCCCCTTCACCGTACCTCTGTGACAGCTCATTTCAGACAAAAAGAAATGCCCTATTCCAAACTACGCTTCTTGTTGCTATGCTCTGCCCAATGCTACCTGAAGGCAACATCCAGAGAATTTAAGAGCATATGCAGGCAGTTTATAATACAGTACAGACAAATCTCACATAGAAACATCAACACCCACATGTTTCACAGGATACTTTTATGCTAAGACATTAATCACACTCAACAACATTAAAAACAACCCCAAACAGTAGCTATACAGAATGGTATATAAACAATGGAGTGAGAAGTTTCATTAGGATTTCTCAGCTGCTCCAAGTTCAAATTCTCACCACAACGCAGTACCAGCAGTTATTTATTATCACACAGGAATTACTGTTCTCCAGTAGAAAGAGACATATTTCCAAATTGTTCACACTACCTGAGGAATTAATGTTTTTTCAGCTCTGTTCCAGATCCTAGGTCAGGAATCTCCTTTCTATTCTGGTAAATTCCACTAAGATATCACATGTAACAACAAGTTCTTGAAGCAGTTTCATCAGATTTTCCCTTTAAGGTAACCCACTGCACTCCCACGTGAGGCACAGGCACCTCAAAGGCACAAGCAGCTGAAAGTGCTGCAGTGGAATCAGATGATCAGCACAAGCTTGGAGCCTCTGCAGCCTCCTTTCAGCTTTAGAAACATATCCTGAGATTTTTCAAACCAACCCAACGGGGAAGCCACAAGCCAGTGCTGTAGCTTAAAACCCAGATAATGCATATAAAAGCAATTTATACAAAAGCAATTTTGAGAATGAATGTGAAAACAAAGCCTGACAGATTCTGCTGCAACACGTAATGTGGATGCAGCACTGCAGCAAAATCTGTCATTCCCAGCTGTACGGTGCAGTGCTGCATGCAGCACGGTGTGTCAGAGCTGACGACACCAGAAAGCAGAGTTATGCTGCCAGGCAGCCACACTGCACAGCCTTCAGCTGTTTTGCCTTTCTGTAAGTGTCTGGATTGCTTGCAACAGAGGAAAACATGAAAAGTAAACTTTCAAGATAAAGAGAAATGTGCTTCAGCTAATTAAAGAGTTGCTTGAGCTTATGGTCATTGTAATCAATCATGTAGAAAAGCACATTTTCAGCTTAGGCTGAAGGTACAACTTTAGAGGTCAGTTTGAACATTGCAACATATATATATGGGAAGTAGAGACACAGGTCTGACCACGTCCACAACAACGTGCTCACTCTTTCGCCCCTACACCATCTTTTCTTACTGTGGCATTGCACTTCTAACACAACATGCTTGCTGTTGCCCACTCCTCAACCCTTGGAGTAGATGTGAGCAGTTGATGGGATGACCTGCAACATGTTGCCTGCTGGCTCCCAGAGTGGGAGAGGGGCTGTCCTGCAGCAAAGCCACCGGGTAGTTCATTCCTCAGCTGCCCAGCAGGACAGCTGTGCCATGACACAGGTCAGGCAGCCCTCTCACATCACCTGCCTACAGAAGCAGATGCTCTTCTCTCCTACCGTGCAACCTGACACATGAGCCCCAAGCTTCAGGGATTTTGTAATGTTAACACCAAAGCTGATTCCTACCAGGGCTAAGAAAGCATCTCTCATCTCCTGCTGCTCTGCTTTTCCAAAGGCATGCCGTGCACACTCAAGGATGTGTGTCAGGTCTTGGCCACAACACTGTCTGCAGGGTGTCTGAATGAAATCTGTCCTGCTACTTGAGCCAAACGATCCTGAATCCAACCAAGGAACACTGGTTTTCATGGCAAAAAGTCTTATTTATATTCACCAACGCCCCCCCAACTATCAAGTTTGCAATTTGAAATCACAAACCTCAAAAATGGCTAAGTTAATGAGTTAATTTGATACTAAGTGAGGTTTGACACTATGGCCTAAGCTGTACGGCAGGTCAAACTATGACTTAATCTACGACTTAAAAACCAATTAGCTAAGTAAATTCAGAACTGTAAGCGTTACATGCAGGGGCTAGTCCATGCAGTACTGATTAAAATCATTAAAGCCTACACTTTTTCCTTCATGACTAGAAGGGGCAAAACCACCATACATTCCTCACAAACCAGGGCAGATGGTGAGGGGGTAGTGAGGAAGCCAAAATTGTTGGGACTCAATAAATACAGGAACTTTTCCACTGAAGACCTCTAAACATGGCGTCAGTACTCCTGCTGCCCAACCTGGGCAGTGCTTTGTGCGAGCAGGAACTTTGCAAAGGCAGCACATCCAAAGTCACCACAAAAGCAAGATGGTGGCAGAGATACAAACACAGGCACACAGGAACCAATGTTTAATACGCTCAGCGGATGCTATCACTGCACAAGTGACCTCATAGACATTGCAGCAGATCCTCAGACTGAAGTTTTACAGTAATTTTTAGGTGGCCCTGCACTGCACCTGACCCTTTCCAGCCCCATGCTCCCCTCCCCCGGCCAGACAAAACCAATACGGCGGCCAGGCTGGGAATTAGGCAGAGTTAAAGGGAGTGGGAGGTAGACTGATGATTAATTTTCACTCAGATCAGCTCCCTCCACATGGCTGCATGGAGTTTACATCAGCTAGGGTAGGGATGGAAAGGGCACCTGGAGGAGAAAGCGTCCGGGACAAGGGGAAAGGCAAACCCACCTCCTCCACCACAGTGCCCACCTGCATTGATGTAGCACTGCCCAAAGCCATGGCTGTAGATGATGTGAAAATCCCTGTCTCTCCTCCAAGTTGACAGAGTTGCAGCAGTGAGCAGCAGCTCTCATTTGCCCACTGCCACACAGAAACAAACTTATCAGCTGGTGTTTCCTTACTGTGTATTTTGTCAACTTTGTTCCTATGTGAATAACTGATCCGCTTCATTCCTGGGGCTATTGGTGTGGATCCCAACAGGTTCCAACATCAGCAGAGCCCATCCAGCTCTCATGGCAAAAGGCTGCATAGCAGGCTGATTGCTAAGCGTAACCTTAAAACTCCTATTTTCTACACAGCCCTTTACTGTAACAGTGCATTCACCTTTCCAGATTGTGTTTCTAAGAGACCCTCAAACCTTCAGGAACGGAAACGTTAAATTTGCTGCACAACCACTGGAAGAACGCACTGAAATAGTCTCAGCTCCGTTTTACAGAGAAGGAAACAGAAACTGCCTGTGCATGGTGTTTATGCTCCTCTGCATACTGCCGGTGCGCTTAGGTAAGGCTGCTTGTTGCACCTGCGTATCTTACTCCACCCTGGCAAGGGTTAAAGAACACAGGGCTGAACTGTGCCTTACAACCCCTTATCTGCCCAGATTAGGGCCTCGGCAGGGAAACATCACTGCCAAAACCGACAAAGCCAGAAACACAAAAAGATTAAGGCCTAAACTGACACATTTTGGTGGCTGAAATCCAGTGCCACACTTCATATTTGATCATTTCAAAAAGCGCTCTGATTTTCAGGCTGTTGAATCAACACAAATGTCACCAACTACGTGGGAATGGCAGTGCCTTCTCAGAGTCATGGTGGTTATGAAGGTTCCTAAATCTGGCAAATTATTAAAGGCAAACTGTTTGTGGGTTTTCCACCAAACTGATTCTGTCACCAACTCTAAACCGTGAAATCCAGAGAGATGTGGCTGTCCAGAGTGTCTGCAGTGGGTGGCCGCAGTCACCACCAGTGGAAAGCTGCCTTCGCCTGCTACCCTGGCAAACACGGAGATGGTCCAAACATGGACGCGGAGATGAATCCCACCTTTGGTGACAACACAGAGGAGATTAAATTAAGGGACTCAAAGCCCTCCAAAGATGCAGCATGCCTAAAGCAGAAGGAATAACAATATGGAAGGGTGAAGCAGACCACCAGCACCAGGGATGCAGGAAGTGCTGGCAAGCAACACTTGCCCATCAGCTCTCACCAAGCATTTCAAAACACTCGTGCTTTCTTCTTCACATATGCAGATCCAAATATTACCCAAGGCAAAATGACTGTACAACAGGCCTTAGACTTGTGAGGATGTAACTAACAAAACCATAAGCATCACAACTAGTGCTCTCCCTTCCAATATGTTTTAAGGGTTCTTATGACCTGCACTGCACTAGTTAGTGCAAAACATATTGCTCCTACTAATTGTCACCATCATGTGAATCTTCCAATCCAAATGGCCTCCTAAAGAGATTATTTGCTTAATTTTAGCATAACAATTGTATCAAAATTCTCCTATTTGTTATTTGGCTCAGCCACGCCCAGCCATACTTTCTGAAAACCTTCCATGAGGAAGGATGCACATATTGTCTGGTTCCCCACCGACCACAGCCCTCGGTGGGAAAGAAGGGTTTAGCGGAGGACAAGCACAACCTCAGAGTGCCCGTGTACAGTAAGGTCATGCTCAAAGATGTAATCACCAACCCATTTTAACAAACAAAATAATGTGGTCTAGATTGTAAGGCATACCAGGCTTTTAAACATTACCATTTCTGGTAATAGCCACATTTGAGAGTACTTTTTTAACAAGAGCTATTTTTGTCTACACTTCCTTACTCACATTAAATAAATAAATTCAGTAACTTATTCTCAGTTGGGCCAAATTTTCAGAGCACAGAGAAAGACAGAGGGCTAGTGAAGACTACACATTCCCATAACTTATTTTGACTTCCTAGAAAGTAGAAATTGGTCAGATTGCCCTGTACTGGAGTGAAGAAACTTTACCATTTATAGGATTATGGGGAAGCTGAGGCTGAAGGCCTGCTCAGATCAGACTAGAGGCATAGGGATTAGTTAATGGGGACCTGCCAACTCTTGAATTGCTCTGTTCTCCCACACCCCTGTACCCCGATTCACTCCTGCCCACAGGAACTTTCAGCCACACGTTCAAAAGAAACACAGCAACCACCTCTCCATGTCCTCCTCCTCCCCGCAGTGCCTGGCCTGGCATGGAGGGCTGGCTGCCCCATCCAGCCCCAGCTGCCAGGCCGCAATCCCGGCCAGGGGTCCCACACCCCATCGCTCCCTGGGGGCAGGGGGTCAGCCGGCCAGGCAGCGCCGACCGTTTTCTGCCATCCCTACCGCCGTGGAGCCAACACAATGGAGGAATTATGCTCCTGCAAGTGCTGTGGACGCGAGACAGGCATGGAGCACATTGCCCCTGAGGAAATGCGCTGGCTGGCCATGGGCTGCATAAACCGACCAGAGCACATAGCTGTAGGTTTGGGAACTCACACAGAGAGCAGAGACACCGAGAGACACTGTCCCTCCTCACAATCCAGCAGGCCAGGAGATGCGTATCTCTGCCAAGAGACTGTAGGCATGTGGTAAGTAACTACATTTTTTTCCCAAAACTCTGAATGCCTGAGACTACTCCAGGGTTGTAAAAATACTTCCCCCTTTCGCTGTCATCGCTGTGTGGTACCGCGCAGGGAGGTGCTCGCTCTCAGCCGGAGACTTGATAAGGAACAACCCCAACACAGGCTGCAATGATGAGCACTCTTTCCTGTGATTTTTGTGGAAGATTTTAACAGAATTTACGCACCAATTAAAATCTAATCCCATTGCACCTAACTCAAATGTGCCAATTAGTTGGGACGGTCACTTTAACTTGTGTTTAATTGGTTTAAAGGCTTCAGATGTAGCATTATAAGATTAAAAAAAATGCAGATTTGCAATGAAAGCGCAGTCACCAAGGACAACCACCAAATGTCTGCTACTCCACTTACTTCGCATACCAGCACGAGGGACACCTGGCAAAGCCAAATGTGGTACTTTTAAGACATTTTATGAAGAGAAAAAGCAAAGTTTCACAACGGTCCATCAATGAATTCCCTCATGACAGGGGAGCAAAGAAGGCTAAAGTGATTAACAAAGACAGAGCATCGGGAAAGCTCACATATAAAAGGGAGAACATTATTAATTATACGATAAATGTGGGTGGGCTGGGGAAAGTCAGGGGAATTCAGAAAAAATAAGCAACAGGAAAGGGAGTATGTGGCTGCAGCAAGGGGAAAAAAAAAAAAAGGTTATTTACAGAAACAGAGCGCCTGGAAACCTCCAAAATCACCACCACAACCCAATGGTGCGCACCGAGGAGTTTAGCACCTTCCCCGAAGGCAGCCCTTGAGGGTTCGTGCCCTTCCCGGGCGGGGACCGGGCGCTGGCGGGGCCGCCTCTCCGGTCAGGAAAGCGGCTGTTCCGGTCACGTCGGAAGGAGCCCGACGGCGGNCTGGACGCGGTGCAGCTCCCCGGCGCCCTCCCCCGGCTCTGGGAGAGGGCGGTGAGGGAGCGTCGGCCATTTTGGGGGGGNTGTCGTGGCACGGCTGCGGGACGGGGCGTAGTTGAGGCCCTCTGATGAGGGGTTTCCCCGTGGGTCTGTGCCGGAAAGCCCTCCAGACCGAGTCCCGCGGTGGTTCCTCCCGGGGCTGCCGCCGCCTCGGGGCTCTGGAGGGGCCGGTCGGGGTGGGCTCTGCCGGTGCCGTCGCAGGCGCTCCCCCCCCCACGCCCGGTAACGTGAGGCATGTACAAGAGACCCGTCTCCCAAAAAACAGGGCTGAGGGCTGTATGGCAGAGGGCACAGAGAGGTTTGTCCTCCAGGGCCTTCATACCAACACCTCCTTTGTTTGTCTGTTGGAAAGTTTGGGACTTCGCGTTGAATCAAGTGGGGACTGTGATTGTTTCCACCTCTGGTATGTGCAAAGATGTTTAGATGGAATCAGGAGACCTTCCAGCACTAATCGGGAAAAGCTGCTCCAAGTGTCACTCGGCCATAAGCAAAGCCCCAGGAGTTACGTGAGGCTGACCTGGAGGGTCACACCGAGGAGCGATGGCTCAATACTTTTGTATGGCAATTGCCCAGCTCAGTCAACAGAGGATCCAGTCAGCAGCCGTCACCCCTTCCAGCCTCCTGGCCGTGCAGCTGGACGTGGCAGTCTTAGAATGCGTCGTCCCCTTTTGCCAGTGTATACGCTAGCTAAAAGTGTATTTTCAACCCTGTTTCATTTCAGACAATGCAAAAGGAAGATACTTTGAGCACTAGGTGATTTGGTTTGTAACACTCTGATAGTATATTGTCTGCGCTGTCATACTGAGTTAAAATACTACTCTTTGGTCCTGTTTCCACAGCACACTCTGAAATACACTTGTTGTGAATGAAGTATCAACACTTTAAAGTGAGTTTTCTTGGTTTACACCTAAAATCCAAGCTCACGCAAGGATACAGAATGAACAAGACCTTACTTGTAGGCAAATTGAGGAGGGCTTGCGTACAGTCATTCTAAATGGGGAAAGTATTTGCTTTCCTGAAACTTCACCTGCACACCAGCGTTCAGCAGCAGAGGCACGTTACATGTGCTCTGCGGTGCAACCGCATTCCACGTTTTTTTGGTTCTTTGCTTTACAGTTACTGCTTCTCATTTCCAAACTGGTATGAGGGAGGTTTGCTAATATAATGCCAGCTCTTGAAATCCATCTATCAATGGCATAGCTGGGTGTAACTGGGAGATGAAATGGAAAAAAAAGCTAGTTTTTTATTTCAGCTAAATAAAATTTAGCACATGCTAAATGCATGTGCTCCAAGCTTGCTAAGAGTTCTGTACATTAGAGCCTAGGTTGCCTTCCATGTGCTTTCTGGATCTGCTGTGCTGGGAGAGAGTGTGCTTGGGTACTTTTTCGTAGAGAGTTTATGGTGAAACTCACTGCTGCAGCATGATATTGGCACCAAATGTTCCTAAGTATTTCAAAAAAGCAGGAAACAAATGACGGGGCTGCCAGGGGACCACAACAATGCCTCCTCTGACTAAACAAGAACCTGAAGAAATGTTGGGAAAGTGGTGTTGTACATTTGGCATATTTTTCTACCATTCCTCAGGCATAATCTACTTGCCATTGTCTTCAATAGTTTCCACAGTGAAAACAGCTGAAAGCGTATCAAAAGCCTTAATGCCCTCCTGGATATGGGTGGGTGCAGCCAAATAGAGAAGATCCAATTTTATATCAAGTTCTCAATACAGAGAACATGAAGGAATTTAGAGCACCGAGATGTTTGGAGTCCAAAACCTCTGGTTATGAGTCCAGAGGTGAAGACGGCTCAGGTGGCATTGGTCCTGCAGAACCTGCTCAGTAGGAGCAAAATAGGGGATGTGGGACACACTCATCTTCTGGATCAATTAATTGAGAGATGCTGTGTTGGTTGGCGCCCTTAACCTTTGACAGGC
>VWZL01003011.1:21664-50038 GCA_013396915.1 Stercorarius parasiticus | reverse complement strand
GGTGGCTGGGGGTGACCTCGTGTTAGCGCCGAGGGGCTGCCGCCGTCTGAGGGACCACGGGAGGGAAACGGGGAGGCGGGGGATGGGTGTCGTGGNCTGTGATTGTTTCCACCTCTGGTATGTGCAAAGATGTTTAGATGGAATCAGGAGACCTTCCAGCACTAATCGGGAAAAGCTGCTCCAAGTGTCACTCGGCCATAAGCAAAGCCCCAGGAGTTACGTGAGGCTGACCTGGAGGGTCACACCGAGGAGCGATGGCTCAATACTTTTGTATGGCAATTGCCCAGCTCAGTCAACAGAGGATCCAGTCAGCAGCCGTCACCCCTTCCAGCCTCCTGGCCGTGCAGCTGGACGTGGCAGTCTTAGAATGCGTCGTCCCCTTTTGCCAGTGTATACGCTAGCTAAAAGTGTATTTTCAACCCTGTTTCATTTCAGACAATGCAAAAGGAAGATACTTTGAGCACTAGGTGATTTGGTTTGTAACACTCTGATAGTATATTGTCTGCGCTGTCATACTGAGTTAAAATACTACTCTTTGGTCCTGTTTCCACAGCACACTCTGAAATACACTTGTTGTGAATGAAGTATCAACACTTTAAAGTGAGTTTTCTTGGTTTACACCTAAAATCCAAGCTCACGCAAGGATACAGAATGAACAAGACCTTACTTGTAGGCAAATTGAGGAGGGCTTGCGTACAGTCATTCTAAATGGGGAAAGTATTTGCTTTCCTGAAACTTCACCTGCACACCAGCGTTCAGCAGCAGAGGCACGTTACATGTGCTCTGCGGTGCAACCGCATTCCACGTTTTTTTGGTTCTTTGCTTTACAGTTACTGCTTCTCATTTCCAAACTGGTATGAGGGAGGTTTGCTAATATAATGCCAGCTCTTGAAATCCATCTATCAATGGCATAGCTGGGTGTAACTGGGAGATGAAATGGAAAAAAAAGCTAGTTTTTTATTTCAGCTAAATAAAATTTAGCACATGCTAAATGCATGTGCTCCAAGCTTGCTAAGAGTTCTGTACATTAGAGCCTAGGTTGCCTTCCATGTGCTTTCTGGATCTGCTGTGCTGGGAGAGAGTGTGCTTGGGTACTTTTTCGTAGAGAGTTTATGGTGAAACTCACTGCTGCAGCATGATATTGGCACCAAATGTTCCTAAGTATTTCAAAAAAGCAGGAAACAAATGACGGGGCTGCCAGGGGACCACAACAATGCCTCCTCTGACTAAACAAGAACCTGAAGAAATGTTGGGAAAGTGGTGTTGTACATTTGGCATATTTTTCTACCATTCCTCAGGCATAATCTACTTGCCATTGTCTTCAATAGTTTCCACAGTGAAAACAGCTGAAAGCGTATCAAAAGCCTTAATGCCCTCCTGGATATGGGTGGGTGCAGCCAAATAGAGAAGATCCAATTTTATATCAAGTTCTCAATACAGAGAACATGAAGGAATTTAGAGCACCGAGATGTTTGGAGTCCAAAACCTCTGGTTATGAGTCCAGAGGTGAAGACGGCTCAGGTGGCATTGGTCCTGCAGAACCTGCTCAGTAGGAGCAAAATAGGGGATGTGGGACACACTCATCTTCTGGATCAATTAATTGAGAGATGCTGTGTTGGTTGGCGCCCTTAACCTTTGACAGGCTCAGCTGATATGTGCTGGATGCTCACCAAAAGGCTTCTCCATTCAGGGACATCCTAAAGGCCCAGAGCTCTTCTCTTGGGCCCTGATTGCATGATCAAAAGTTCCACTGGTTGGCAGAGGCCAGACTTTGGAAATGACAGATAAGTCACAGCTCTTGAAGGGGAGTCTTCCCTGAAGCCCAGGGGTGAACCCTGTTCCAGCACTAAGGATTTTGAGACCTCTTGCACCATGGCCTCCAGGAGGATGAGGACAGTAACCACCTTGCAGCTCCACTCCTCTAATATGCTGTGGAGGAAGCTTTATCCCAGGGCAGGAGTGAGTAATGGGTCTGACAAGTGTGCATTCACCATCCTTGTTCATAGTTCAGTCCCCATCATTATGAAGATGGAACTTTGAGCACTGAGATGGACTCAGGGGCTCCAGGGGACCATGTTCAAGAGAGGATGAGACAAGAAGGGACAGAAGAGGGAATGTGTCTCCCCAAGGCAGACCGTCTCCTTAGTGTATCCTTCATACCACCTGTGTGGATCCTACCTGGTCATTGTCATTAGCAGTGTCCGCTGGCTGCAGCAGTCTGTGCAGGATCCTTCCTGGCACCCAGGTGGGCTACTTAGCAGCCATTGAGGGGACATCTGAGAAAGACAGGTTTCTACCAGTGGTGCTGGCACCCTTCTTTGGGTTTGGAAACCCAGCACCCGTCCTTCCAAGGCAAGCGATAGCCATTGCGACCATGCCTCAGGCCTTGGTGTGTCCTCCTCATGCAGCAAAGCAATCAAGAGCTCACTATGGACTGTAAAGAATGCTCCTCAGTCTCCTGTGCCACAGGATGCCAGCAGCATTTGGACAATGAACTGCTGCTGGAAGGAAAGTGCAAGGCAGATGGTTAAGTCCTTACCACCCAGCATGAGTGATGGGAGGCAGGCGGGGTGAGGTGTGTGGGAACAAACTGAGATGAGGGGAAATAAAGGGTGAGAAAGAAGCCCTTCACCAAGGCGGCATCAGAACCAACATCTGGGTGGGGACTCCTGTGAGAGGAAGAAACAGTGAGTGGAAAAACAGGGAATGACAAATGTCAGACCTCCAGATACTCATGGGAGACACCCTGCCTGCTGTGGGTGATGCGGAAGTGGCATGGCTGCAGATGATGATACAGTGGCTGTGGCAACAGGGCTGCAGCTGCCTAGGCAGATATCTCAGACAAAAGGAAAAGAGGAGAAATAAGGAAGCTCTGGCTGCTCTGAGGGGAAGGAGCAATTTTATTTTTTTTTTATTAATGGGGACTTAGTGCAGTCAATGGAAACACTAGACAAAAGAACAGAATGGGACAAGTGGAATGGGGAGTGCAACAAGGTGAGGAGGGGAACCCAGCTTTCAACTGGACTGTTTTTGCTAAACAAAAGGTATACAATTGGCAGGGAAGACAGGAACAAAGTAGGGGAGCCCAACTCACACTGAAGAGTAAAGGGGACCAGGAGGGGGGAAAGCTACACAGGGACTGGAATGGGAAGAGGCACAGGGGCACGGAGGAGGAGGTTTGCTAGTGGTTACACTGCTGGTGGCGTGCACTTGCTTAGGGTGGGCTGACAAAGACCACTTTGCTTGTGGGCAGATGTGAACAGCAGGGTGGGTTAAAGCTGGGAGGGAAGCAGCAATCTCTTTCTTACCTGGAAGAGTATCACTGTGGAGTGCCAGCCTCCACTTTTTATAATACTTGATAGAAAAGGTAGTTTAGTTCCAAGAGTGCAGGGTGTAAGTAATATGGGTAGATTTGACCAGAAATGGTGGTGGGAGGGGAGATGACAAACACCCATAAAATCATGAATAATATGGGGAAGCAACAGAAGCTGTCAGCATTATCTGACAACAGAGGACCCATATGGCGTAGTAGGTTTAAACAAACAAAAGTAGCTCATGCAGTTTATGTACAGCTTGATAATGTGAGAAGTGGATGGGCACAAGATGCCATGAACACCAGAGACATGAGATTGAAAAGGGATTAGACAAGCTCACAATGAACAGATTTCTCACTGGCTATTAAAAATGTCTATCTGAGTCATCTCCCAGTTCATGAAGTCCCTGAACTGACTCTTCAGATATTCTTGCTATTCTGTTCTTCCTCTGTTTCTATGGTGAATTTAAATGAGGTGTCTAAGTTGATCTAACAGCTTGCTGCTGATGATACATGCAGTTCTGTTTCCCTCCTCCTGAAACTACATGTGAGTCTGCGATGCTTCTGTTGCACCAGTTCTAGCATTTTTTCAGCTCATTAAACTGGCAGAAGACTAATGCAGAGTGAATACTTTTCTGCCAGTTTAGTGAGTTGAACCAGCCCACTGTTTTCTGAGCCAGTGGTATCCATCAAATCAAAATTTCTTGCTTCTTTCTGCAAAGTAAGACTAGAATTTTTTTAAATGGAAGTGTAGATTCCCCTGTTATTACCTGAGTCTGGGTATTCAGGCTTGAAGTATTTATAACCTCTTAAGATCCTGATATTTATTGAATTATTTTCTAAAAGCTCCTGACGGAGCTAGAGCCTTGGCTGTGCTAGGTGCCACACAGAGTTTAAGAATATTATTAAACACAGTAAGCAGGAAAAAAGAAACAGATGCATGCTTGTGTGGGCAGCAGTGCTGCATAGCTTGCTAGTCTTACATCATTATCAGCACTCTATATGGCAAACAACATGCGTTTTGTTGGCTATGCTTTTTTTTGTGTGCGTGTGTGTGTGTAACTGTTTCTTGTTCCTAGGATCAGCAACATACCACCATTACCTCCCCTAGGACCCTGCAGCCATATCAAAGTACAGTAACGAAGGCATGGAGAAGCAAGCAGCAACATCAGAAGCAGGTCTATGTCTTATTTCGTACTGCTGCAGTCTTCCTCTTGGTCAAAAAGCATATGCTATGGCATTGCAGTGAGAGTCCTCCTCAGATCAAGGATCTTCATATCTGTCTTCACCAGCTTCATAAGGATCCATAACCTGACATAACTGGAGAACACCAGGATGGGGAGTGGCAGTTGCTGGGAATAATAAACAGGATTTGCACACACTGAAAGCAGGATTTATCTGAATACATTAGACATCTCCACTACAGATTCTTCCACAGAAGTCTCATTTCAGTCTTCCTTCCGAGACAGTGGAAATATTGTCATTAAAGTCAGTTGAGTTTAGGGAGAGTTTCACTCCTTCCTGGAGTAGACACCTTAAAAATGTCCGCTGAATTAGGCATACACATGGGACCAGACAGGAAGCATTTGAGGGTGCCAAGCATGCTTGGAATTGTCATTTGAAGATTGCTTTCTATCATCTTTGAAAAGTCTTGGTGATTGGGAAAAGTTACTGATGACTGAAAAAAACCAAATGTCATACCTGTTGCCAAGAATGGCAAGAAGAAGAATCCAGGCAACTATGAGCTGGTCAGCCTCAACTCAGTCCCTGGGAAGACTGGACAGCACATCCTACTGGAAGCTATTTCCAAGCACATCCAGGACAAAAAAGTGACTGGGAGCAGCCAGCAGGGATTTACCAAGGGCCAGTTGTGTCTGACGAACCTGATTAACTTCTACAATGAGACAACAGCCTGTGTGGACAACAGGAGGGCACTGGATGTTGTGGTGATTGATTTTAGCATTGACTTTATTAAGGCCTTTGACATGGTCTCCCACAGTCTACTTGTAGGCAAGTTGGTGAGGTTTGGACTGGGTAGGTGGAGTGTGAAGTGAATGAAAAACTGGCTGAACAGTTGGGCTGAAGGGGCAACTAGTTGCTAGGGCGTTCTTCAGGGATGCACACTCATAGGTCAATAGTGTCTTTATTAATGGCCTGGACAATGAGCTGTCTTGCACTCCCAGCAAGTTTGCAGACAGTACCAGATTGTGGAGAACTATTGCTATGTTGCAGGGCAGGGCTGCTACTCGGAGGGACCTCGGCAGGCTAGGGAAAAGGGCCACCCTCTCAGTAACAGATGCTGGCAACACAACTGCTGTGAAAATGTGCCTGTTGTCACCAGAAGCTGGATGTGGTGTGTATATGAACAAGGCAGCTTAGAGGAAATCTGGCTGAGAGGGCTCTTACCCTCACTATATACTAACCTACTGTTATTTTCCTTCTATGTTCACCCGTGATGAAATCTAAATGCAAAATTTTTTATTGGCAAGTGTATGGAATGTGTCTGGTGATTGGCATTTTCAACAGAAGTATCTTGGCTATATCAAAACAGAATTCAGAAAAGTTAAATGAATTTTGCTGAAGCTGTTGGGAATTCCTCACCTCTGAGTGATAAGAGCTACTGAGCACTTGTAGCTGGATTGTCATAATGGAAATTGCACAGGAACCATAACTACAGCCATCCCTCCTGACATTCCTTCAAGGGCTCTGAAGGTTTATTGTAGAGGGGGTAGTCTTACACATACAACATTTGTTCCTCCCTGCTCCACTCACAAGGAATCATCTTTGGATTGGTAAGTGTAGCAGTATTGCTTCAACTTACACACCTTCCATGACCATGGGAGGACTGATCAGCTTCCACCTTCGTTGTCTTGCCAGCCTTCAGTCATGGTGACTCATTGCTGATGCTCATCCCCTTCTCCAGTTGTGGGAATAACCTGCACTGAAATTAAATTGCAAGGTGCTGCAGTGAACACATGTGCTTTGACTTTTATTTAGCTGTTTCTTCTGTTTTCAATAATTTCCACATTATCATTGAAATAACTATCTGCTGGGACAACCCCAATATATACTTCTATACAAATAAAAAAATGTGTTTTAACTTACCTGTGTGCTCAATACTGCAAGAGCTTCACTGGAGAGGCACTTAGCAATCATGCAGCCTTCATCTACCTTCTGTGAAATGCATTTGTGTACTCTTGACTGTGATCCACAGAGCATTAATGACATGGTAAGTATGGACATTGATCTCTGAGACATGATAGCCTCCTCTTTTCAACTCAGAGACTATGGGGTGTTATTTATCTTTCATTTATGATGTTTAGCTAGTGTTTTCCTGTGCCAGTTCCATATAATTTTTTTTTCTGAGTTCCTGAAGCACTATATCAAATATTTATCAGCATTCAGAACGGTGTAAAATTAGACCTTGTGCCTTTTTTAATTAGACTATAATCTAATCAATGAAAGGGCCTAATTTGTTTGCTCTTGAATTAAACAGCGTCTTATAAAAGCCCAAAGAATAGTAGTGAATCATCATCCTATGCTGTATTTTGCCATTACGTTCATCATTGGAAATCTTCAAGAGTAGGCAAGACAGGAAAACGACAAAAGCGTAGTTGGTCCAGATAGAGCAATGGGAATGAATGAGAACAGCAGAGAATGGCGGTCTGGTGAAGTTCCCGCTGACTGGGAAAGGGGAAACATAACTCCCATTTTCAAAAAGGGAAAAAAGGAAGACCCAGGGAATACAGACTGGTCAGTCTCACCTCTGTGCCTGGCACGATCATGGAGCAGATCCTCCTGGAATCTCTGCTAAGGCACATGGAAAATAAGGAGGTGATTGGTGACAGCCAACATGGCTTCACCAAAGGCAAATCGTGCCTGACAAATTTGGTGGCCTTCTACGATGGTGCCACAGCATTGGTAGATAAGGGGAGAGCAACCGACGTCATCTACCTGGACTTATGCAAAGCGTTTGACACCGTCCCGCACGACATCCTGGTCTCTAAATTGGAGAGACACGGATATGATGGATAGACCACTCGGTGGATAAGGAACTGGCTGGATGTCTGCACTCAAAGGGTTGCGGTCAACGGCTCAATGTCCAAGTGGAAACCAGTGATGAGTCGTGTTCCTCAGGGGTCAATACTGGGACCGGTGCTGTGTAACATGTTTGTTGGTGATATGGACCTTATAGCAGCCTTCCAGCCGGGGAGACCTTATAGCAGCCTTCCAGTACTTAGATAGGGCCTATAGGAGAGATGGCGAGGGACTCTTTATGAGGGAGCATAGCAGTAGGACGAGGGGGAATGGTTTTAAACTGAAAGAGGGGAGATTTAGATTCGATATCAGGAAGAAATTGTTTACTATGAGGGTGGTGAGGCACTGGCCCAGTTTGCCCAGAGAAGTGGATGCCCCATCCCTGGAAGTATTCAAGAACAGGCTGGATGGGGCTTTGAGCAACCTGGTCTAGTGGCAGGTGTCCCTGCCCATGGCAGGGGGGTTGGAACTAGATGATCTTTAAGATCCCTTCCAACCCAAACCATTCTATGATTCTATGAATGGACCAGCCAGCCTCTCAAAGGTCCTTCCAGGACCATTATCTGTGGTTTTATGATTCACATTGGGCAGGTGAACCATCAGGAGAAATTCTGTGGAGACATTTGGCCTTCAGATCCCTGTGCACAGGTACTTACTGTCCCAGGATTCTCAGCTGGGAACTTTCCTTGGCTTTGGGTACTGATGCCAACCCAGCTCTTTCCTGGAAATGCCAACCCCCCGAGTCAATGACCAGAATACTCTGCTGGGAAGCCTATTGTTAAACAATGTCACTCCCCAGATACCAAAGGACAAAGTTCACAGTTTCACCTGCTGAAGTAATTCTACTGTGCGTAAACCATCTACTACTTATTAGAGAACAGATTTGGCCCTGTGTCATCTGCTTTCTAGGTATGTTCTAAATTCTGGACTGTACTGTTACGGTCCTCCTCTCCTTTCCCTCTTCCCAGATTCATTTGTATATGTACAAAGAGGGCAAAATTTTCTAGTTAGGAACTATCATAGGCCTGGGGAAGGTCAAGCAGCTCATGATCCAGGAGCTATGGGAATCACAGAATCACAGAATGATAGGGGTTGGAAGGGACCTCTGGAGATCATCTAGTCCAACCCCCTGCCAGAGCAGGGTCACCCAGAGCAGGTCGCACAGGAACGTGTCCAGGCGCATTTGGAATGTCTCCAGAGACAGAGACTCCACCACCTCTCTGGGCAGCCTGTGCCAGGGCTCTGCCACCCTCACAGGAAAGAAGTTCCTCCTCATGTTTAGGTGGAACTTCCTATGGTCAAGTTTGTGCCCATTACCCGTGTTCTATCACTGCGCACCAACTGAAGGTGGTGGGTAGCATTGAAGGAAGGATGGTGGGTAGCAAGGTTCCAGATGCCCATCTGAATAGTTGGAAGAAACAGAGCACACCAGGTCCTGCACAAAGAGCAGGCTCAGAACATTGGCATAGAAGCAGAGGTAATATCCCTCAGTCCAAAGGGATGAGATGAAGAGGAAGCCTTTTTCTTTAGGGACTTCCCTAAGACTTGGGTTTCTACATACCCTTGGGTTTCTACATACTCTACCTCCATTTGCCCACTGGTTTTTAATCCATTTGAGCCATCTTCTCTGGGACTGTTTGCAATAGTGAAGGAATCTTAATCCACTGACTACTTAGAAACAGCTGTAAAGATATAGCAGGGAAACATTATTTATTAGAACTCCTCACATAGCAGACATAAACCATGTGGTCCCCTCCTTCTCTTGTTCCGCGAGACACTTTTCCCTGTGGTCTGTAGTCTAAGCTACAAGGTGCTACAGAGGTCACTCAGACTGACCTCTTTCAGGCTCCTGCTTCTGTGCCACCCTGCCCAGAGATTTTCTCTAAGTAACAACACCACAGTCTGAATGGTCTGAGAAAGAATGGCAAAGTTGCGGCCTTTGGTTGTACTGCCTGGGGAGGCTGGATCTGAGCAGGAGTATAGTGAAGAAGGTGAACAGTCAGCATGCATTTGCAAAGGGTAAATCATGCCTGACCAGTCTGATTGCCTTGTATGATATTTACTGCATTTGTGCATGAGCAGAGAGGAGTGTAATTTACCTTGACTTTAGCAAGGCTTTCAACAATAACTCCCACATTATCCTTGTATCCTATTTGTGATGTTGTGGTCTGGATGGGTGGACAGCCTGATAACAAGCAGAATACTGGAGGGGGCTGTCCTAGGACCTGTGCTGTTTAATATCTTTATCAATGGCCTGGAGGAGGTGACAGAGTGCACTCAAGTCTGAAGATGACACTGAGCTGGGGGGGTCCCGTGCATACACTCAGGGGCAAAGCCCCTATTCAGAGGGAGCTAGACAGGCTGGAGGAAGGGGCTAACAGGAACCTTATGAAATTCAACGAGGACAAATGCAAAGTCCTGCCTCAGGCAAGGAAGAACCCTTTGCAATGATACAGGCTGAGGACTGACTGGCTGGGTAGCAGCTCTGCTGGAAAGATCTGGTGGTCTTGGTAGACAGCAAGCTGAGCAGGAGCTAGCAGTGTGCCCTGGCAGCAGAGAAGGCTATATTGTCAGAAGCATAGCTAATAAATCAAGGGAAGTGATTATCCTGCTCTACTCGGCCCTTGTTAGACCACATCTAGAATACTGTATCCAGTTTGGAGCCTCTAAGTACAAGAAAGACATACCTAAACCAGAGTGAGGTCAATGGAGGGACACCAGAATGGCCAAGAGACTGGAGAACTTGCCCCAGGAATGCAGAGGGAGAAACTGAATGAACCAGGCTTGCTCAGTCTGGAGAAGAGAAGGCTCTGAGGGAACCTGACAGCAGCTCCCCCAGGACCTAGGAGGAAGTGACTGGTGGGAGACTGAGAGACAATAGACATACATTGAAAAAAGAGAGGTTCAGACTGCATATAAGGAAAATCTTTTTCACCATGAGGACAGTCAAGCACTTGAACAGGTTACCCAGAGAGGTTGTGCATCCTCATCCTTGGAAGGCTGAAGAGAACCTTGAGTAGCGTGGTCCCTTTGAACCTGAATTACTCTGATTCTATGTATTGCATGTCCCCAGATCTGATTAAGGAATGACACACTTGCTGTCATTGCCTCAATGAGTATTTCTAATGAGATGTTGGCATGAACTGCTCCAAGGCTCTGATTTCAAGGTTAGAACCAGGCATGATGCCACCTCAAGGACACTGTGGAGAAGCTCCCTAAGTGACATGCAGACCAAAATTCAGCATCATTTGAACAACCCAGTGACAGCCTTTTTGCCAAGTTTTCACAGGAACACTGCGACCTGAGGGCTCACTGCTAGCATGACATCTTGAAACATAGTATAGGAAGAGAATCAGTAGTTCATAAGGGACCTGGCTGAAGGCAAGGCCAGCCTGAGGCAGCATGAAGCCATATGGTGGGAAGTCCAGCCTATAGCTCTCAGCAGAGGCTGGTACAAAGCAGGAGGCACCACCACTATGCTGGCCAGGCTGCTGGAGCAGAGGCGGAGAAACCATCTTCGA
Organism: Stercorarius parasiticus; assembly: GCA_013396915.1. Taxonomy (NCBI): domain Eukaryota; kingdom Metazoa; phylum Chordata; class Aves; order Charadriiformes; family Stercorariidae; genus Stercorarius; species Stercorarius parasiticus. Next base: position 39,166 of record VWZL01003011.1, on the reverse strand, counting down.
TTCATTCAAGTCTCTGAGGAACCCAGACCTTAATTCTGGGTTCCAACTGTAACCCTCACTATCATTTACTTGGGTTGTCCTTTATTCACTTGCCCTAGTTGGGTCTCTTTTGTTTTCAAGCTGTAAAACCGGTATGTTTGTGCAGTTAAAGCTGTGTGACACTGTCCCTGTACCCTGGGCCCCTCAGGTCACTGGGCTGTGCCACATGAGCACGGTAGACAAAGGGCTCCAGAAAGTACAGGGTGCAGGTAGGATGGGCAGCATCAAAAGAGCACCTGGGGAAAAAGAGAAGAAACTTCAGATACCCAAAACCCCCAGTGTCTTCATGACAGGAAACCTTTGCCTGTAGTGTGAAAAAAAAGTCTGCAGAGATCTGGTCCTGTGACTTATGGAGGTACACACTCTTCAGGCTGTGACTGTCTCCCAGGTTAAATTGTTGGGGGACAGGAAAGGATTCCTGAGGGAATGAGGGGATATCATATCACGGGCACTCTCATACTAGTGCTTATGCTGTATGCCTACGGGAAACTTTCCAGGGTGCTCTTTGTTCTGAGGGTCAGCCACTGCTGGCAGCGCTGCTGGGTCATTTTAAAAGCAGTCTTGTCTCCCTGTGCCAATGTCAAACAGAAGGGCTCCTCCAAATCCTTGAACAGCTGGTAGAGGATGTGAAGAGCTCCAGTGGTGGGGGTCCAGAAGCACAAAACCTGTCTTTAAACATCATCTCTTGAAACACATGAGCTCGACGGCTGACTGAAACCCTGTTGTGGGCCACTACTGTCCAGGAAGACCTGTATCACCCAGTCCCATGATGAAAAAGATTGTTGCAAAATAACACAGACTGTGTCTTCTGAGGAGGAACTGGCTGCTTGTCTGTCTCCTTTAGAAGATGCCAATGTTCTGGAATATGACGTGTCCGATGTTAAGCTAGGAGACCTTCCCCCAGATTCCACAAATGGTTCTTTAGAGTGACAAGGACCTGAAGGATCCTGGAGTTGTATGTCTTCAAATTTCATGTAGTCACATAGGTGCCCTGCTGCAGGCCCAATATGAGACTGTATATCCCATTATTCTAGCAGAGGTGGTTATATCAACCTTTTGTGATACCATACCTCAGCTACCACCAGACCAACGCTGGACTGGCAGTGCCATACCAGCTGTCCCACAAGGGTAGAAGATGGGACTGGCCTGGACACAGGGATGGCAGCCCAGAAGGGAACCTGCAGCTCCAACTTATACATTATATATTAAAAAATTAAATAACAGAAACATAAGATTGAGGCATTTTTCAATAATTTTCATGCTATTTATTTTGTAGTATTTCTGCACTGGCTATTCTATTCATGATAAAATATGTAAAAATCATTTCAAATAAATTGTCTTCTTTCTACAGTTCACCAAAAGCATAGCTTCAAATGCAGCATTCATGAAGAGAACTTACACACGTGCTATGGCTTCTATGCCCTGCTGCTTACAGTCAGGCTGTGTCACACAACTTCTGAAAAAGTTACAGGTTTTATCAGTTTCAAATAGATAACATACATGCCATAGAAAATGTAGACATCAGATCCTGTTCTCCAGAAACTTTCTCAGCCTACATAAATTGTTAATAATATACAGCAGAAATACCGATGTCCTGCAAATATGCACCCATTTTCCTCCCATCAGGTTACAAAGGCATGGCAGAATTGGATAACGTGTCATCTCATTGTGCAAACTCAGCTCTCTGCTTCACACTCCTTCACTTGTTACAACGCTTACTTCACGTGTTGATCGTACATACACAAATGATCACTGCAGAGACCACAGACAAGTTCTGTTATGGGATATAGAATTCCAGACAGAAAGTACCAAATTGGCAAGAAGTTCCCAGTTACATGCACAGCACAGGGTAGCAGCAGAGATGGCAATTACTACTCTGTACCTTAGGAATAAAAGCACAGAAAGTTTCCAGGTAGGCTGCCAGATTGCACAAGGGTCAGTAACACAACAGGAGAGGATCAAGACGAACACTTTTTGAAATGTATTAGTTTTTGGAAAGCCTGTTTAAATTCTTCATTAAAAGCTGTATAAATGACTGGATTGATCAATGAGTTTAAGTAACCTAACCATGTAAAAAAGTCCAGTAGGATGGGATGAAACCAACAAGCATCTTGGCAGATTGGCAGGACTAGGGACATGACAAAAAAAGGCAGCCAGCAGAAAATGAAAGCTCCCAGAATAATGCCTAAAGTTTTGGTGGCTTTCCTTTCTCTTGCAGCAGAAATTCTTTTCCTTTCTAGGACACTATCTGCAAGTTTTATTTTAACATGATTGATAAATATTGGAGATCCACCTGAATGGGAATCCCCTTCATGAAGGCTTGTATTAATGGAGCAGAGGGAAGACCCAGCAGATCCGGTAATCAGGTGTGCAGTAGTAAAGCGTTTCCCATATAATGAGGGTGGCTTCAGAATCCTGGATCGAGCTGCTACATAAATTCTACCATACAATATCAGGAGGAGCACAGTTGGGATGTAGAAAGCTCCACAAGTGGAATAAATTGTGTAGGAAATTTGATCTGTGTTCACAGTACACTTTGCAATTTCTTCATGAGCTTTCACTTGCCTCCAGAAAAATGGTGGCACAGAAATACTAATAGATATCATCCAGACCACGGCAATCATGAGCGCTGCTCGGCCAGCAGTCCGGCGTTTGGCATATTCCAAAGCATCTGTGATAGCCCAGTATCTGTCCAGTGCAATAACACAGAGGTGCAGGATTGAGGCTGTGCAGCACGTGATGTCTGATGATAACCAGATATCACACAACACTTGGCCGAAGGCCCACGTGTGGGTGACAGTGTAAGCAATACTGATGGGCATTACTAGGACAGACACTAAAAGATCAGTCACTGCCAAGGAGCCAATGAGGTAATTTGCAGGTGTGTGGAGCTTTCTAGTCAGAAAAATTGTAATAACAACAAAAACATTTGCAAGGATCGTTGCCAAAGTTATAACAGAGAGAAGGACTGACAGTGAAATCTTCATCCCTAACAGGGTCCTTTCATCCAAAGCCAGCGGTGTTTCAGTGAAATTTAATGATTGATTTGCTGAGCTCTGGAGAGAGAGCTCTGCTGAATGGTTATACTGAGTCATCCTCTGCTCTGATTTCACTTTTCACTTTCCAGTGTAATCTTTCTGGGACGATGAAGAAAGACTCTTACTTTTTTGCTGAAATAGAACTTTTCACACTAGAGTCCAACACTGAAGAAATATTAACTTGTTGAAAACTTCAGCTTACACAGTACTCTCCTAAGCTAGATTTTCCATCACATCACATCACATCAATGACATCATTGTTACAGCAAAATGTTAACATAATCATCCAGACACAATTCTGGTGTATAACAATACAAGTGGTACTATACGTGGTGGGAATTTAGGTGGTTTTCATTTTCATCTTGCAGATGACTAAATCATTCTTTATTATCTTTTATTCACACCTCCTTTCTGAACAAATCTCTGTGAAGTGCATAAATCAATACTGAAGAGTGAAAGTCCGAAAAAGAAACATCTGGGCATGTAATGGATGCCCCTGTGCTTGGGACAAAGCTATCCTCAAGAGTATTTTCCCTTCCTCTCTAACAGCTGAATGTCGTGTTTTTGATATTTATAAGGGACACTTTGTTAGGAGAGTACCCAAGATATAAAACAATACTCCTTCTGTAAACATAATTTCTGCCAGATTTGTAAATCAAGACCTCTTTTCAAAAAGTGCAGATGTCCATTTTCATTTATTCTTCCAGACCATTCAGGTTTTCTGTTCAACATTGAGTCTTCAAATGCTGAACTCAGGTGTTGGGTACCGGAATTCAATACATTGGTGCTGAAGCTCACAGTGTGTTCCAAGTACTGAGATGTTCCTTGTCATGCACATGGTGAATGATTGTAATCACTTGTGGAGTGATGATTCCCTCAAAAGAGGAACAATAGAATTGCTAAGGGGATCTGGAAAAAGAAAGCAAATGTTTTAGTCCAGAACGATGACACAAGAGTTCTGGAAGTTGAGGTATCACAGTATACAATCTACAGACTTTCCATACTTTTCGTTAGATTCACTTAGTGTAACCTGAAATCTTTACAAACCTGAAGAAAACATCCTAAAACAGATTCCCTTGAGACCTTTCACTCAGATCCAGCCATGAGTACCAGAATGTCACATTATGCCAGCCCAAGCTTATGTGAAAGAGATCCTGAATATGAGTCATGAACGGCTTTGAAGCATGCTGTGAGGGCTAACAAGAGAGATGCTGGACTTCTCTAAGAAGATAATCACCAGGCTGGCCTTTTCTCAACCATCAAGGAGAAATGCCTCTAACAGTCATAACTGGTGCAGTTTCGTGGCATCTGACACAGAACTGAGAGTCACTCGATTAGGAATCTGTGGAGCAAGAGCATCATACATTCTATGCGAAACACTAACTGTGGTGTCAAACAGCCTCTCTTGAGCTCCGGAATCCTAACATAAGAAACAACACTTTTTGGTTTTGCGTGTTTGACTTTTTTACAAACATCCACCTTCTGTAAGTCAAACTTATTTTTAGAGATGCTTTTTTTTTTGAGGTGTATTTTTCCAATACGGGGATCTTAGAATGAGTCTCATATTTCACACTAGACTATTACTTTCTTGATTTTTTTATTTAAAGGAAGGCTGATCCCTCTTCCTAATGACCATTTTGGTGACACAGAGCAAAGGTTCAACTTATAAGAATTTCTTAATGTAAGAACGGACACAGTGACCAAAGTCCATCAAATCCAGGCACTTGTCACCAACAATGGCCCATACGTTCAGCTCAACCCAGCTGCCTTTTTCTGATCCTTTCCCAACTCTTAATACATTCTTTTTGAGACAGAGGGACCGGAACCACAAACAGTGTTAAAGATGTGAATACACCATAGATTTATACTGCAGCATAATGGTATTTTCTACTCTCTTCTCAGTTTCTTTCCTAGTGATTCCTGAGACTTACTTTGCTTTTTTAACCATCACATAGCACTGATCTGACATTTCCACAGAACGGTCACAATTAATATACTTCCAAAGCCATGAATAGTAACATCAGCATTTGTTCCTGTTTGCTCACTTTTTACATCTATCTGTATTGTATTCCTTCTCCCACTTTTTTAGCTAAGATTCTTTACAACTCTGAACAGTCAGTCTTTATTACCCTAAAGAGCTTTTTTTCATCAGCAGATGTCATCACCCTGCTATTTGTGTACTTTCCAGATCACTTAATATGTTGGGTAGTCTGAGCCTTCTTTATTCATTTTTAAGAGCCCCTGGCAACGGGCCTTGTCAAAAGTCTCTTGAGAGTCCAAGTAATTATATCAGTTGGACTTCACCCAACCCATATACTCATCTGCTTTTCTTAATTACTTCAACAGATTTGTAAGGCATAACTTACCTTTACAAAAGCCATTTTGACTATTCTCCAAAACACTGCATTTACTATGTGTACGGTAATGCTATTGTTTATTATAATTTCTGCAAACTGTCCAGGTACACACATCAGGCTTATGGATAAGCAGTTGCCTGGATCTCTTTGGAAACTGGTATCACAGCAGCTATCTTGCAGTTGGCAGGTGCAAAGGGAGTTATAAGCAGAGGGTGAACACCCCTGCAGATATCATTGCAGTTTGGATCTTGAGTGGCATCAAGGTCTTTAGCTGAGCACTGTCTGATAGTGAAGATTTGCTCTTGTTCACTTCGGCCAGAAATAAAGGTTCCACTTGTAAACATCCTCCAAATTCTCTTTAGTGAACAGGGATGCCAAAGTTAATCTGGTTTCTCTGTGATACATTTCCTTTCTCTTCTCTGTTTTTTTTTTCCCCATACTTTTACCATCCCTTTAACTCTCTGACTCAGTAATAGCTCACTTCAGAGCTGTCACTGTCAAGAGTCTAAGAAATATCTTTACCTGAATGACGGGCTCATCACACATCCCACGCTGGTGAAAATCTAAACCAAAAACACCAGACAGACTGGTTAGCAATATTAAAAGACAATGACTGTATTCCTTAAAAACTAAAGCCAAGTCCAGTCTTGATTTCAGTTACTGCAAAAAGCGATATCGAGCCTTTCCCATATATTGCAAGTATCAGCTATTGTTTGGTGTTAGAACAATTCCAGCAATGTGAAATAAAACGAAGTGCACATCACCCACTCACCTGTGTATGCACAAATCTATTAGCAGTCCTGTTGCTTCCAACAGCTGTCAATCACTGTGGAAAAAAAATCTGATGTGAAACATGGTATTTTCAGTCAAATAAACTAGTCTAGAGTTCAAATGAAGGATTAAAGTTCAACATACCAGTAAACAGGACAGCCTGACACTGGGAGAAAGTCTTACTGAAACTAAAAAATGCCTCAACAAATAGTGAGTTACTGAATTAATTTTTATAAGTAAAGGATGTTTTCCTGTGATGCGATCACCAACGGAGAAGAACCAATTTTTTACAAAAATGCTCCAAGTCAGGTATTTACCGTGTGCTCGGGAAGAGTGCATTGGCTATTTGCTGCCCCACAAATAAGGCTGTCGTGACTGAAAGTAATTTTCAAAAGTAGCTCCAGGTCAGGTTTCTAAACCCTGCAACAGACACATCTTGTAGGATTTTTACTGGGGTCCTCAGAACCTTAAGTAGCATATATTCTTAAATGTAATAAAATCCTGCACTTGTGCATACAGACAAAGTCTTTTGATTGTGAGTCTTTCACCAAGAAATACATATAGCATGTTGAGCAGCTCTTATCCATCCTGATTGGCAAGGCAGCATCTATCAGAGATGTATCAATAATCGTGCAGGGCAGCTAGTCAATATTATTGATTGGTTCCAGATTAAAACAGATTATGAGAGCGCATGGACCTGACAGAATTTTTGTTCCTTTCTTAGAGCTTTATCCTGGGTGTTCACTGTGCTGACATTAAAATATATTCCCTGTGTGCTAAATTATCACCAAGGGCTATGGACTTATGCAGAATAATTTGTCAAAACAATCCTTCCCTTACAAGCAGTAAGGTGCCACGACGCAGTATAACATATGGAACTGTAAAATATATATGCAAAATAAAAAAAACCAACAAACAAGCACAGTGTAGTTTCTAAACAGAACTGTGATGCGCTTCAGCTGGTTGGAAGCTCCTGGACTTGTGAACAAAACCGGCAGGCAGTGCCCTGCTTGGGGATACGCACTTCATATACTATAAATAACCGCCAAATTCAGTAGCTATGGAGAACACAAAGTCACATGCTTACATATGTGTTTAGGAATTGGGGACTCTGAATCTACTTCTAAAAGTTTCTGTGAATGTACTTCCCTGTGATGCCTGTTTCAGAAACTGTTACTTAATTTGTGTGAGTTGGTGATCAATACCATTGATACAACAAAAAAAATTTAGTAATGGGACTCCAGTTAGAATTAGTATATTACGATGTAATGAATTTTAGTTACCTTCTAGCTAAAATTAATGTCTTCCCGATAATTTAATATTTCAATTAAGTTAACCTTTTATTCAAGAAAAAATCCTGAATAAAAGTAAATTATTTTCCTGTTGAAAAAAAAAAAGAAAAAAAAATTCATTTGTTCAAAGTACGCACACTGAAGAAAAATAAGATTAAATTTCAAGCAGTCATTAAATTAAGTCAAGTACAAGGTCATACATGTAGCTGCATATTAAGGAAAACAGAACACAAATGCATTCATAAGATACAGACATCCTGAAACACTGGGAGTCCAGACAGAGGATGAGGCCATCTGGCACGTTCAGCTGAGAGCCACGTCCCAGGGCAAAGTTTGCCTAGGCAGATTTTATATGATCTCCGGAGCATGAGGAGTACTGAGTAGAACCTGATGATGTTATCACCTCTAGATAGTATTATTGTCTTCAGTATGTGCAATTTACAGTCTGGGTAATTGCAGGCCGTTAGCTGTGGTGCCTGAAGTTGTGTTTGCAGCGCTGTGGGCACCAGCCCACGTCATCCCTCTGGACCCCCACCATGCAGGACATGGTAGGTTTTTCACCCCCACTTCTCAAGATGGAAATCCTCTCAGGTGAGTTGGCTGCATCAGCACTGTCCTTGGCTCATCTCTCCTTGAGCTTCACATGGTGCCCTTGGCCATCGGCTGTGGGTATTTTTTCAGCTCAAAGTGCCTGAAATAAATTGAAGGTGATGTCACAGCCTATCAGAGGGAGGTTTTCACAGCACAACACGTGTACAGTGCATAGCTTGGGGCAAACTGCAGGGTTGTGTTGGATGCTTGCAGGCAAGGCTTCCCACAAGGGCAGTCAGGAAGAGCAGGGAGCAAAGGAGGCCAAAGCTGTCCTTGGTTTATCCACACTACTGTCCCGGTGGTTTAGCCACGCAACCATAGCCAGAGTGGCATGCAGGGTTGGCAGTTGAGGGAGGATGGGGCAAACTTAGACCCATGCAGTGAGGATGACGAGAACCCAAGGCACAGAGTGACCTTGGAGTGAAGATGTTTGACAGCGATGATAAACCACAGCAAGCAGCACAGTCATGAGAGCCAGAGGGGAGAGAACGGCACCTTCTAACTGCAGAACCACCAGAGAACAGAACTGCCCTCTGCAACTGCCTCTCTCCTTCACCCTAGATGTGATCTGGGCTGACCATGCCCCTCGTTTCTACACCTCCAACAGTGCTGAGGTTTTCATAGGGGAGGAACCTTTTGGTCAGTTCCTGTGTCCACACATTCAGTGGCTCCTGGGGAAGTCCATGGGGGTGAGGAGATGTGTCATAATGTCCTGATATCCTGGAGAGATTGGTTTTCATTCATCAAAAAAGAAGGAAAGACAACTTAATCACAGGAAAGAGTATTTAAACAGAGAGGCAATTTTAGACAGTGCTATTTAACTTAGCAGACAGGGTTCTGGGCTCAGTTCAGGGTCTGGAAGGTGAACTGAGACACACATTCAATGTGAAAAGAGAACACACTTTAGCTATTGGTGATAACCACTGGGACTGCTTCACAGTTCAGGGTCCTTTCTTAAAACCAGGTACTTCTTTTGAAAAGATGCTTTGCGTTCCAGCTCTGCTGTTAAACTAACACAGCGAGGGCAGGGAAGCAGGGGAGGGTCTCTAACCTGGTTAAGCTGGAGGAGAATCCAAGTGACAAACCGCGACAAGGCAGGACAACTTGCAAGCAGGAGGCTGCATGGCACTGACAGCGCGTTAGGATGGAGTGCCATCGTGTGGGCTCTGCGCGGGGAGAGACTGCCAAGGAGCGCCAAAGATGATCAGTCCAGAGTGCAAACAAAGTCATGACACATTTCTGTCCTTTCTGGAGCACAGCTACCATTTCTGGAGAAGAGGGTGATTCTTGCAGACAGCAGCTTCACGGTGCAGCTGAAAACGCCTTATGCCAATGCTGCAAAGAGAACACTTTGGTGCACCCAGATCTGTGCTGGAGGTAAATAGTGTATACAAAAGTAAGTATGTTGAAATGAATTTGCTCTTTCACTGAATAGAACAGGAAAAAAGGAGAACAAGCTGAAATGTCTTTTAATAAGCTGAATGTTTCCTTTTAAGTTCACACTGAAATTAGAGGAATTAGGGAATTCATCCTCTCCCCTTGTAGCTGGGTAACAACCAGGGGAATTGCAAAGGGATGGCTGAGAACAGAGCTAAATTTCAGCGAACTACTGAAAATCCATTTGCTCTGCCATCTTTTTGTGACCAATTCTAGTTTTTCATTTTAATGTAGAATCCACTGTCTTGCCTAAATAAAACAGGTATATTCCAACATGCTGAAACCTTGACCGCTAATAAAGCTACTCCCTGTGTGAGCTCACAAACACCAGATGGCACTCCTAACAGGAATCACACCTTTGAAAGATACATTTCACAGGAGAAATCAAGAGAGGGAGAAATTTTTGTATAAGTTCTTGCATATTTGGGACAATTGACTCAAGCATGCAGCATAAGAGTATCTGCAGAGTCCAACTTGGAGACGAAAACCTTGGAGACAAATAAATGCATTTATTCTAAATAGATTTACAATAAACTAGAGGAATCTGCCACTCCATAGATCATAATCAAATCAGGATGCAGCTTCTGGGAGAAAACCAAGGCAATGCCATAGTCTATGCACTGAAAAATGAGATCCACAGAAAAGAATCTGTGTAAAAGTAAAAAATTGGTAAAATCTGTAAAATGTAATGTGAGCAGGTTTGCATGCATCAATATAAAGGACTAGATATGCTGCAAAGGTAACCATAGTCCTAACCAGTTTCATAGTTTTGGATTAAGCTGCCTGGAATACATAACATTTTGCAAAAGCTATCAATAATATAGAATAAACCTGACAGGAAATAAAATACCTATGTACCTTGGACAATAAAGTAGGATTAAGCTGCATTATGTACTGAAAAGACTGCCACATTGCCATCACAAATAAAGAAGAAAAGTTATTGGGGGGGATTAGTTTCGGAACTGTAATGGGAACTTGGTTAGTTGCTGTCCATTATGCACTAGATAATGTGCTTTTTGAATTTACACTTGGCACCTTGAAAAGAAAGCAGAGTAATCTAGAACAGGTGTCCTGACATGAGGAGGAGATGATTTCCACACTGGCTACGCAAGCTAAACTCAGAGCCAAACACAGGGAATGTACAGAAGTGTCCCCCTTGCCCTGAGACAAACTGCTGCATCCCTGGGAGACAGGGATGAGTACAACTGCAATTGCTCATTTGTTTTCCAGCCAAGCAAAGATCATGAGCTGGAAGGCCGTCCCAGTTTTGAGGAGAAGCCAAAAGCACCTACAGATAGCGGCAGCCCTCGAGGCCCCGGTAACACCATACAGCACTTAGGGCAAGGTCTGTCTTGGCTCCTGTGTTCTCCCCCATGATGTGCACGGCAGGGTGACGTTTCCTACATCGCTGGCCCCAGCTCCAGACAGGGAGGGCTGGGCAAGGTTCAGCTTTGCAGAGCACGGGACCACTTTTGCTGGCAGGAGGAAACAGGCACTGCCCGTGCTCTCAGCCTCCTCTTGCCCAGGGCTGTGTGCTGGGGGCTGACCACACAGGGTCCTGCCCCCCAGCAGGTTCTCGGTGGGCGCCTCTTGCAGCACGGCATGAAGGGTGAACCCCCTGCTAGCATAGGCACGTGCATCAGCACGCACCAGCCCTACCCACACCTCCCTGCATCCCGGGAGCAGTTGTCACTCATTCCACCCTGACATTTTACACAGGATCCTGATTCCTGATTTTTGCAGGTACTTGTGTTAGTAGAATAAATCATTGAAAGTTCTTCAGACTCTGAGCTGAATCAACAGGAGCATGAGTTTGCACCTGAAGTTCTCATGTGTTTAGGGAGTAGCAAGGCCACTGTGCTACTGGCCAGACTGGTTATTCTCATTATTCAAGATGCTTTTGAGATCTCGGGTGTACTTCACATCAACACCAAACAACTTTTTAATATTGGAATATGTTTCAAGAAACAGAGCTCTAATAACTCCAGTCATAGCTAATTTGCACCCTCCTGACCTTTCTTTGCACCGAGATGTTTTCATCAGCATTTCTGAATTCAGTGTGCACTTAATGTGTTGTCCCACCAATATGGGGAAATTACAAACCTCAAATACCAGAAGTAATAGATCGGCTGTTGATCAATAACACTGTATTGTGTTAGTCATAATACAATGAACTGTACATTTTCTAAGCTTTTTATTAGAAAAAAGTATTTTCTTTGCTTTATTACATTAGGTCTATACTGATGTATCAGTTCTGTTTGCTATGGATATAACATTTTCCACTGGTTATAAAATCAGTAATATGAGCACTGTTTTCAACATTCCTCTCCTTGCCCACTACTTCAGGGATGCATCACAAAATAAAGTTAAGGTGGGATTCATCACAGTCCACGCAGACATCTAAAACTCAGCCAGAGCTGGTCAGCTTCGGCAGGCAGCTGAGCATCTCTCTTCATTGACTGTAAGGGGAGCTGGTACAAAAGTGTTCATGTTTCTAGAGAAGTATAGATGACATTGCGTGTGTTCACTCCAGCATGGGTCATGCAGCACAGCTAGATCTCTAGTGCTAGGATTATTGTGACTATTTCAAAGTAAATCAGGTAGGTCTATTTTGTTTCTTTGATATAGAGAACAGTAGTCTATATGATAAATTGTATACAAAACATTCCCCATTTTAAATAAGCAACTATGATAATTAGCAAGGAAATACTGGCAATGTTTGACACCTTCTCTCCCCTCTCCCCACCTTACATTTTTGCTCAGCTTTCAAGAAAGTATTGATATTTTTCTCTCTTGCCTTTATACGCAGCCAGCCTGTATTAGCTATCCAACCCATTGCTAAATAACAAGTTAAAACTGCTGTTACACCTTATAAAATAAATATTACTTATCAAAACGAAAGGTTGGGATTTAGTGGGCAGTGATTCTGGCAAACACTACACTGCAAAAACATACCCCAGAGTATGTTACCGATAATGTCTTTGGAGGGAGCAGGGGCTAGAGCACTTAGATCTGACATTACCTAGACTCTCTCAGCCCTAAAGATGAGAAACACACATAATGCAAAATCTCCTGTAAACTTTTTCTTTCTCACATTGCCACTCACATTATTATTCGATGTCATGTAATTGTGAGGGCCAATGAAATACAGTGAGGTGTGAGACTGTAATGCAGACCGTGTCCAAGTGCCTGCCAGGTGGGATCTGGGACAAGCAGAGTGACACTTGACTCTGATCTGGATGCTCTAACTGATGCAGAAGGCCTGACCCGGCACACGTGACATTTAAAGAGTGGCTGATCATCTCAGGCTCCCTCTGTAGAGATTACTTTTCCCTCCTGTCCTAGAAGCCTGTTCTAGGTGGTGCCCATTTCTTTCCAGTACCTGCAAAGAAGCCTGGAGTGACTCCGGCACTTAAAAGCCCAACTTAAAGCTCTCAGCCTTGCCTGGAGTCTGTAAGCAGTGGTGGACAGCAGGAGAGCCGGAGCAGGGCTGGGAGATCAGTCAGGGTCTCCCGAGTACCTGCCCCAGAGCACTGAAGCTGGTTTAGAAAAGGATGGGCAATCACTGTTAAAGAGTGCCTCTGGGCTGCTTTCAGACTCGGGGACTTTTCCAAGTGTTTAAGGATGTTCTAATTCCTTTATTTTAAAGTAAACAAAATGTTAGCAATCATTCAATGGAGCAATGGGAATTGGGCTCATACTGAGTGCTCTGGAAAAGCCCAGTGCATTCACAGAAGTCCTCGGTGCTTAAACCTTGGCACTTTTAAAATCAGCTGGAATTACGATGGTAAGTGCTTGAAAGAGACGCAAAGAAGGAAAAGTTCTTGCAGATCTCATCCAAACTATTCTTGCTCAGTTCAGCTCTGTGCATGACCTATTGATGCTTTATTTAACTTGGTTGCAGCGTGCTCAGCCATTCCCATAAGACTTCATTTCTGAGCACAGTGGTGCACAAGGATTTCTCAGGGACATCCGTATGCACCATGTTGCACTTTTACGCTTTAGCTATTTTTTCCTTGCCTGACCTTTTCTCCAGTCCAGTAGTCAACAAGAATTACATTTTTTCCAGAAAGTATCCTACAGCTTTGCCTGTTAAGGGATTTGGAAAGCATTGGTTGACGTGCTAATACTCGCACTTAAGTAAACAGTCAATCCTAAAAAATGCAAGCAATGATGGTAGAATTGATCTGCCTTTTTACTCAGACATTTACTCAGAGCATCCCCCTTACTGCCAACACTGTCTTACACTTCTTGGAAGAAGCACTTGTCCATCCTGCTTCCCCTCACCCTCTGTCCTGGAGGCAACTCAGGAAGAAACTGGTAACAACTTTTGCTTGAATGATCTGGCCTTGAGCTGGCAGCCAGATGTGTCAGAGAGTGCACAGGGGTTTAACCTACACACTTGCGGAATGAAACACGCTGCAATTCTACCGTGACAGGAACAAGGAGGGCCAGTAGCTGGCGCTTTCAGTTGTGGTTTGGGTGATGAAGTGGATGGCATGCTTCATCCAGTGAAATGAGACTGGAGGGGTTCCAGCATACTAGGGAACAGGGTGAAGAAGGTTAAACTCGAGTTTAAGAACAAGTGCAAGGTATTTAGCTCAGGTAGAAACAAGCAGCTGCCCTATTGTGTAATGGTGAGTAACCAGCTAAGTAAAAGCTCTGCATAGTGTAGCGCCAACGTGCACTGTCAGCAGTATCAGTGGTATTGCACCTTGGCAAAATGGCAAAGACCTTGGCAGGTGTGTAACTAGGAATAAGACCTCGAATAGATGTTGTTGTGTTCACCTTGGACAAGGCCAGATCGGAGCCCTGTGTTCAGCTTTGGGCACCGTTCTCAAGAAGATAGGGACATAGAAAGAGATAGGAGGAAAGCAGTGAGAATCATCAGAAAAGCAAATGTATGAGAATAAACTGAATGAACAGCAATGTCTGGGCCAGAAAGGACGCAGATGAAGGAGACGTTCAACAGTCTCTATATGCATAAAAGCCTGATGCAGAACAGGAAGGAATAGTCCGTTCCCTGTGGCTGTGACTAATATCACTGAAAGGAGAGGGATTTAACTGCAGCAAGGAAGACTGCGCCATTAGGAAAACCTTGCGGGTGGTAAGGGTAGTGAAACTCTTAAAGTATTGCTCGGGGACACTGTGACATTTCTGTCACAGAAAGTCTTTAAGAACAGGTCAAACAACCTTTCTGGAATGTGATTTCCAATAACCAATTCAGCACTGGGGAAGCAAAATCAATTAGGTAAGTCTGCCCTGTGTAAAATGGTGTAAAACATAAGAATTTTTTTCAACTCCAATACAGTGTAAACTTAACCAATTCAAAACGAACAAAAACCCAAGACAGGGCAAGCTTTACGAAACATCACAGTTCAGATCTGGAACTGGCTCAGGACTCAGCATTGGGTTCTGTGGTGCTCCACATGGGCAGGGGAATTCAGGTAATTTTTCTTGCCTTCAAGCACAGACTGGCGAGGAATGACAGTTGCTTATAACAACTGTCACTGGGTGTCATTGGTACACCAGAGCTCCCAGCCTCCACCATTTCAGAGCATGAACAGGAGGAAGGAACTCCCCATGACTGTGCCAGGTAGAGCACCATACCAAAAAGTTGTCTTTGATAGCCTACTGCGTGAACCCCTGCAGCATTTCTCGCATGTCCCTGGCTTTCTGAGTATTGCTCCCTGCTAATTTTCCACCTTCCTCTCTCACTGCACTCTGAACTTTGTTACGCTCCTCTGCCTTCTTCCTCACCTTCTAAGATACAGACATAAGGTCCCTGACATACAATGCGTGTTCCTTTTATTCCTGAACATTTGTAAGGCACTATGAAGTAGCATTCCCATAGATGACCTGTTAAGGGCTCTCCAGCTATAGAAATCTAGGCAAATATGCCGAACAGTTACTGCTCTGACTACAGTGTTTATGGCAATGATGATGCTTATTTTTCCCCTGGTTTAAAACAAACTCCCCTAGCCACCCCAATTTCAATGAGCTCAGAGATGGTAAAATTTCTGAATTCTTCTCTGCACAATGTCTCTGTGCTCACAGAGGGTCAGTAACAGGCAGGCTGGGAGCTGGCAGGACACACAGAAGGAACATCTCAGATGAGTCCTGCACTGCAGCTCTGGGGATGATGGAGAGTGGATGGTAACTTGTGTGCACTCTGAAGGGTGTCTCTCTTTACATGCACCTCTGAGTGCATGGCCAAGGGGGCAGAAAGGAATCTTTACTCAAAAGGCAAAGGAAAGACCAGTCAACTTTTTATGCTAACTTTTTGTATCAGGATGGTTCCCCTTGGAGCTGTATGTAGTAGGACAACTCTTAGTCAGGCAAATGGCTCCAAGACAACTGCATTGCCTTGCATGCAAGAAGACTGTTATCTTTGCCATTGTTTTTTGTTCTGCATTTAGGTGAGGACAATGCACTGACATCATGCTTATTCTGTGTTAGACACAAAGCTGCAAATCAGCATTGTTCACACCACAGAGAAGGTCTGATTTTTTTATTTCCTTATTCTCTGCCATTTACTCACACATGCCTGCATTACACGTGCTCAATTTCTATCTCCTCCCAGCCCATCAGAAGTGTGATACAGGGAGTGACCATCAGCTGTAAAGACAAAACAAACTGTGATTTTGGGAAAAATGGGTAAGTCATCTCTGGTGAGGATACTACTCTGAGACCATCAGGATGTGGGAGTAAATGGGAAAACCAGAAAACGTTACAGGCAACATGAAAACCAACAGATTGACAATTTGTCTGATATTTGTTCATTTTAATATTTGAGAAGCATGCATAATGTACGGCCTAAATCCTTTTTTATGATGCCACCTTAACTTTGGGGAGAACATGAAAAACAAAAGCCAATCTGTGTTGAGAAACCTCACGGATCCCAGACATTGCTTCCTGAAATAATCCATTTCATACTCCACTGGCAACAGTTCCTGCGATGAGGAAGTTACAATTACTGGCAAAGTAATTCTCATCACTCTGAAGTCAGCCGTCCATGTAGTTTTGTGAAGAAAGTTTCTTCCTTAGGGTTTACATCAGGCTCACAACTGGGAAAGCGACCATCTTTCTGGGGAAACTTTATTCTCCTTGAAGTCCTTGTTCAAATCTCATGCGCTGCTGCCCACAGTATCCTAGAAAAATCAGGGCCATCTCATGATCACAGGGCAGTGCTGGCAGTCCTTGTCCTTGGCTGGCTCCTGCTCTTTGCTGTAGTACCAAAAACGGTTCACATTCATCATTTGCTGCAACACGTGACATGGTGGCAGTCCATTGGCTCCAGGTGAGAAAATGGTGGGCTTTGTCGTGGAAATCCTGGCTTGCATCCCAGCATGTACACATGCACAGAAAGGTGAGGGAGGACTGCAGGCGTACAACATTATAGTGGAGACTCCCGGCTTTGAGCTAGCACCTAAATGGAGGTGAAACTTGGTCACCATCATACCTGAAGCAGGAATGTGGAAGAAACCAGGCAGCTGGGTCACTCGTGGTATACAAACCAGGATGGTGCGGGATTGTGCTGGGACAACCATAACAAGGCAAATCTCCACGCCGCGCTCACGCAAAGCTTTCCCCGGGGCAATCCACATAAAATCATACTTTTAAAGTGGTCAATTCACTTACCGAATATCACCCTATACCTGGGGGAAGATACCTGCAATATCCATTTAAAACTCCAAATAGCCTGGGAGAGCAAAGCCTCCCTTCGAAATGAACCTGCCAGATAATGCCCGCGCCCGCCGCCGCTGCCGTCCCCGCTCCGCCGGGGCCCGGCACCTTCGCTCGCCCCATCCGCCGCAGGCCCCGGCCTCTCCCCCCCGCCCCCCCGCCGGGACCGGCCTCCCGGAGCGGCGGGTCCCGGGGAGCCCCTCCGCGGGGCTGCCGGGTCTCCATCCGGCCGCGGGGAAGCCCCTCAGCCCCGGCGGCGCGGCGGGTCTCACCCTGGGAACCGACTTCCAG
>VWZL01003011.1:0-11827 GCA_013396915.1 Stercorarius parasiticus | reverse complement strand
GCCAACAGCATCCTGGCCTGTGTCAGGAACAGTGTGGTGTGTAGGACTAGGGAAGTGATTGTCCGCCTGTGCTGGGCACTGGTGAGGCCCCACCTCGAGGGCTGTGTCCAGTTTTGGGCCCCTCATGACAAGAAAGACATTGAGGGGCTGGAGCGGGTCCAGAGAAGGGCTACAGAGCTGGTGAGGGGTCTGGAGCACAAGTCTTGTGAGGAGCGGCTGAGAGAGTTGGGGGTGTTCAGCCTGGAGAAAAGGAGGCTGAGGGGAGACCTTCTCGCTCTCTACAACTCCCTGAAAGGAGGGGGTAGCTAGGCGGGGGGTGGTCTCTTCTCCCAAGGAACAGGTGATAGGACAAGAAGAAGTGGCCTTAAGTTATACCAGGGGAGGTTTAGATTGGATATTAGGAAAAATTTCTTCACTGAAAGGGTTATCAAACATTGGAACAGGCTGCCCAGGGAAGTGGTGGGATTGCCATCCCTGGAGATATTTAAAAGATAGGTAGACATGGTGCTGAAGGACACGGTTTAGTGGTGGGCTTCGCAGCCCTGGATTAACAGTTGGACTCAATGATCTTAAAGGTCCCTTCCGACCTAGACAATTCTATGATTTTATGATCATTTTCGTGGCCCTCCTCTGGACCTGCTCTAATTGGTCCGTGCCAAAGGCCTTGTGAGTGTTAAGACGTACAACATCCACTACTTCCTCCCATGAGAAGCTAGTCTTGTCACAGAAGGCAATCAATCTGGTTAGTTTGACGCAATTTTCCCTTGGTAAATCCCTGCTTGTCTTTCAAATGCCTGGACAGGAGGATTGCTCCATAACCTTGACAGGTTCCCTGGTTTTCCCTTCTTGAAGAGGGTGTAACACTTGCCTTCAGGACTCTCCTCCAAAAGACTTTTCAAAGATGATAGTTTCCTCACAATGACGTCAACCAGCTGTCTCAGCAGCCTTGGAGGCATCCATCCCATCAGACCTCATGGATTTGCATATGTCCAATTGACTTGGATGTTCCCTATGTCAAGCTTCCTCTCCTGTGGGACACACTTCACTCCCACACTCTGCAATAAGGGTCAAGGACATGGGTGGCCTGAGGCAAAGAAGGTACAGAGTACTTCAACCTTCCGTGTCCTTTGTCACCAGGTTCTCTGCCTAATTAAGCAAGGGGACGCAATTTCTTTAGCCTCTCTTTTGCTGCCAATGTGCTTTGGGAAGTCCATCCTGTTATTCAGCACACACCTTGCTAGTTCCAGCTCTGGCCATGAGGGCTCCGATCCAGTGTGCCAGTGCAGTGGCTTTACAAGTCAATGTTAAAGATATTGCTCTGAACCATCTTGTGAGGTTGTGTGGTGGTGCTGGGCGGTAAAAGGGAAAAGGACTGGAGAACTATATGAGGTGTAGGGAGCCAGAATTGTTTGGCTTTATTTTTGGTACCTACTTCCTGGTTTCCAGGCACAGCTTACCCAGACCTTAAGAGACTGCTTAAGTGGAAAACGTGACTGTCTGAGTGACATAGGTCCTTAAAAATACTGTTAAGGGAATGCATGTTAAGGACACTTTCCTGAAACTAATGAGTTAGCAATGGCTATAGAAAATGTGCAATGGAAAAGCAATAGCTCTCCTGCTTCCCTGACTCTAGAGATTTACTGACTGCCAGTTCTTTTCAAGATCTAACCAAAGCCAACTGAGACACAGATGGCAAAAGACAGCCTGGAAAGTCCCCCCAGAGGACATCGCTGCAGAAACTGTTTGCCTCAGTTGGAGGTTAAAAATTGTGTGGCCCAATGGTCCATTTTGAATAGACCGATTCAGTCAGAGCAATACTCCTCTACGCAATTTTAGACACGTACGTCTTGCCATTCTGAGCTCATTTTCCAGACACAAACGGCTTTCTCCAGTGGGGAGTAGCATGGTTGTTAGGGCCTGTGGCATCATTCATCAGCCTTGGGGACATCTGCCTGAGGATGCAATGAGAGCTTAACATGGCTGCACAGTTAACATCGTCATTTATATCCACGAACCATTCCTCTGAGTACCCAGATTATTCCACAGTGCAGTCACTCCCAGTCCCACCACCACAGCACAAGCTCCTTCTCCTGGGGCTCCCTGCAGTTCCTCAGTACAAAGCCACCTTCCTGCTGAAGGCTATATGCACAGGCGACATGGTCATTCATAACTACATGGCTACATGCAGACCATTCATAGCCCTGGCTCCTTCCCGGAACTACAGAGCTGGCCAGAGTTTTCCTGGCAGCTGAGGAGGAAATGATGCTGCCACATCACTAGAAGTCCCATTGAAGAACGTGCAAGAAAAATAAGGGGCATCAGCCCCTCTCGCTTCTTCCAGTTCATGTTTCAGGACTGTGGGCTGTCTGTGCACATTCTTAGAAATGTGCCTATAATTAGAATATAAGTCCCCTCCATCAAAAGCAAAGCGAAGGAGAAACATAGGGCCATATGCTCAGCCAGAGTGGGACCAACATTTGGCAGCAGCCTCCAGGCATGACATTACTACCTAGCAGCCGGCCCCTTGCTCCACTGGGAAACTGTACTGGGGCTGTCTGGCAAGCAGAGCCCTTGCACCCAGAGGCAGGCAGAGCTTTGTTTAGTTCACTGAACAAAGAGACAGTCAAAGCAATCAAGTTGCTTTTTTGTGAGGTGAATGTTGACATAAGGACAACAGGCTACTTACTGAGCTTTTGTGTTATATTTGTGTCATATCTTAGATAACATCTGAGTCTGGGCTGCTCTCTATTTTTCATGGATGTTAGTAAGGTTTTTTCTTTTACTAGCTCCCTTTTTATAGCCACGGAGCTACTTTCATTTTAGTATCATATTTAAATTCCATGCTTTCAAAATAATTGCTTCAGTATCTGGCGTTGTCATTAAAGTAAGGTATTTTGGATGTTTCCCCTGGGTCTGATCCAATTTTTTCCTGAGAAGTTTAGCAAGCGCCCCCAACCATACTGAGGCGGTTCACAATTGAGCTTTAGTGCCTAAGGAATTTAGTAATTTACTTTTAAAATTCTAGCAGACAGCTAGATTAGATAAGTGCTTTGCTCATGAAGTTCAACAGATAAAGACATTGTTCATTTTCATAGCACTGGATTAAAATACCTCAGAAACCTTTAAGCATGGCAAAAAAAGAGCTAAGCACTAAAATAACATTTGAATATCAAATAAAGAAGGAGATACTGTTTATTTTGCCTCAGGAATAAAACCACTTGGCCCACAGCTCCTCAGACAGGGGTGTGATGCCCTATGGTGGTAGCAGCTGACTCTGTGCCAATATGCTGCTCAGCCTGGAGCGTGGGTGGGCGTTTGGTAAGCTGGACCTTCACCCCATCTCTCAGCTTCATTTGCTAGGCTCTCATTACCTGGTGTAAAAAAGCGCAGTCCATTGTTCTCTCCTGCTCATGGTGAGAGGAGCCGCAGTCTCCTCAGACATAGCCTCCGCTGGTCTTTCCATGGGAAGCAGGAGACTCCTGGTGGAAGTTTCCCTTGGGCGGGGTGAAGCCGTGGCCAGCGAAGTGAAGGGGATTCTGGCACATAGAAGCAGATTCCTGGATGGGGAAGGAATGGCGTATATGAAGAACAGAGCTGGTCTGCAGCTCTCGTTGAGTTAGAAACTCTGTGACACCTGTGTGACACTGTGATTGCAAATATATGTGACACAAGCACCACAGTTTGATTGGTGTTGATGCTTTCATGGTATCTGCCATACCAGTCATCTTCTCTGCTTAGAGCCGCCTCTGAACATGTGGCCCTGCTGTGATGCTGGCTTCACCCATGCCCTCTCCCAGGGCAGGGACAATGAATGCTGCCACATGCTGCCTCAGCTGGCACTGGGTCTAGAGGCAGACTTGGCTTTCCCTCACCTCCTCACTGTCCCAAACTAAGCATGCTTCTTCCAGTTTCCAGAAAAGTTCATGGAAAGAGGAGAAAAGAGCAGGAGGGCAAGGCACAGTGCAACAGGTTTTGCTTGGACAGAGGTTGCAGGACCTCCTGGGTGCAGGAGTCTCCCAGCTAAACCCCATCATGGAGTTTAGGGACAGATTCCAGTCCCATAGCAAGAACAATTCATCTGAGAAGAAAGGGATCAGAGGAAAGAAAGAGCCTCCCCACCAGAAGCACTGGGACATGCCATCTCATTGGTCTCTGCTTGCTTGTTCTTACTGCAGGTGTAATTGCTCAGGTGAAAACATCTTGTCTGTGTCCGGTAGCTGTCCTGTGTGTGAGAAAGTGTGTTAGATGTTCAGGAACAATTTGTCACTTTGGGTTTTCTCCCTGCTGCTGAACCCTCTCATTAACTTCTGCTTCACTGGAACTGGCTGGACCACTGACTTCTGTACGTAATTACTGTATTTCATACTTTGCATCCAGAATAGAAAGAAAATCATGCTAGTACTATTCAGGCAATTAAAGATACACTGGCTTATGCTTTGCACACTTTCCATTGCTTCCTCAAAATTTCCAGCACAGAGATTTCTTTAGAGGTAAGAACACACCACAAGCCCATCTTTGTTGCTCACTGATGAACAGGTATTCAGTAAAATGCTTTTCTGGTTGTTCACACACAGGAAAGAGCAATAATCCAGGCGAGCTGAAGAGACAGATGTGGTGCCTTCCTGTTATATGACTCCTCTGAAGATACTACCTACCAAAAACTTCCGTTGGCTGTCCAAATACAGTGTGAAAGTCTGCTTAATTTTCTATTATCATCCCCAGGTCTGTTGGTCCTGCGGTGTCTTGGGCTTTTCCTTATCACTGGGGTCTTTATTTGGCTTTGCAGTTGGGTAGAGGTTGGGAGAACCATCCTTCAAAGCCGCAGAAAAATAAGCTTTTATAATTCTATGATCCCTGCATTCTAAGAGGCATAAACCTGTCTCACGGGGCATTCGGGGTTAGCTGGAGGCGAGAGTGCTTCTCTGCAGAAGAAGCGCTGGTTTACCTCCACCAGAAGAAAAGCTTTTCTAAATCTCCGCTGATAGCAAAGCAAAACTCCACTCTGCAGAGCACTGGGAAATATTCTCGTGAGCTGCTTTCCCTACCGCTTCTTCAGGCTTGCCTACTCTCCGTGTTAACCTGCTGCCTCTGGAAACGACTTACCAGAAAATTCTGAACTAGTGCTGTCTCTGGTCAGACTTACAGATGGATCACTGGAAACAAAAAGTTACTAAGAAAGCAAGTATAAAATGCATCTCCGATCTCTGTTTCACAGTATGTCTCTCTGAGTGTCTCCATTTCTAGGATGCTTTACAAAGTGCCTTCCTGGTGAGACCTGGGCTCAGAGAGCCAGCCTACACTGCCAGACATCCACTAAACATGACTCTTTCTAGAAGTTCTGCCTGCAGCACTTTGGGTATTTAGAACAAAACATTTTGGCTAGTCAGACCCTTCCCAGATCCACAGAGCTGCCATCAATCTCTCCCTGGGGCTCCTGGGTCACCTCTCAGCATCCATGGTGAAAAGCATGCCCCTTTTCTTGGATCCCAAATGGACTGGTGTGGAAAATAGGCATCTCTCACTCAGGCCTAACCTCCAAGGAGGCACACATCTTCATACATTTCTTTTGTTTGATGGCTTCTCTTGGTGAAACCTGCAGAATCTGAACAAGGTGTGCAAATGAGACTACTAATAACCAGCTTGCTGTTCATTTAGACACTCAAGTAATGGACCCATGAGCTTATAATAACGGGTCAGGGAGTTAAGGACCTGTAGAAATTGCTTTGTCAGCATCCTCTTCTCCTGAAATAAATTTTTTGTAACTATAGCAGAGATTCTGGGATAGTCATGCAGAAACCCCAGCCTACAACTAGCCGTACCCTTGCCAGAATCCTGCTCTGTTTCAAGGAATGACAGTTCCAGAACAGGTATTTTCCAGGACATGAAATTTCACAGAGTGCACCCAAGAGGCATGGAGATGTATCATTGGGGTGGGGAACTCCAGAGATATTCTCAGCTTCATCTTCTCTGAAATCTATGGATATGTGAACCAGGGAAGAGTCAAGACAATCTTGCTGTTAGGCAAGGGCTGTGCTTCCATGCTAAGTGTGTCACATTCACTCTGCTGAGCAGGCAGGGTGCTGTCATGTCAGATGTGTTAAAGAAAACAGAAGCTATGGGCACAGACAGATTATGCCATCAGCTGCAGAAATCATCTGTGCTTGCCTAAGGAAACTTTCCTCTGAGGAGAAATTAGCAAGAAAATGCAAACCAGTCTGTTTTGTGTTACATGATCATTAGAACTAGAATAAGACTTAACAAAGCATGTAAATGACACTGCAAGTAACTGACAGGTTAACATCAAACGCTGCTGCAGTGAAAGTAGCATTCCCACAATGATAAAGCACATTGTAAGACTTTTGTGAGGCAGGTGATGTTGTTCTGTATTTCACTGAATTTCTAATAAGCTACTTAAACTTTGGCATTTGCAGTTCTTGATGTTTCCCCTAAATATTTGCTCTTGATGTGACTTGTCCACATCTAGAGGAAGAGACCTTCAATGAGCAAAGCAAATATCCTTCTGGAAGAAGAAAGGGTGTACTCTTCTGGGCTTGATCCCTGGGACATAAGATGGATCTCAAGCAGCATAAACCACAGTTTTTAGCAAAAAGCTGTTGCTTGAGCAGCAGAAGCCCCTCATGATTGTGACCTTCTCTGTAGTCCTTTGAAGAGGACAAGCTGCCAGAGAAGTGAAGGACAACATGGAATGGGTCTGCTGCTCCTTGTCCAGCCAACACAGTGTTAGAGATAGTTAAGAGGTGAAGTAACTGGTAACCACTGAAGATAAGGTATTTAGCTGAAAACAATTCCCCCATAAGAGGAAAGATGTCCATTTTTGTATTGACCATCTGTAGCAGAGCTGGAAAAAAAATGTTCCACAATTATGACTTCCTTTTCTTGTCCATAGATCACCCTTTGGAAATATTTGGGGGAGAGATGGGGAAGAAAAGATGTGCTGCTGTGACAGTGCATCTATATTAATAAACAGTTTCTTCTCAGATATAAATATTTTTCTCTTTTAAAAAAGTCCAGAAAAATGACCTGTGACAAACTCAGATGGACTCCAAAGCTGGACAACATAGTTTGAAAAGAATGGTAAAAGTGAGATATGGTTAATTCAAGGCAGAGAGTTAAGAAAAAGAACAACGCACATCTGAAAGGGCAAAAATTAGTCTCTCTCGCCTATTAAAACCCTTCTCTCTAACTCACATTCTAGTGATCCCACTATCATGCCATGTGTCGCGTTAAAAGGACTGTAGTTTCGATATTTGTCTGGCAGAGTCCCAGGACTTTCACTGATTTACTATCAGAGCCCCAGCAAAGGACTTTCACTGAGTCAGATTCACAAATAATCGAAATTAGTCTAGGAAAAATAATAATAGTTTCGATATTTGTCTGTCAGAGTCCCACCAAAGGACTGTCACTGAATCAGATTCACAAGTAATCAAAATTAGTTAGTTTATTGAGAGCAACAGAGCAGGTTTGAGATTGCCATTGATAAATTCACTAACTACAATAGCACTAATTAGTTAAGGTTAATATTGCTAGCAAAAATAATGATAATACAACAACCCAGGGTAACACTCCCCAGAGCGTGAAAGGCGTAGCGCTTACCCAGAAAGGCATCCCTGCCTGGGGTGGAGGAAGAGAACACAGCCCGTCGACTGGTCCGTCAGGTATCAAGTTTCTTCTCTTCCAATTTAACAACCATTTTCTCTGTCTTTTTATCTCCAGAATGACAACGTTTCCCTCCCCTAGGTGACGTGTAGTATGATTTGGGTGGAGAGACGAGTGCTATAGTCATATATGTTTAGCATGATCTCTAAAATCTTCATTATTGTATAGAGGGGTGTCAACTTTAATATGCATTTCACAGGTAATGAGGCAAAGGTCAATTATCGGGCATGGCAGCCTCTCGAGGAAACAACGAGATACACAAAGTCTCTGTTATCTTGATTTTACTGTCTCTGCTGATGAAAAGCAGGGCTGTCCTGGCTCCCCAAGACTACCCCGTTATTTATGTATCCTGTGATAGCCAGACAAGCCTTCACTCCCCTGGGTTGCACAAGAGATAGCAAAGCCAGTCTTAATTGCTCTTTGAGCACAGAGACTTCACCTCATTATCTAAATTCCACACCATGCTTCACTGGGAGAAGGAGGTAGGCCAACAATATGTGATAACTTCTCTGCCAGAGCAGTTATAGTCTGTAGTTTCTGTCTGGAAGCTGCTGGGCCATGGCAGAGTCCCTCCTCACAACCACAGACCACCCTCCTGGGCGCACACTTGGCACAACCTCCACCTGAACCTCCTCCTGCCCCCTTCACCTCAGTCTTCCTGAACAAGGCCAGAACAAGCCACTTCCAGTCTGAAGAGTATCCTGCAAGGATCACTTCCCCAAGGCAATTTTTTCTTTTCTTGCTGGCAGGAGGGCTCAAGGCTGCTTCCCAAAGAACAAAACCCACTTGCCTCACAAATAGTGGAGAGAGCTCAGCCCTTTCTGAGCTGCCACTAACACGGCATGTAAATTACAGAGAGGAACATCCATGGCAGCACAGCTGTCTCCCTGGGAGGATGGGTGAGAAATCTGAATCATCAGCTGGAAATACTCATCGCTCTCCAGTGTCTTAGCTAACTTAAGCACTGCAGTCAAGTGCCAGAGCAAATCCAGCTGCAGATCTTGCTTTTGGTACAGGTGGTCCTTATCCTGTCCCTGATGGTAACCCCAAGAAGCAGGGCGAGAGAAGGTCTCACCACAGCTAGCCGCAGGTATCCAAGAGCTGGTTGTCTCAGTCTGAGCTAGTCTTCTGGGCTTGCTTTATTGTCAGCAGAAATAAATATATCTGAGGGGGTTACTCTGACATTCAAAAGGAGTCAACTGAGCAGCCCTCAGGAGGAGAAGGAGGTTGATCTGTCCCTCTGGTAATCAAGAGGGTTAGACTTAGGTAGTAATTAGCCATATACAGTTACATGAGATTAACCCCACCTGCTTTAGGAGATGTGAGAAGCAGATTCCATGAAAAATCATATGGGTATGTGATAAACCTCTATCAAAATGATGCCTTACATCAAGATATTTGCTCTGCCTCAATTTGGAGTGACAAACCATGAAAGCTTAATATATTTCATGGAGTTTCCTCCATGAGCAGATCGGAAAGAGAATTTTTGCACCTCAGTTTTTTCAGGATAACATTCTTCTGCACACACTCCCTGGGCTGTGTCAGAGCCTCACTCCCATGAAACTCTCTGACTCACTCTCCTGCCAACAGGGTGTGAATATTTCCTATGCAGTGCAAACATGTTCCTGCAACAAGCCCATCCCATCCTCTGCTCTGACAAAGGGTAAAAAAGGAATGATCAGCTCAAGTTAAATGTCAAACTCGAGCATCTTACTCTGAAACCATCAGGCTGTGAACTTGATAGAGAAGTTAATGAAAAGGCATGGCTGTGATTGCTTCCCATAGCTCTAATTCTATGAAAATTTAATTCTGGTCATCTGGCAGATCCAGGTGCCACAGTATCCTGTACCATGCAGCCAAGACAGAGTTAGATGTAACAGGACTGTGCTGAACAGAAGGACCATCCAAACCAGGGCTCTGGAGGTGCTCCCTGTAGCTGCTCTACAGGTACTTTCCCAGGAGAGCATTATTGTTTAAATGGAGACTACTTCTTTCCTGTAAAACCACTTGTACTCCTTTTATTGTGGAGCCTCTTCAAAAAAAGCTTTTAACCAGAAAAAAATTTGCTTTTGCCTGAAGTGTAATTCCTGAGCCATTGCAGGGCCTCATTGATCCTGTCCCTCATATTGATCAATGATGAATCTTTATTTATAAATGCAATACTGGAGTCCATTAATACCCGTGGGGTGTCCAAAGGCCACATCTTGATCTAGTTAGTGCTATTATGTAACGACTAATGAGAGGTGCAGTTCTTGATACAGAAGGGGAGTTCTCCCTGCAGCAACAGGAGGTGAATGAGCTCGAGGGAAGAGCTTGTGGTGGAGGGAGCTCTGTCACTCAGTGTGCTTTCCCTGGAGACATCCCAGCTTCACACCAGGCAAGCACTATGCATCAGCTCTTTTCCAGAAGAAAACATGTAAAGTACTAATAGTAAGACAGACACTGATGTTTTCCAAAGGCTGTGTCACCACAGCTTTTTTGGTCATTCCTGATATCTGCCCCTGCAATAGCACACCATCCTGGATCTTCCTCTCCGTAGTCCCACTGCTCAGCAAAGTCTGCACCTGTGGGGGCCCTGTCTATGTCCCACCAGTACTGTCCGTGTTGCACTCCGAGTAGGGCCCCTTCTGCAGTCACGTGAAGCCCACCTTCTTGGTACCACATGCCATTATCCCACCCATATTTCAGCAGGGATTTCCTCCTAGAGGAGGTAGGTCATTTAATCCTGCCTAAAAACCTACAAGGGGGATCTTTGCCTCACCTAGACCCATGCTACACTTCCTTTGCCGCCAGTGGAAGTCTAGTCACTGGATCTGGAGAATAAGTCCTACAGAGACAGGTAGCTGAGGTACGAGAGGTGAATCACATCCTAACTGTGCATGTTTCTCTCCCTGGCTATGAAGGACGTCCAGGGTGGCTCCCTGCGCTGCAAGTGTTTCTGCCATGGTTATCTGAAGTTATATGATGTGCCTGTCACTAGCCAAGGACAGGGAGACAGTAGTGGGACTAGCTGACATTGGTCCCCAAGACTGTGTGCGAGGTGCTTTCCCCTGGCTCTGCTGTAGCAGCAGGTCCCTCCTGGCCCAGGGGTGACAGGGAAGCACAAGAAGAAAATGGTGACGCTGTGTCAAAGCTGACCCATGTCCTCTAGGATCCGAGCTGGTAAGTCTGCCATGGCTATCGGCACAGTGCAGCTTGGGCTTCAAGTACCAAATGGGCTCATTTTACTTTAGACCTTTACAAGGGAATTGTCAGAGTAAGTCATTTGAGGTCCTTGTTGGTTAGAAACAGGCCACACAGACCTAGTCAGTGGTGTCAGGACACCCTGGAAATTCTCATTTTAAGACACTTTGGCTGAGGTACTAGTACATCCAAGCCCAAAGGTTAAAATAGAAACGTTAATTACCTGCCTTAAATATGGAAAAAATGAAGCATAAGAGGGTGCGGTAGACTCAAAAAAATCTCATTGTGAGAGACTTTGTCTGCAAAAGATGTCAGGACGTAGGATTATTATGAATGAAAAGAAGACCTGCCTGGCATTTATATGGCCAGAGACCACTTGGTGACATGCAGGATCCATTGCTTTAGAGAACTGAGCTCCACCTGACTTAAAATTGCTCCCTATTCTCACAGTTCATAAGAAGATGTCTGAGAGGAAAAGCGTGATTTTCACCTCTGTGAAATGTAGCTGGAAGTAGAAATGTGCAGTTGGTAGATGTGGAATTGTCCTTGTCCTATCCTGAGAACTGTTGGTGACTTGGCGGGGAATTTGTACTACTTTAATGCATGAGAATTTTTGCAACATCAGTTCACTGAATATTCCTGAGAACCCATTTATTCTTCCCCTGTAGTTGTGCAATCTTCTTCCTACTGTTAAATGGAAAGATGGAGATGACTGCATCTGTTATATTAAAAATACATTGACCTTAAGCTTCTAATTATACAATGACCAATTTACAGAAATGTCGTATTTTAAACACTCTTCACTATGCCAGAAAAAAATCAGTTTTCAAAGGCAGTTCTAACTGCATTTTTTTGTTCGTGGGAGAAGTGCAAGCCAACGTTTTGTTAAATGTGCTAAACTTCATGAGGAGGGAGCTGCTGTAACTCTATAGCTATATAACTATAGCTATAGAATCATAGAATCATA
>VWZL01003010.1:260318-355803 GCA_013396915.1 Stercorarius parasiticus | reverse complement strand
ATCCACACCTATATGTGCTATCCACATATATTATATATATATGTGTGTGTGTGTATAGCGAGGGTTTACGTGCTCTGGAGCGCGGTGCCGGAGCCTGGGGCATCCTCCCCGGCGGCAGTGGGATGCAGACCCTGGGGCAGCAGCCACCAGTTCTCCCAGCAGAAATGATTTGTGCCAGTCGGGTGCAGTTACTGCAGGATTCTGGTGTCCCAGGGCTGCTCCTGCTGCCCACGCAATAAATTGGGAAAACCAGGGGATCCCCTGGGTCCAGGCGGTTTGGGGATCCGGGCAAGGGGCCGCAGCTCGGCCTCTCCCCACCAGCCCCATTAGGCCCTGCAGTGGGTTTGCCTGTTATTTCCCATGCATCCTTTAACGGTAGAGAGAAAAGAATAGTGCTATCAAAAGTGCTGGTGGCATCGCTATAATTCAGGGGTTGACAAAATCGGTAGGGATTTCATCCCAGCGCAGGCTCTGCCAGGTCCCCTTGGCTGTACCCAGAGTCAGGGCACGGTTGCAGGGGGAGAAGTTTCAGGAATGCCTGAATCCCTTCAGCCCACCAGATGCATTTGCAAGTCATTGAGACTTGCGCTTCTGAGCAAGGGAGGGGGCACTCCTGAGAGCCCAGGACAAGCACATACTCACATGGATAATAAAATCTGGGACAAGCCCCCCAAAATTAACGCAGCACACAGGGCGGGAGGCTGAAACTGTTTTCTGCAGTGGCATTGCAGCAACAAACTCTGATTTCCCCCTCCACTTATTAAATTCAAGAAATATATCCAGATTTTCAGTGTCGCTGAGCTCCGAACTTTGGTGCAAGTGACTTCTGCCCTGCTTGGCAAAGGGAACCCAGGGGCAGGCCTCCTGCATGTGCAAGAAAAGTGGAGAAAACACTGAATCTCCATGGAAAATCCAGCCTCTCGCCCACGGTTTGGAAAACAGATAAGCAAAGGAGAAACACACAGAGCAGAGGAGGACACCGGACACCTGAGTGGAAAGGGAGAGTGTCTGTGGCCAACTGCCTCCCCTGTCTGATGAAGACTCCGGTGAAGCTGCTTTTCCCTCTTTGCAGCGCTGCTGCTCTTTCCAAAGTGTTTAAGACACCAGTACAGGATGCTATAGGGGATGGAGTTTGTTCCCATATGCAAGGGCCAGCACTGGTGCACTAAGCGCCCTCCGGCCATGGGAGTGTGAAGGAGGAGGCAGCGAGACACTGTCCCACCTTGTAGGACAGGAGACCTTTGAAGGTCCTGCCAGGACCCTTGTTCTTCCCCTCATCCCTTTGCATGGTTTATGGCAGCTTGGAAGTTTCTACAGAAGCTGGGGCAGTGGGGGACCAGGTACCCCAGTACTCAGGTACCCTGTCTCCCAGGTACTGCAGGTTCACAGGCACCCAAGTACTCAGATAGCCTGGCTCAAATGTACCCTAGGGTCACAGGTACCCCGACACACAGGTATCCCAGAACACAGGTACTCCCATACACAGGCACCCCAGGACTCAGGTATCCCTGGTACACGGGTACCCCAGTACTCAGGCACACCAGAACACAGGTACCCTGGTACAGAGGTACCCCAGTACTCAAGTACCCCAGAACACAAATACCCTGCCACACAGGTACCCTTGCACATAAGTACCTTAGTACTCAGGTATCCTCACTACACAGGTACCCCCGTACTCAGGTACCCCAGCACACAGGTACCCCAGTACTTATGTACCCCAGAACAAAAGTACCCTGGCACACAGGTACCCTGGCACACAGGTACCCCAGTACTCAGACACCCCAGTACACCACTACGTATGCACACCAGTACCCCAGCACACGGCTGTACCTGCACACAGATACCCCAGAACACATCCCCGGGACCCAGCTACCCCATCACCCCACTGTCCCCAGGCACCCCATCACCCCACTGTCCCCAGGCATGTCCCCCCGCTGAGCCACCAGCCCCACGCAGCACCGGGCAGGGCTCTCCGGGGTTTTTGCCGTTCTCCGTTGCAGACGAGGTTGGTGCAATTTGCTTTTAATTATCAAACGTCATGAGACTTGCTCCAAAGGCAATGCCAAAGGCCTTTATAAATTACTAGCTAACTTGATTTAAAAAGTGTGATCGCAGGAAACAACAAAGGTTGCTTCCCCTTGTTGCGACAAATTTGCATTCGGCCCACGGACGACGGCAGCGGGGCTGCGGCGGCGCTGGGTTTCTTAGGAAAAGTTACCAACAGCCTGCGAGACAGCTGGAATTCATATTAGAATATTTTTAACGTGCTCTTACAAATACTTTGGCATACGCCCGTTCCACTCCTTTTAATGATGTTGACTTCATTTCCTTTAATACGGGGGGAAAAAATGCTACACCAACAAGACTTAATTAAATTAATAAGAAGAAACAATAATAAATAATTCCAGTTGCGTTCCTGCAGGGTTGCAAAATACGGATTGGGGCGTTTCACTGAGAAAACAGGACAATTTTGTGGCTGGGTGTTTGAGACGGGTGCCTCGGTGGGCTCCTCACCCCCAGCTCTCCTCTCCCCTCCCACCCCGGTGCCCGGGAGCTGGCGTGTGGATGCGTGTGCTTGTCTGCATGCCTGTGCCCACACGCACGCGTATGTCTGTCTGTCTGTCTATATGTCTGTACGTATGTATGTATAGGTGTGCTGCGCATTACGGGACGCCTATGGATGGGTCGGGCCGTGCACCTGCACCGCGCCCCTGGCACCGGCCCCGCCCACCGCCGCAGGCCCCGCCCACCGCCACGCCCCTCCNCGCGGGGCCCGCCTGAGGCGCGCGGCTGAGGGGAGCGACGGCGGCACCGCGGCCGAACCGCCCGGGCGTTACCTCTGTGGCGGCCAGGGGAACAATAAGCCGCCCTTTGCTTTCAAACGCACCCAAAGCGGGGAAGATAATGCAGATTGAAGCCTCTGGGCAGCTTCGCCCTCGCTCAGCCCACGGCTTCCGTCACCCACGGTGTGTGGATCCGACGTTAGCACAGCCAGGCCTTCCCTGTCNGTCAGCTGGGTGTGGGAAGAGAAAGGTCGGGTGTCCCCTGCTCTTCTCCTGGATTCCCGGTCACCTCCATAATCCCAGAGGAGGAGGAGGGAGGAGGCAGATACTACGCTCCCTGGGGAAACCCAAGGGCAGGTTTCCCACAACCCGGCTCCCCCGGGGACGCCATCAGTGCCACCCCTCAGAGGCCACCCTGAGGGCAGACCCCCACCTGCAGTGGGTCTGTGAGGATCTGGAGGTGTCCCAGCACACTACAGTTGGCGCTAAGGTACTT
Organism: Stercorarius parasiticus; assembly: GCA_013396915.1. Classification (NCBI taxonomy): domain Eukaryota; kingdom Metazoa; phylum Chordata; class Aves; order Charadriiformes; family Stercorariidae; genus Stercorarius; species Stercorarius parasiticus. The sequence continues at coordinate 352,524 of VWZL01003010.1, read as the reverse complement.
CCCTCTATTTACCTAAAGGAAAGGATGCTTTTTCATGCCACGGAGTTGATCTCCCACGGGAGACAAAATGCACTCAGTAAAATGGAAGATAGGCAGGTGGCTTCAGGATCAGAGAACATTAATACACGCAGACAGGTCTCCAGCTGATGTAAATGGATGGACTTGCAGTGCCTTCACATGCAAATTTACACCAGCTGTTGGCTTGGCCTGGCCTGCCGATGGTCATAGAGGTGCGTGTGCTTCATCCCACTGCCCCCTTCCAAACTGTCCCAGCAAGGGCAGCTCTAGTGAGCATATTTAGCATGACCGCTAATGCCAGTAAGGGTTTCAGAGCAAAAAAGTATTTATCCAGTTGTTCGCTGTTAGTATTTTCTGGTTTTGTCTCTGTTGCAACCCCCTGAATAATCACTGCCCATTACCTTATGTCTATCACCTTTTTGGTTTTAGCCTGAGGAAAACGATCCCACATGCAGTGGGAGTGTTGCTGTGAAGGACATCTCCTGGTGTTTCCCCGGATGACATTGATACACGTACAAGAGGCTGAAGCACTTCATGTTAGAGGTATAGGCGCATGTATATACCACCGTGTTGGTATAACCACCCACAGAAATGCTAATATTGATGCTAGAGAGCAGGCAAATTCTGCACCTCAGCGTGTGCGTGCACAGATTTGAGTGATATTTTCTTTGGGTCTTCTGGGATTGGTTTCCTGAACCTCAGGAGAAATCTCCTTTTACACCAAATTTGAGGGATTCTAACCTGACAGAGGACTTCTCAACAAGCACCATATAAATGTTTTGTGGCTGCTGCTGTGGATGACTCGCTTGCTGCTGTTTGCTAAGTGAAAATACGAATTTTTATCCGCCCAGCCTGTTTGGTTTTGTTTTGTTTTTTTTTTACCCATGTAATAAAATATGACACTAGAGGGCGGCCTGTTAATGTAATTCAATAATGAAGTTGCAGTGGCTGCACATGGAGGCTCAGCACTGTCCCCTGCTTCACACCAGGGTGGTGGCTGTAAACAGGCCTGGGAACAGCACCTTTCCCCCCTCTGAGACAACCACTGCTGCCCTGAGACGTGAGGAGTATCCAGAGTGTAACACCAGGACCCAAAATAATAAATACTCATAAGAAATGTGATTTGCCAGAAGATGGACGTGATTTGCGTTGCCTTGTGAGAAGTCCTGGGTTTAGCACTTAGTCCAGGTCGGAGGAGGAGGTGGCAGGAGCTCTCCTGTCCGTTCCCTGATGCCAAACCCTTGTCCTGCCCCAAAACATTGCACCTACTTTTACAGCTACATGCAGTTGCAGCTCAGTTTTAGCAGTCGGCACTGCAGTTCAGTTAGTATAGTCCCCACTGATGGCTCGCTCTCAGTCTCTGCACAGCCTTCCTGTGACTGAGGAGGTCTCTTACAGCTCCAGAGACTGGTTTCCTTGTGTCAAATGAGGTTAATAGCTGCATGCAATTTAGTTAATTAAAGATTGCAAATATTTTTAGTGCACCAGACGCAGTATGCGTCAGAAATACCAGGTATTATCTAAGTACGCAGTGCTGTCATCATTGGTATTTACATTTCGTACCGCCTGGAANGGCGGGCCGCGCGGGGCCCGCCTGAGGCGCGCGGCTGAGGGGAGCGACGGCGGCACCGCGGCCGAACCGCCCGGGCGTTACCTCTGTGGCGGCCAGGGGAACAATAAGCCGCCCTTTGCTTTCAAACGCACCCAAAGCGGGGAAGATAATGCAGATTGAAGCCTCTGGGCAGCTTCGCCCTCGCTCAGCCCACGGCTTCCGTCACCCACGGTGTGTGGATCCGACGTTAGCACAGCCAGGCCTTCCCTGTCCCGTCAGCTGGGTGTGGGAAGAGAAAGGTCGGGTGTCCCCTGCTCTTCTCCTGGATTCCCGGTCACCTCCATAATCCCAGAGGAGGAGGAGGGAGGAGGCAGATACTACGCTCCCTGGGGAAACCCAAGGGCAGGTTTCCCACAACCCGGCTCCCCCGGGGACGCCATCAGTGCCACCCCTCAGAGGCCACCCTGAGGGCAGACCCCCACCTGCAGTGGGTCTGTGAGGATCTGGAGGTGTCCCAGCACACTACAGTTGGCGCTAAGGTACTTCCCTCTATTTACCTAAAGGAAAGGATGCTTTTTCATGCCACGGAGTTGATCTCCCACGGGAGACAAAATGCACTCAGTAAAATGGAAGATAGGCAGGTGGCTTCAGGATCAGAGAACATTAATACACGCAGACAGGTCTCCAGCTGATGTAAATGGATGGACTTGCAGTGCCTTCACATGCAAATTTACACCAGCTGTTGGCTTGGCCTGGCCTGCCGATGGTCATAGAGGTGCGTGTGCTTCATCCCACTGCCCCCTTCCAAACTGTCCCAGCAAGGGCAGCTCTAGTGAGCATATTTAGCATGACCGCTAATGCCAGTAAGGGTTTCAGAGCAAAAAAGTATTTATCCAGTTGTTCGCTGTTAGTATTTTCTGGTTTTGTCTCTGTTGCAACCCCCTGAATAATCACTGCCCATTACCTTATGTCTATCACCTTTTTGGTTTTAGCCTGAGGAAAACGATCCCACATGCAGTGGGAGTGTTGCTGTGAAGGACATCTCCTGGTGTTTCCCCGGATGACATTGATACACGTACAAGAGGCTGAAGCACTTCATGTTAGAGGTATAGGCGCATGTATATACCACCGTGTTGGTATAACCACCCACAGAAATGCTAATATTGATGCTAGAGAGCAGGCAAATTCTGCACCTCAGCGTGTGCGTGCACAGATTTGAGTGATATTTTCTTTGGGTCTTCTGGGATTGGTTTCCTGAACCTCAGGAGAAATCTCCTTTTACACCAAATTTGAGGGATTCTAACCTGACAGAGGACTTCTCAACAAGCACCATATAAATGTTTTGTGGCTGCTGCTGTGGATGACTCGCTTGCTGCTGTTTGCTAAGTGAAAATACGAATTTTTATCCGCCCAGCCTGTTTGGTTTTGTTTTGTTTTTTTTTTACCCATGTAATAAAATATGACACTAGAGGGCGGCCTGTTAATGTAATTCAATAATGAAGTTGCAGTGGCTGCACATGGAGGCTCAGCACTGTCCCCTGCTTCACACCAGGGTGGTGGCTGTAAACAGGCCTGGGAACAGCACCTTTCCCCCCTCTGAGACAACCACTGCTGCCCTGAGACGTGAGGAGTATCCAGAGTGTAACACCAGGACCCAAAATAATAAATACTCATAAGAAATGTGATTTGCCAGAAGATGGACGTGATTTGCGTTGCCTTGTGAGAAGTCCTGGGTTTAGCACTTAGTCCAGGTCGGAGGAGGAGGTGGCAGGAGCTCTCCTGTCCGTTCCCTGATGCCAAACCCTTGTCCTGCCCCAAAACATTGCACCTACTTTTACAGCTACATGCAGTTGCAGCTCAGTTTTAGCAGTCGGCACTGCAGTTCAGTTAGTATAGTCCCCACTGATGGCTCGCTCTCAGTCTCTGCACAGCCTTCCTGTGACTGAGGAGGTCTCTTACAGCTCCAGAGACTGGTTTCCTTGTGTCAAATGAGGTTAATAGCTGCATGCAATTTAGTTAATTAAAGATTGCAAATATTTTTAGTGCACCAGACGCAGTATGCGTCAGAAATACCAGGTATTATCTAAGTACGCAGTGCTGTCATCATTGGTATTTACATTTCGTACCGCCTGGAAGCTAGGATTTCCTTGTGGTAGGCTGTCGACAGCAATACCTTTTCTCCCCAGATTTAAAATCTGCGTGTCAGACACAAGCCAACAGGCAAAAGTGACGTCAGACAGACTGAGGTAAGACCAAGGACGCAGGTCACAGTCCTGCACGCCCTGGCAGAGACCTGGGACACTGTAGGTTGTTGCACACGGACCATACCACAGGTGGGTTTTAAGGCATCCTTGCAGCTTCCTCTGCAATAGCTTCAAGAGGCTTTCAGTGCCGTGAGACTATCAAAGGTAATTCAGCATGTTCACCATGAAACGAGAGAATGTTTTAAGCTGAACTTCAGTGAGAGTTTCTTATTGTCTAGAGCAGAAATCGGCCTGAAGTTACAGATGGAAAGAACTTAAATTAGTGGCCGCTTTTCTGAAAACTGATGTTCCTTAGCATTTAGCAATAACGTGTCCTCAGTTTTTGCTAAATTGCAAACGAGCAATTAATTTTTCAGCACTTGTGCAGAATACTTTAAAAATGGAAACATGAAAGTCTTCTATTAAAATGAAGTTGATAGTATGCACCTGCCACTAATGTACTGTACACTATGTCTTCCACTCATTATAGTGATGATTTGGGTTGAGATCAAGAGTCATATAGTGAAAATCACTTCAACACGTGCCTGTTCATATGCATAAACTCCTGTGTACCAGATGGCAAAATATAATGACATCTTAAACAGCTAATTGCATAAACCTTGTAATGCAGATAATTGCTGAACCAAAGTATGAGTTAATAATTTCCCACTGTATTGCTTGGCTTGACACTAATTCTAAAGGAAAGTTGTGACAATTCTAACACACTAAAGTTCACCAAGCGGTAATTAAAACTAGCACTTAAAATCATTCGACTTTCAAACCCTTAATTACAATTCAGTGGAATCACTTTGTAGAAATCTAACATTTATAGATAGTTACATGATAGCTGATATTTCATCATCGTCCCTTTCATGGTGTTCTTCTAAGGCATGCTTCAGGAAGCGTGCAGCTCTCTCTGGAAGTCTAAGGTTGTAATGATTTCCATACCAGTGGTCACTGGGAAACACTCGGAAAACAGCAGCCAGGACTAGGAGTGAACATACAAACTGTAGGTTTTTTCACAGTTTACGCTCAAAGCAGCATGGCAAGTAGTAATTTTTAATCACCTGATGATCTATAAATGTAAATAAGCAGCAAGCCACTACAATGAAACATATCAAAAAGTGTGTTTAAGAATTGTTTTGGTTGGGTTGATAACACACATACTGACCCGAAAGGCCAGCCCCTAACACATCATCAGCTGTTACTGTATATTGGAAAAGCTGCCATGGGATTGAAACAATGAAGAATGTAAATATAATTAATGATGGTAAATACAGTTTTAGGAGAAATAAGCCTTATCAGACAAACCCAATTTCTTTCTTTGATGAGGCGCATCAAATAATATGATGAAGGTAAAGACTGAATGATAAAGGTCAATGAAGAGATGTGATACTCATTTTTTTATGGAGATTAGAATTAACACTGTGTGATATTCTGATCAAAAAACATTAGAAATAGCAACAGAGCATGCACTAATTAGATTAGGAATTGGCTAACAGCCTGTTAAAAAGTAGCTATGAATCAGGAAGCGTTATCAAAGAAGAGAGTTTTACCAGGATCAGCATCAGGTCAGATGCTAGTCAATGTTTTCTTCAATGATTTGGTTGTAAACACTGTAAATTCACAGCTGATAAATTTGAGGATGACAGGAACATTGTTGGAGTGACAGACAATGATGAGAATGACACTCCAAGTGATCTCAGTTGCTTGATGAGCTGAGCCCATTCAAACACAATTGGTTTTAATACAGACAATATAAGATTATGCGGTTTCTGGTGCTCGCACTTTTAAAAGATTGTTGAAAAACTGGAGAGGGTGCAGAAAAGAGCCACAGAGAGGATTTCAGGGCTGAAAAAAGTGCTTAACAGTGAAAGACTTAAAGCACTCAATCTGCCTAGCTTACTGGAAAAAAGACTGAGGCGTGACATGAGTATAATGTGTAAGTATTTAAGTATCTATGATATCTGCCTGGAAATATCTGGTGGATACCGATGACATTTTTAATCTTCCAGCAAAAAATGGGTATCTGCAAGCTGAAGTCAAACAAACTCAAGTGAGAATTTAGGTGGTTTTTTTTTTTTAATAGCAAGAGTGTCCGAAGGCTGACTTTCAAGGCACAAAGTGGATACCATCTTTTTTTGATATTTTCAAAGCAACACCAGAAGACCTGCTGTAACCAAAACTAAGTTAATGCATTTAATGTGGGGGCAATGGCACACGATGAGTTGTAATATATCAAGAGGCTTTCCCTAGCCTTCAACGCTGTGAGTCTATACACATCCGCAGAGACCTTTCGTAAGTGTTTGAGAGCAGGAACGTACACCTGTGCAAAGGAATAATCAAGTAATAACAAGTCTAACACATTTCATGGGCTCTCCAGACCCAGTCCAGGTGTGCAGATATGACACATTTATATATCTCTAATAATGTATTATTTTAAAAGCTAGAGACCGAGTTTATGTGCTGATGGAGCTACATGAAACCGCCAAAAGGCAGCCATCAGCACATAAACTGTCACCCCTTGCCTGCCTGCTGGCACAGAATAGCTGATTCCTCAGAGCTCTGTGCCTCTGCCCTTTGGTAAAGGAGAAGCAATGATCCCGCCTCTGGGCACCTTCTACCTGGAAGTCTCTTTTATTCACAGTATGAATAAGACAGTCCTGGGTTGGAGTGGGTTGCAGATAGAATATTAGGCTGAAACTTCACCCCAAACCTCTTTTTCTTAAGCAGTCCTGCCTCAGCAATTGATTCCCATAGGAAATACTGACAATCACTTGTCACACAGCTTCCCGTCTCTGCGGCCTTACACACCCACCACAGCAGTTCCCAAATGTGTATACGTGGTCTTTGCATCCTACAAACCTGTTCCTCTCTCACCCCTCTGAAGAGTTCAACAACTGTCAAAACCATGAGCAAATGGAAACTGTTTCAAGACTTTACAGTACCACCACATGGTGCCTCCAATTACAGCTCAGTGTAACGCAGAAGGAAGAGAAAGCAGGGACCTCATCCCATTTCCTTCAGTTCTAGTAAGTTCTTAGGACTCTCCCATCTAAGTTCAGACAAGGCAGCCTACCCTAATGACCTGCTAGCCCCCGATGAAACCTGTGAGCTAAACTCTATAAAACCAAATAGCATAGGCTGATTCTGTTCAGGTCAGAGTAAAGGCTTAGCACAATCCCCTCTGCCCTTCCTTCAGTGTATTTGTTAGCCCATGAAACGTAACTACCAGGTGTCTGTGTTGTGACTAATTTTACAGCTGGATGTAACCAGATCTGATACAAAATATTTTCATGTTCAGGTCTTCCCTAGGGCTCCCTGGGGTCTTTCCAGCCAACCCTGGCAGCCCTTTTCCTCCATGGGAGCAGCACCGGCATGTACAGCTGGCAAGGTTGAGGCTTTTTTTTTCCCCAGAGAAGGATGCACCAGGGAAGACGCCATTCTAGCTGGTTATAACATTTTCAGTCTATACTGAGCATCCTCTGTAAATTCTCATTTCAGGTGATAGAGTCAAGCTCTACAAAGTAACTATCCAATAGAGCTGGCGATGCTTCACGTGATGCATGAAGAGATGTCGCTTTTCTCTTTTGTGTATCTATCTCCTAATTATTCACTCGAGGCAGTCTCTTAGCTGTCTGTAGCTAGCTGGGGTTTATGGCCCAGGGTCTGGCCTGCCTTCACACTCTCCACCAACTGTGTGTAAATGTGCCTCCATGTGGTCCTGGTGGTTTCCTCAAGAGCACTGTTCTTGAGGGCAATTTCAGTGCAAACCTCTATGAAATGTATGCATTTTATTTATTGGTGGTATATAACTAAAGAATGTCACTGACGGTATTTCAGTCTATGTATCTGCACCATAACTACTACAACTTGTCCATACAAGAGACACTGATAACTCAGTAACAAGCCAAAACAAAAAACACATTGAGCAGCATTATTAATTGATAACTCAAATACCAGAAATTTGGGGGACACTGAAATTGTCAGTGATGGCAAAGCCTGGACAGCTAGATAGTCTCAGGGACTTAGGCAGAGATCGATCCTGTGGCGGATGACCTGCCTTCTGGGCTTGCAGTGATGCTGGTAATCAACTCTAAGCAGGAAATTGTTCCACTGATCGACTCAGCAGCTTAAAATGAAACACGGGCTGAAATGATTCGCTGGGAAGGATGTAACCTGAGGAACTTCTGTATCTTTAAAATAACTGAGAGATCCAGGATGTGGTGGTATGATGTGAAGGTGACTTATATACAATCTGTGAATGCAAATTGGTCTTCCTCTTTTCTTTTGATAGATGGGGGTAGGTTATCTTCCAGCAGTAGAAATCTAGAAAACAAGACAGATATATTGTCATATCTCTCTACTGCTCTTTGCAACATTATTTTCTGCTTAGTATTTCTAGATACTCACTGTATCAATGCACATGTAGAGTAAAAACAATTTCTGACAATGGATTTTATCTAAACAGACTTAAGAAACTGTACTGAAAACATCACATGCATTTTGAGTTTTAGTAATAAATACTGCTTAAATCAAATCTATTTCCATCATTCCCTTTCTAACCAGCATTCAGTAACATTCAAATAGTGCCCATGTAATAAACATTCACCAAACACAAACATAACTCAGAGTTCTCCTACCTGGCTGCAGCCATCTGGTACTCTTAGAGGAGCAGCCGTCTTCTCATCTTCTCTCCTCTTTCCTTCAGGAGGTTTTCAACAAATGGTCAGCCGCCACATTTTAGCTTCTCCTAAAGCTGCCTGCCTGTCTTTGCTATGCATCGTATGTGTCCTGATATCCAAACCCATCAGAGGCAGATCGAAAGATCTGTTGGTAGGTAGAGGAGACACTCTGAGAAGAGTGGGTCTCAAGATTCTGTTCTCTGTGGATCATTTGCTCTCAGCCACTAGCCCAATAGCATAGCCTTATAAAATACAGTGTCATCTGGGAATCAGCTTCCAGAACTGGTGAAAATCATTGGAGACTTATCACTTTTCCAGATGAACACCTGGCAACTGATTTTCTTTATCTTGACTAATTTGCCTTTGATTTCTAAGACCCTAAGGCAAATACAGATCAGAAAATAGTTCAGTCTATAAAAAAAAGAGATGCACCTCTTGTTAGCATTGGTTCTCAAATTGTTCTTTCACGCACCGCTATCGCCATGTGTAACTACTTGCAGGTGTCAGCTAGAACATGATGTCTTTTGTCTTCTCAAGTGTTTTGGCCAGCAGGGACCCAACAAGCTTTGGTTTACTGTGATTAATAGGTTGCCTACTGGTCTAAATGACCACTGGAAGAGGACATCTTGTACGATAAGAGAGCTTTCATTGTCAGTTGTATCGATTGCTTCACCTTGGGCTGTTCCAGAGCAGTGTTGCTGGAACAGTTTGGACCCGGGTATGAAGCCCCAGTAGACATACAGGACTCTGCAATAACTTGCAATTCAGGTTCTTGAATTCCACAGTGGGCACCAGAACAAGCAAAGGAAACCAGTGATCTTGATCACAATTAGACCTGATTTATACATGTTATTTACTTACCATCCACTTCATATCCCACCAATTTAGATGGTTATTATGGATGCTTATCTCTGTCTTAAAACCCTCCAGCAATGATTGCTGTCTGCTCTGTTAATTGATGATTTCACTGTTTGTTACACCTATTTACGTGTAACTGTCAGGAAAGGTTTTGTTGTTTCAGCTGTGCAAGTATAAGTAAGAATGGTACTCCAAATCACAACAGGATTTTGAACTAGGCAGTGGCTTCAGGGAAAAACCTGAAGATTGCCTGCAGAAAGAAAACAACCCCTTTAGAGATTTTTGTCCAGCAGACTGGCTGCTGGAGGCTTTTCAGGTTTTCTCAGGGAGTTTCTGCAAGGCTTTGACATTTATAGGGTGGCTGTCGGTGTTGCATAACCTCAGGAGCATCATTACCATTGACCTATTGCAGAGCTGCCACTATTTCACGTACCGTGTTCTTCAGCAGAGCAATACTTACCAGAGCTTTTCTTAACTCATGCCTTGTCAGTAAGATCTTTTCACTGTGTCCCTCATTTTTATTTAGAATATAGAGTAGTAGTTAGACAAAGAGGCTCTACAAATTAGAGAACTCAGAGTTACGAGCCATTTCAGTAAATTTTGGCCAGGGCTAATTTCTAAAAGCTAATTCTTATTTACTATTTAGTTCAAAGAATAGATTCTAATGCTGTTTTTATTTTGTTGTTCCATTTTAAACCTCTGTTATTTATAAATTTCTTTAAATTACTGGGTTTATTCGCAGCATTCTTTAAGGCTTCTCCCCCTAGATTATTTTATCTTGGTGATTGAAGTGATCTCTGTATAGTCGAATACTACTTTATGCAGCTCCCATTGGGGCTATTCACATATCCATATGTGCATGCAGCTCCCACTAATGCTTGTCAATGGGACTTAACATATGAGCATGGACATGAGAATAGACCCCTTGCTGGGCACTTGACTAGATGGGTTTTTTTTGATGTTGATCCAGATCACTCGTGTCAAACATTGCTGTTATTAGAAATCACTGCGCTTAACAGGACCACTGAATGCAACCTCCCTTTCCTTCTCATTCTTTCATATGGAAGCTGCTTGGTGAGTTTTGCAAGCTCAGGGTAAATACTTCACAGACATGAACTGGAATCCAAGCTTGTTGCATAAAGTAGCTTTATTCTGTGTATTCCTTTCTGTTTGCCATGCAACAGCATACAGTTAAGCCTCTCCACTGAAGAAAGGGCAGGGTTTTTTAAGGTGTGAATTGGGACTTGGACTGCGTCTCCATCTAGGCAGGATGGTTGGAGCTTTAATATTCAGTACTTACGAAAACAAATGGAAATCTAAGGTAACTTTGAGTTTTTACATTTTACTTCTGTGTACCTGTTTTTAGCATCTTTAGTGGTTCTCATAACTGTGGACTCCCCACTATGCTGGTATTCATGTGCATATAAGTTAAGTGATGACAGAACACTTTCCGTCATGAAGTTGAAGTCTTCAATATGTTTTGTAAAACTGACGCATCTTGTACCATCTGTAATCCCACTCCACTGCAATTCAGGGACATGCAAATGTTGAATCATTATTATTTGCTATTTGCTAACCATATGAAAATAATTACTGCTTTCAATGTAATTTGTAACTAACATGCGTCCACATCTCAAGGGGGGAATGACCAAGTCAAGATGTGTTCTCTCAGTCTCTCTTTTCTGATAGGAATTTTTCTGCCTTTAAGCCACACTTCGAGACTTTGATGGTTGTGGGTGGTTTCTTTTTAATGTACAATCCTTGGAGATGCTTGCTGAGCTATAAGTCTGGGTGTGCTAGGGACCAACGAACTAAAGTCAAGTCAAACATGGTCAGGAAGCACTGTGTTTCAATACATAGCCTTTCAGGAATGAATTTACTTAGTTTAAATCTTCACTTTCTACCTCCCTCCATGCTTTCAGGCTTTCTGTAATGGTACTAGAAGCACAATCAAGCCGCTAACAGGATACCATGATATGACAATGTCTGTTTTCCGGAAGATCTGGCCCCAGTCCCACCAGCTACATTGTAGGTAGAACCCCATATCAGGGCAGAAGTCTTGAATTCAGTCCTATGGGCACTGGGACTCACTTCTCAAGGCTAAACTGGGGGCACATCTCAGGACAGAGCCTAATGACACATTCAACAATTTCAGCAAGCAATAGCTCACAGCGTTATCCACTGCCCAAGGCTGACCGGTGCTTCCTGTTTTAAAGGCTGATTTTCGGTGCTCATAACTTTGCCAGGTATTAGGCATTAGAAGACGTTTTCCAAAATTCATGTTTTTGTCAGGTTGGTTTCTTTCTGGAAAACTTCTATCCAAACTAATTCATCTATCTCTAAGAAAGGCGCTAGGGAAAAAAATGTTTCAGTGTTACCATTCTGGTAGTTTGTTCTTGAAAAGCCCTGATGACAACAACAACAACTAGACTAGCCTACATCATCCGTTTCTTAAGAAATGTTTTACTGTAGCCTCAAAAATCTACCAAATCTGAAAAGCCTTTACAAACTCAGAGCCTGTATGCGCTTAGCAAAAGTTTTCTATCATTAAGCTGCTAAACTCAGTACAGGTTTTATAGGGAACTGGCACCATTTGGGCAGAGTGGACAAAGCCTGTCTTGCCATGCAGATGGTTCATGAACACTGCTCTGCAACCTTCTTTCAAACATTTGCTAACTTTTGGGTGCTCAATCTCGCATTCCCCGCGGTGTCCTGTCAACATTCTCTCTTCACGTGCAATTAAATGTAATTTACAAAGCAGGTAATGAGTTAAAATAACTGTGCCCCTGTTGCCTAGTAGGATGCATGTCTCTTAACTGGTACTAATGGATGGCAGCTATTAGTTACTCCTACATTAAGGTGCATTCATATTGAAATTTTGTACTGACTTTACAATGCATTTGATTAAAATGCAGAAGAATTACACATTAGATATCATGTGGCTGGATGGAAGCATAATTTAGCTGAGTCTGCAGATGCAGTCATGCAGGTGTTTCCATAATTCTGATTTAGTTGGTAAAACTGTTGATGTTCAGTGGCCCTCAAATCACATAACCATCTGTGGTTCAGTTCCTTGTGAAAGGAATTCCTTGTGCCTTTTATCAGATACGATCCCTGGATTCCTGAGCAAAACTTCTGTGAATCAGGCAACACTTAAATATCAGGTGTTTTGAGGGGAGGGGAAGTATTATAGACATCAGATATTTCAGCTTGCATTTGTTAACCACAGATCTAGTGTAAGAAGAGGATAATACCTGGGCTCTCTGTGGGAACATTCCCTCACCCCATTTTGCTTTCCTACACAAGAAAGAATTAAAGTCTGAATTGTGCCCGATTTTCAGTTTTTGAAACTAAACCAACTCTGGCCTTAAGGTTCTCCCTGCAAAATAGTCAGGAACCTGAAAAGCACTGTATGCCAGAGTTTTTATAGGTAGATTCACATTTTCTACTTAAGCCCATTATTGATAAATACAATCTTAACAGCTGCAACTATTGCTACTTTTAGTTTTCACAAGCAACAAGGTGATACCAGTTACTTTCAGTGCAGAGCCAGAGAACTAAGCCCAACACGCAGACAGGTCCACAACTGCCAGCAGAAGCTCCTGCATCTTTGAAGATGCGCGTATACACATTTTCTTTTGCTAGGCTGAGAACTTCTTGAAAGCAGGAAGCTGTGACTGGGAGCAAAAGACTGTAAAAAGCAGGTGAGGAAAGCAGGGACAGAGCTTACAGGAGCAGCGCTCCCTCTACAGCTCTAGCTCAGCAAAGAGGTAGGGCTGCAGCACGGCACTTTGCAGTGTAACACAGCTCCTGCCTTTCCTACAGAGTTTTCCAGCCTACAGGTCTTTCCAGGCTGGGAACAACTAGCCCTTTGCTACAGTTAGAAGCAGACTGACATAACTTTTGGAAGATCACAGACTTTATGTCATTGGAACGCAGCGTGAAGCAATCTAGCTAATGTGCAGTTTTATCTAGAAAGTCTTTGAGAGTTGAGTATGGTTTGAAAGAAAAAAAAAAACAAGTCAGTATCACAGTTAGTTTCCTCTTTACCTCAAGGGTCATCATGTTTACGCATTTTGAAAGAGTTACTGAACTGATTTGTAAGAGACTTTTATTTTATACATTAAGAAAAAAGAAAGACCTCACAAGAATTTCAGTCTGCCAGCAACATGTGGAAACAAGAAAAAGCTGTCCTCAGTTGATGAAATATTTATTTATCATTGAAATCACAGACATTTGCATCCAATGTAAGGGCAAGACAAATCTCATGCATAACCTCCTAGAGAATTCAGTTAAAAGCAGTTTTGGATACCTGTAAGTAATTATGCTATCACATTCTCTAACGGATTTAATTCGGGCCAAGTAGCAACTACTGTATATCCAAAAGATAATGAATTAAAGCAATGCTTTGGCATATCCCCTTTCTGAAATGTTAGCAGCCTCTCAAGTGACTTGAAAAATGGGCTTCAATAAATGGACAGGAAAATATATGCAATTAAATTCAATCAATAAAGCTGTCCTTGACCAAAGTCCAAACATTAAAAACAACTCCAATTGAATTATGAGAAATCCTTTTCTGATTTTAACTAGATTAGTTTAATCACATGTGCATCCAAGTTGCATGCCATTCCTCAGGAAGTTTATGGAAACAAAAAGCAACATACTACTCCCTGCCTCTCGCTTCAGCCCAGCTCCGGCTTTTCCTTAGAGGACAGTGCTGTTCTAGAAGAGACATTTTCTTATTAACAATGTCACTCACTCCAAGGAAAATGGCAGAGGACGGTCCCAGGTGACAGCCCTAGTTACCAGCCTTCTGCCTTTCTCCTTCCCTCCCACAAAACTCCTCATCCCCATAACTACACAGGCCCTTTCTTTCCTCTTGTTGAGAAATAGAAACATTTCCAAAATCCCATAAAGCTACACAAAATGTGAAAACTCTTCCAAATCTAAGAGTAACTGGAAGGTTTTGATCCCCCCCTTTCTTTCCCTTTTGAGCTTTTTTCTACTGTACTGATACAGCTGAGGATAAATGCACTAACAAAATCAGAGGTGCTCCAAAGTACAGCAAGAATACACATAGATACAAGCCACAGATGTAAGCAAACCTGGAAATAAAAATCCTTCAGAAGTTTTTTTAAAAAAAAAAGGCAATTAAGAAGTCAGAGGCTTCTGGAGACAAGTTTTTTTTTGCAGCAATCAGAGATTGCAAGAACCCTTACAAACAACACGGTATGTATATATTCAAATCCTCACTGGTAAGTCCAGGTTGATAAACACCAACCAGGCCAAATTCAGGAATTTAAAACCCTGTGCTGACAAACCTACCATTGCCTCAGACAGAACAGGAATTCACCTCTTCCTTCCCCCAGAGACACAAGAACAGCTGACAAATTACTTCACATAAGCCAAACAGCCATCAGCTGGGAATCACTGCACAAGTCTACTTGCCTGCAGGAGATCTGAACCAGTAACACCTGTGAGATAGACATTGCTTGGCTGGTTCTCCAAGCTGTCCTGTACAATGAAAGTATTCTCTTAAATTCAGAGGGAAAATAGAATTTTAGGTTATTTTAGATCTGGCCTTTCAGCCACGAAGCACTTAGATAGGAAATAGATGGATCTGGGGAAATAATTCATAAGTAGCAAAGTGTTGGATTTTTACTCTTTGGAGACTTGTGGTTTTTCTGCAATTCTTCCCAAAATCAAGATTGCATTATGAGAAAATTATTTGCCTCAGATAAGGGACAATGGATCAGAAGTAAAGTTATTTCTTCCCCTATAACAAGAGAAGTAAGGTGTTGCAATCAGAAAGAGGGACTAAAAGTGTTGGTGGCAACAACTGCAAGGTCCAAGACTTGCCTCAGTTTTCTTCCTCAGCTGCCTGCATGAGCTGGATGGAGAATAGCCACCCGTGTAAGTGACCGTGCACACCCCTGATGTGTGACCTCTAGAGCCCTCACAAGGATGTAACTTGGTGACTCATGTACAAAAGTGACATTCTTATGCTTGGTTCAAACCCCCCATTGTTAAACTCCAAGCACAGCTGGCTGCAGGACATGGAAATCTTCACACGGCTGTAGCAATTGCACTGAGTTTCACACTTGCTTGTTTGCTGGGTCTGTGGGATGGCTCTGGAGACCTTCCCCTGAGTGTATCCCCACAAAAACTGTATGCAGGTCTTTAGTGGGATACAGAGCCAAGTGTGACAACAGCATAGAACAACATCACAAATAAACACTCGGTGCCATGCTTACGAGATTGGGAAAACTTGTGTTGATTAAGTCTCCTACTGACTCCATTTCGACCAGATTGGCTGATACTTCAAAAATGTGTCAGGAGATCAAGCTGAGTAGGAAGACACTGAAAAAGGCAAATACCTTCCTGTTGACAGCAGAACCTCTGCCTTGGACAATCTTTAGCTGTTTGCACACATACTGTGAAGCCCAAGAAGCTCGTATTCCCTTAGCAACCAAAGTTGGCACCTGTGATATTTGTTTTCAGCGACTGACACCAAGAGTTTGAACTTACATCTGTTTTACTGAATTATGGTAAAACAGTATTAGTAACTGCAAAAAGCAGCTCTAATTTGGACAATACCATCCAGATCATTTGCAGCTTGTACTGCCTGTAATTTCATTTCACATCCCACCCAGAAAATACAGGAAACTGCATAGCAAAAGAACATGACAAGTTTTATGCAGGCTGGGTCTTGACAGCTTGACCTATTCCCAGCTATAAAACTTGCTTATGTAGAAGTTTTCCTAATGTCTTTTATAGTTCATTTGCGAAGGATTGTCCACCTGGTGCCTTAACACAAACTGTGGAATGAGTCCAGGAGATGGCAACAACATGAACTGCTGTGGGGGATAACAAGGACTCTGTTATGACTGGGAACGTTCGCAGTACTATAAATAACTCTATCAATATTGTGATAATGGCACTTTAAAGAGGTCTATTTTACAAGTGTTGAATGTAAGAGAGACCACAGCTGTGCTCATTAATTCTGAAGTATGCTCCTCTCTACGTACAATTTGCAGGTGTAACAATAGGAGTGTTGACTCAATGCAGGTCTAGCTAGTGTTTGGATTAAAAAAAAGGTCACAGTAGCATGATTAGTTCTTAACGAGTCTTTATTGTGTTTGGCAGAGGGAAAGCAAATGATGATAGTTTAATTGAAAACAATAAAAGTAAAATGGAACTTTGTTACAGAATTTAGCTATACGTAAATAGCTTCTCCCCCCCCCCCGAAAGAGCAAGTACTGTAATTGACAGCAGTAGATCTTTTGATAATTAATTGCAGTAAATTATCACTTGGCACAAAGAAGGCATAATTCTAATTAATTTGCAACCTTTCCAGCATAACACTGAATTGAAAATGGCACTGCTGTAATTTTTTTCAGGCTAATACAGAACTGGAGTACAAACAACATTGTGATGCTTTCTTGTGTTTTCCTTGTTTGGAGTTGAACCGAGGTGATTTGGTCCTTTCCACACAATTGCTGTACCACACAGAGATGACCCAAATGGGCAGGAGTTTCCTGCACAGTCAGAATTAATCTGCCACAGCATGGGATAATATAATTACGTGCAGACATCCAGGCAGAGAACTGGTTCAGCTGCGGCTCGTCTGGGACATCAGTGCCTTGATTTGAGGACAGTCAGGGCTGTGAAGTGTCCCTTTCATTGTCCTTTAAATCTAGATTTGATTTGAAAAGAAGGTATGTGGTAATGTGGACAGGCCAGACTATTTAGGCAGAGCTAAGAACTACAATATCTGTCAAATTCATCAGCCCCCATCTTGTTAACAACTTACAAATGAATTTTCTTTACCTCTGGGAACACAAAACACCCTTGGCAACTGCAGGGCAGAGCTATATGGCAAGTCCTCTCGAGGAAGTGTGATGGAGGGAGATCTATTGAGGCAGCCAGCTAACAGCACAGGCGGCTTTCAACTCTGAGGACTGCCTGGATGCAATGGCCAACAAATCCATTTTAAGCAGGATGTTTCGTGAGTGCTCGTGGATGAGGTGCTGTTTCTCTCTTATCATAGCTAGACCTCATGGCGAAGATCCCCAGCTAATGATTTGTTAATGGAATTAAGATCTGGGCCCCAATCTGTGATTTTACACACAGCCCACAACTCTTCTGTGCCCCAAAACTTCTCTGTGTCCGTGGGAGATAATATTTACCTCCCGCGCTTCAGTGTTGTGAGAATAAATTAACTTTGGGAGAGTATGTTGAGCTCCTTGGAAAACAGTTACTAAATAAGTGCAAGTATTATCATACATTAAATCAGATCAGCTATTAAAAATGAGAACAAGTCCTCAGATCTGTAACCCTCACTACATCAGTTTCTCCCTCTGCTGATTACTGTTAGCCTTGATAATAATGAACTCAAAGACGATATTAGCAGCCTAACCTGTACTATGATTTAATCTTGATTGCCACAGATCAAGGTTTGATTTAATTGCTCTAGAATTAATTAGGAAGAGAAACAAGTTATAAAAAAGAATTTTCGCTCTAAATAAAGAAACTGTTTACATTCAATTGGAGTTCATGTTAGAACAAATCATTAAGCTATAAAAGATTACATCTGGGCTAGAATTAAAGTCAAGCCGATTCATTAACCCAAATGGTAGCCCAGAGATTACCAACATGGTATTTCTGCTTTGGTGATCAAAGGATCAAGGGATACATGACCAGATGACCCTAATTGAAACAATCTCCACTGAATTTTGTAAATGAACTTGAAAGGACTAAGAAGATAGTCTCTAACTTCTATCAATGTGGAGAATAAATCTGTCCTGGTAGCCTTACTTTATACAAAAAGTAAGGAAAAAAAAGATAAAGGCAATCCTTTATGCAGTACATAAAGCAACAATATTTTTCTTGAGTTATGGAGGAACCTTATCCAAATTGTTTATAGTTGTCTGTTATATCTTTTGAAATATAGGGAATTTACAGTCAAAAACTTCATCACTATTGCCCTGTCAATGACCTCATCACACCTGACCTACAGGGAGTATCTTCTGTTGGGTTAACCCATAAATCAGCCTGCATGCAAGGCCCTTCTCTCAAAAGCTTGCCAGTTGTGCTGAATTAGGTATGATAGTTTTATTGTGTGAGCTACTGTTCACCAGGGACTGAGCAGAAACTGCTGACCATATTTCACTTGAGAGCACAGGATGAACTTGAGCGTTGGTCCCAATGGTGAAAGGCCAAGTCTGCACCAACTGAACCGACAGACTCTCGGCTCTACTGGGGAGAGCTGCAGATGCTTTGTCAAGGTAATAGTTGGAAGTCTAAACTCAGTTTGTACTTCAATTTTTAAATAAGAAAAATACATGTAAATGCTGGAAAATAATAGGGGTATGACTTCATTTGAAAGCCTGGTATAGACATTAGTGAAATTCTACGTATCCCTCTGTGGAAAATCAAGTCACTGAGCATAAGCACTTCCTGAAGACAGAGACTATAATTCTTGTTATGAAAGGGGAGGAATTGGATGTGATAACTAGTGATGGACAAACTTCAAAAGGTTCAGGGCTTGTGCTTGGTTTGGATAACTATCTAGGAGCTTTGATGCATATCCAAAGCTTATCGGGACCTCCTGGGCCTGTAAATATTGGGATGGAAATCTTGCAAGAACAGGCTCTCTCAAGAGGTTTTTCTTTTTTGGTATTTTGGGCAAGTATTTTCTTGTCATGATGGAGATACAACAAAAATAGTAATGACAAGAAGTAAGACCTGCTCTTAAAGAGTACTTCATCAAATCTAAATTAAGAACAAATAAAAATGCTTCTCTTAAAATGCTTTCCACGTCTCCAGACCTTCTTGGGGTTAAGAAGGGCAAACTTTTAAAGTAAAAGGGGAGAAATATGTCCTAGCTTCTTTTGAAGTTCAACTGTGCTACAGTCATTTTGAGTTGGGTGCTTTTTTCATTTTATCTATTTTGGTACAATTGCTTCTATGTATATCATACATAAAAATGCTGTGCAGATTTTGGATAAACAAGATGTAGATCAAGGTAGCAAGAATACGAGCGTCTTCTGAAATGTAGTTTGTGTATGTGGTTATTATATAAAGTGACGCCAACTTCCAAAGGCCAGACTTCCCATGAAACCTCACATATGTCTGAGAAAGTTTTAGTATGTGTGTGTGTACCCATGTAAATTTTCCTAGTTCACCATAGGCACAAAGCAAATTATAGCTGCTGAAACTGTTTCACTTGGTTTTGTAGTCAAGATTATTTGGTTTATTTACCACAAAATGTAGTTCTACAGATTAAAATTTCCTTCAAAGATAAGGAGTGGAGTCCTGAAGCTGGTAGAAGGGTATTGCCTCTCTCCCAGGCTGGAGCGACAGAAAACAGGTATACTTCTGAGACCTGTTTTCATGACAGGCCGGAGATGAATTAGTAGATTCAGTTAGGTTTGTATTTGGAAATGTGACCAAGCTACTGAAGCCAGGGCTGAGCTTCCTCTATATTTGTTTTACCACTGGCAAACAGTTAAAGTACACGCCATGCCTGAAACGTCAGTTGCGCTAATAGTTTCCTGTGACCAAGTAACATTTGAGGACACGTAAACCTGTTGTCTCACTACACCACACTTGAGCATGGTGCTAGGGCATGGGGCAGCATCTGCCCCTCCTCAGCACTCAGTGGTAATGGTGGGCACTGAACCCGCTTTTTAAAACCATGCCCTATTTTTCTGATCTGCAGAGAAAGTTCAATAACACAAATCTGTTGATTCAAAGCCCACCACTGTTTCAGGTACAGATGTTATTTACAGGTCCTGTGGGTTGTAGGGGAAAAGGTGTCCTCTGCCCTGCCTCGCAGAGGAACGGTAAAACCAGTAACACTTTGAACTTGGTAGCACAGGCTGGTGAGAGAGGCTAGAAGAGAAGGTACCCCCCTCCCATGGCAGCTGGAGGAAAGGAATTTGGTTCCCCAGATGAAGTGCTGCCACTTCTTTTTCCTAAAGACCAATATGGAATAGCGATGGGGAGAGGTGAAGGCTGGCAGGCTTAAAAATTCTAGTTAACATGTGTGCCAGCTCATTTAGGTCTTAAAACTGACTTTTTTTCACAGAATGATAAAAAACCCTAGGGTGTTGTGTGACTTCCTATGGATTGAGTTTTAAAGAGCTCTGAAGAGGACCCCAGCAGGTGGGGTCCACGCTTAGCAGCAGCTGATCTACAACAAGGTGAGGACTGGTGGCTCCTCAGTGCTGGGAGTCCTTTGGATCCCATGGTTGACATCTCCTAACAAGCATTAACCCAGCATTGTCCCTAAATGGACATGATGTTGCTTAACCATGGGTTAATTATTTTAAGTGTTGGTTAAGAAATTGTAGCCTGCTATTTCTGTCTACCTCAACATGCTGAAGCTGTTGCTGCCCGTGTGTCTGAGCCAGCAGACCTGGCTGCGTTCCTCTCCCATGGCAGCTGAAGGCCTAATCCAGCTCCAAGTCAATGGGAGTGTCTGTGTTGACTTCAGTGGAGGCTGGCTGGGGTTTTGAGGAGCTGGCTGAGCACACGGGGAGCAGCGTGTTGGGCTCTCCCGATGAACCCTGCAACTCTTGCATGCCGAAGAAGATGCTGTAAGCTCAGTTTGGCCCCTTCATAGTAGCAACATCTAAACTGACTTGCAAATGAATAGCATTAAACCTCCTTGCTGTGTTAGCATGGGATGTCAAGTAAATGAGCACATACAAACCCAGCCAATGCACACAGCAAAAATCACCAGCCGTATTCAGGAAGCAACAAATCAGGTCTCACGCCATTGTCAGAACTATTTAAATTGTCATTGGCCATGTCACCCTTTCTTTTTTTAGCTGCTCAGTAATCCTCATTTTGGCATCTTTGTACTCAGATGAATATACATTTTATCTTCAGTAGTGCATAGGAAATCTAATGTATTAATAACTTGGGGAATAAACTTCTATCCAAGACTGTTATTTTTATCTTGTTTTTCTCTTTAACCAAGTTCACAAAAAGTATACATTTTAATCTCCAAAATATTCCAGAACCGTACAGCAGAATTGGGCAAATCAATTGCATATTGGCATAGCAGCACTAAGAATAGAGATCTCTACGGAGCTTTGCAAGAGGAGAGTTTTCTACAGATGGAAAAACTTAGACACAGAGTTAAAGTTAGTCCTGTGAAAAAACATGAGAGGAAAACAAGTAGTTTGGGTGTCTGCTCATGCACTCAGTCTTGTTTCTGTGTTCATTTTTTCCAGTGTTGGCCTTTGGCTGCCCCAAAGTTGCCAGAGCATTGATTAGACACTGCAGAAAAGGAAACTGGTGGAGAGGTTAGAAGATAAACCTCAAAGGGTTTCAGGCATTCAAGGGATAAGGCTGACTGAGGTGCTTAAATACCGGATATAACCAAAATACAACTGAGGCCTTTAATGCAATCAAGGTAACAGCTCATCACTGGGGATGCTTTGGTTTTCTGCCATGCAAGAACCGGCGCAGAACAGAAGACCACCCTTGTCCTCGCTAACCCCAAGCCCAGAAGTAGATTAATGAAGAATGAAGAAGACTTACAGAGCCAAACTGACGCAGGATATTTGTTAACAGAGAAATTTTAGATTTGCATGAGTGGGCCTATTCCTTATCTTGTCTTCCTCTGGGGCAGCCCCCTTTCCATGCGCTGCCTCAGGAGCCAAGGTCCTGAGGGAGCAGAGACAGCAAGTGGGGTGTGCTGCTCACTTGCCCTTCTCAACTTCTATTGTAAATTATACTCCTCACTTTAGGTACTAAACAGGCAATCTGAATCAAGTTCATGTCTACTTACTTAGTGTTTCTGAGCTATTGGAGATGCCTGGAGTTCCTTTTGCAGAGGGGCAGGTAAAGCACCACCAACTAATGAAGGGTGCCCAGTGAGGGCTGCCGTAATTTTTTAAAATAATCCTATGGGTAAATATATAAACTGTCAGTGGGAGGACAAAACCATTCGATCCGTACAGGGAACAGGTCTGTAGAGATGCTGTCTGTGTGGAGGAGGGTGGGTCAGTCCCATGCCTCTTCAGCTTTGAGCCTCTTGGAGAGCTGTGGTGGGGTTTTGTGAGGTGGGAGTCCCACCACCATGTTTCACACGAGCCACGGACAGCTGTGAAATGTTGGCTGTGTCTTTCAATGCAAGCCAGCGTACAGCTGGGCAGCATTCCTTACAACTTTCTCAAAAAAATCCAAAGCGTCTTGGGAGAGGAATCTGTGTTCATAGCTATGCAGGCAGAGAGGCAGGGTCTGCTCTGCCCGTCCGCCCTCAGAGCAGCCATCTCGCCCAGAACCACCTCTCAATGCACAGCCACCCTGTCCCAGCAGGGCTGGGGCTTGCTTGGTGGCTTACAGGGCTGGTGGCAATGGGACTATCTCTACTGCTGGCAAAATGTGAAGCTGGACAAAGAAACTTTCCCTTTGCCTCAGGAAAGCCAATCTCTGGCTGACCTCAACCAAGGGTCTGGTGACTTCTTTATTTTCCAAAGTATGGCAATTCTAGATGTGATAGCTGATGAACTTATTTCCTAGAGAGCCACAAGCTGAAGGCAGATGCAAGTTGGCAGTGTTAGTAGTGAGGAAAGTCCAGACTCAGCGTTTTGCAGCTGCAGACCCTGCAGGATTTTATACAATGTTAGTAACAGTTTGAGGGAAATTCATAGCTGAGAGAAACAGCAGGCTTTTCTGTATCTAAAGCGACACTTGTACCAAATATACAGACAGTACAACTGATTTTAGGAAGCAGACTTAGAGATTTTCCAAAGTGAGGGCGTTTTGTATTCTCAAATTTTCAGCATCTATTTTTAGTGAACTTTTAGAAACTTCAGTAAATCTTTTATGATGATTTTGCTACCTGGCCTCCAATGCTGCTAGGGGGAGACGTGCAGAGACCTAGAGGACAGGTGGCAGGAAAAGGAATACAAGCTATCGAGGAACTCTGTAAAAAAAGTGCCTTTTAAAATGGAAGCAAAATAATTTCTAAAGGTATTTTAATCAGAATTTTTTTAAATGATCATGAGGAACCTGAAACATCGAGCCATGTATTTTAATACCTGCAGGAGCTTTTAGACCCCACATCTCAAAGACCTGGGCTTCTTTATGGATGTCTGATGAGTCAATATATTTAATGTCTAGTCCAAAGGTCAGTCAACTGAATTCCACCACACACTTTTTTTTTTTTTTTTTTTGATACACATGGAGTATTACCATAACTGTTACTCAGCTTTCCTGAAGAGCATCAATTGTTATGCTGCAAATCTACGGGGGTTGAGGTTTTGCAGCTGGCTGCCTGGTTTGAGCTGCTTGGAGCCGCAGGCCTGCAGCAGAGCCAAGTCCAGGCTCTGCCGCTTGTGGAGGAATATCTGCCTTAGGGCTCACCAGTGTGGGGACTGAATCACCAGAGATGGTGCAACTCGATGTGAAGCAATGGATGTCTGCAGAAAAAATGTAGGTGTCTAAAAATAGTAATAATAATAAAAAAACACCTGTTCTAATCTGATTGCTTCAGTCCTTGGAGAAGGTGAGATAATGCCAGGTGACCATGTTGTACTCCAAGGGATTGATTCTGTGATGGCCAAGATGAAGTGCTTCCTGGAGTGCCCCCCTCTTCCTTGACTGCCAAGGCAGCCTAATAGCTTTTTCAGAGTAGACATCTAGTTTTTAGGCAGTAAAATGTAACTGAGGTGAATCCACCCTTCACACCCAGATGTGAGACCTGCTGGTTTTGGTAGCTATGCTATGCTTCATGGCAACTATGCTATGTATCATGGAGATTTAGAAATGAAGTTGAAGCACAGACCAATAATTAAAGCGATAACAACTCCTAGGATGTGGATGCTGCCTCTCTCACACCCTTGTGCTGTGAACCTTGGAAAAATCACCCTGGGCAGGATTCTTACAGGTGTGTTAGGTATGAAATCCTGTTGGTTTCAAGTGATTTGCCCAGCCTGTAGTCACTGAGAGTTAGGCATCTAAATGCTGCTGGGATTCTTGCCCTTAAATCTCTGTCTCCATTTCCTTGTTTGTAACACAGGGATAATAGCTACCTGCCAGGCAGGATTACTGTCTGCAGCGCTTTGAGATCTTTGGGTTGCTGATGCTGCTGGTAAAAAGTGCAAACTCGTCATGAATTTCAGATTGTCTTGCACATTGTGTACTGCAGACAGCATAGCCCCCGGGCCCCGCGGTGCTGAGCACCACTGCAACCGGCCTCAGGTCTCTGTCACAAAATTCATAGCACAAACTGATCTGTGAGATCAGCTGCTCCCTTCCTCCTGGCTTCTTACTGACTTCTGGTGCTGCAACCCAGAGGCGGTAATAAGGAAGCACCATCAAGGTAGAGAGTACTTATTCTGGTCTGTATTGCACTAGCACTGAAGCATTTCCTATATTCCTTCAAATGCAGCATCTAAAGAGAAAAATATCCTGTTTTCCCTGGATTGCTGGAGTCAGGCTCGGAGTACTGCAGCAGGAGCAGGCACGCAGATGCAAGTGGGAGCCTTTTCGCACTGCTCGAGCCTCCCAGTCAGTTGCCCGTCTCTCCCAGTAGATGATGCTAAAGCGCGATTGTTTTGAGCAATTTTAAGGAAGTGGAAGATTTTATCGGGGGAAATCTGAGGTGGTTGGAAGGCTTCTGGGGCTCAGCACTGCAGGAGGAACATACAGCAAACATCCTGAAAAAAAACTGGGGACCAATTTGCTCCTGTCTTGTATTTATTAACAGCTTGAAAAGTATCAGGATTAGAGTTTATGCATGTTTTCAGGATTTTTAAGCAGACCCTGACATGCCTACATTTACATGTGTGAGTGTTTCTGGAGTTCTTACAGCTAAAACACACTGCCAGCATCATACTGTCTTACCATGCCATTTCTTGGCTTTATTGCCATCAGAGAACTCCTCATCTTTGTTTCCATACCATGTTACTAACTTCTGTTCAGTGCCATCGCACCCATTCAGGGTAAATCACATAATGGTTTGGGTTGGAAGGGACCTTAAAGATCATTTGGAATGAAATATCCAGCAAGAGTTGTAGCTTTCTGGTTACTTTGGAAATGTGCAGCAACATCTATTACTAGAAACAAAGCAGCATTTTGCCTGTAGATGCTGCCAAAGTTCAGATATGTTTAAGCTCCAGCCACTCTCTGGAGCCAGGAGAGGAAGTGGTTCTGGAGTGGGAAGTGTAGGCTCAGATATACATTGCCCTGGAATTTAGGAAAATAAGAGGGAGCTTGGCCTCATCTTTACTTCCATTAGAGCTTTTCTGAGGACTTCTAGCGCAGCCAATATAATTCACTCTGAAATGAAGTTTTAAAGTTCAAAGATTCATCTGGAAGTTATTAATAAAAGCAATAAAAATATAAACTTAAACCCAGTGCTATTTAGTGAGGAAAAATTGCCTACATTTTTTCAGTTGGATACTTTTTGTACTTCTATAGCTAAAAAGTAATTTATTTTTTTTTCCCTTTTAAGAAAAAAGACAAGTT
This sequence comes from Stercorarius parasiticus, assembly GCA_013396915.1. Lineage (NCBI taxonomy): Eukaryota > Metazoa > Chordata > Aves > Charadriiformes > Stercorariidae > Stercorarius > Stercorarius parasiticus. The sequence goes on along the minus strand of VWZL01003010.1, from coordinate 326,677 downwards.
ATTAGTCTCTTTGAGACTTCTGGGGTCTGCTGTAAAGACACCCTTTGGTTCTCAGCATCCAAGTCATTAGTCCAACAGTCCTGGACTGTTGTGCGTTAGGAAGCATGCACAAGGTCCCTGTCCTCACAGACAATTTTGAACAAAGCATATTTTGGGAAAAGGATGTACAGAAAGCCAAAACGATTTCTCTGGATGTCACATCTGGAAAGTAGAGGGGCTCAGAGGAGGAGTACTTGATTCCTCATTAAGTGCCTGGTCTGCTGGACCATTATTGCTTCTATGTTAAAACAGTCATCAATTATACACTAGGGCTGTATGATACACCACCACCACTACCACCCCCCTTCTTAAATTCCTGTACACAAACATAATACATGTTGTCAGAGATCCAGCACTGATGTTGCCTTGTCCCTGACTGATACGCTTCCTTGGGTCAGAAGTATATCCTAGCACAGTCAAGAATGCATCAAGATATATGGACGGGTTTGTTTTCTTCAAAAACCTTGGATTAGAATCAAATTGCCTGAAGGAAACTTTTAAGAACCTTTTAGTCTCTTTTCTAAAAAGAGATTCTGCAAATATTACTGTGTTTGCAGTTTTCTTGCCTCTGACTGTATTTGATTTGCTTGAATTCTCTTGAGATACCGTCTATTCAGAGCATACCTCAAGCAACCACTGCAGAGGCTGTTTAATAAGTGGAGATATTTTGTATCCCCTACTCTCCGGAGATCGTGCTCGTCAAACTGGGTTGCCTCCTTCTCCCACCTTGGAAAAAGGTTATCAATGGGAGTGGGACAGCTGGAAGTTTTACAAAAGGTAATGAATAGGATGAACTCAGTTCTATGTGGGCTTTTATGGTGATAGACGAGGTGAAGACCAAACGAGGTGGCTGTGGAGCAGGAAAGTTTACTGACAGCAAACCGTAGGAGAGCTGGAAAACAGCCTGATGTGCTCTTGGATCACATTCTGAACTAAATGAGCAGTATTATCCTCTCGGGATTTTGTCACTAGGCAGACAACAACAAGGTATCCACGGGCAGAATGGATGGTGAGATTTGTAGAGAAACTCCAGGAAAAAGATCAATAATTACATTAAGTGGACATGAATGTGAAGTACCGCATGAGAAATCTGACGCTATCGCACGCTTTCTACGCTAAGTCAAACAAAATATGAAATTCAGCATGTAAGAGCGAAATGGGATTTTTCTCTGTCACCAGTGACTCCCAGTATATATTAGAAGTGGAGTTATTATTTAAAAAAAAAAAAGATGGCAAATGCTTACTTCACTTCGGACTTTTTCACTACTTGAGAGTACTTGGGAAAGAAGGATAAGCTGATAAAGACTTTAAAGCAGTTAAAAGCAATTGCAGAATGAATTACTTCAGAGTTGCACGCTGTTATTAGAGTAAGTGTAAGGTGCTACCCTGTTAAAAATGGCCAAAGAAAATAAAATGGGAACCTCCAGGCAATAGTATTCTGACCTCACCAAATGCCTTTGTCTAATTTAGACTGCATTAGCAATTGTATTATTCACAAAATCCTGGATAGAAGTAGGGAAAGGATTTATAGATGGCATTATGTCCTAAAGGGATTCATACAATGAAATTATAAAATGCATTTAAAAATACATAATTAGCACTTTTCTTCCATAAATTTCCAAAGTGATATTTTTAAAAGGAGGACATTACCTAACTCCATGTGAACTAAATAACTTTAAATCAAATGAGACAATTTATGTGTTTGAAAGATGTTTATATTTGACATAAGAGCATCATTTAACATCTCTTCGCCTTTCTCTCATGCTGATTTATCTCCCAGATTTCTGGAGGTCACTCTTGTTGGTAGAAGTCAGCATTTGTTGTGTTTTGCAATGCAAAAATTCTTTTCATTCCCTAACACTAGAACAATATTTCATTGAATTGCTCTGGTTTATTAGACCAGTTGCACAGATGTCCTCTCTTCCTGAGCCAGATGTACAGAGCGCTGCTTCCAGCTTAGCCCAAACTGGAACATGTTGACAGAATAACATAACTGAGACCAGACATATTGCATTTTACACTAAAGGTCATGCAAAAAGCACAGGACAGGCTGCATATAGCATGGGCTGTTTTACATAAACGCACATTTGGTTCAGCTTTGGTATAGGGATTACTGAAAGAATGCTTGGGGAGGACAAGCTACAAAGCAGTTGGAAAGATCTGGCAGTTGTTGAATGAATTACCCCCAAACTGGTACATCTCTCTAAGAACAAGTGTGAAGGGCTCTCTGCAAAAGGAGGCGAGAGAAAACTCCCAGGGAAATGTTTCTGCTCAAGATTCTTCCAGACAGAAGCTACTTCACAAGTCTAACAGGAGATTTCCCGAGGACTTTTTCAGTACAGTGGGTTTGATTCAGCATTGTCCTTACCTTGCTAATACCTCTCACCAACATAAGAGGAGTGATTAGAAGAGAAGAAGAAATCAAATTGCCTAACAAGGAAGTTGAGTGACTGTAAGCAAGGCCAGGATGTTTCCAGTGGCTTCAGTATCTAGCTGGGGAAGAGCTTGAGAGAAGCATATATGGATCCAGATGTTAGAGATGAGGAAGGATTGTCCTGCAGAGCAGCTACAACTTCAAAAGCTTAAATTTCACACTCACAGAAAAGGACCTGGAGCCAGATTAATTTTAGGATGAGGGTGCAAACCCAGATCAGGGCCAAAATTCCCAATGTTTCTTTGTTAACCAGGTTGGTCTCCTGTTTCAGAAATCTTGCATAGTACATGCCATGCTGACGTCAATCCCGGTGACAGAGGAGGGAGAACAAAACTATTCTGAATTTCGGAATTCACCTGTGACTTGCGGCAGTCGTTTTTTTACAAGAAACTTAATCTCTCTTGTTTTCTGATCTGAAAAACGAGTATAAACAGTAACCTCCGAAGGATAATGCTCAGTTTAATTAATCAGTGTTCATAAAGTCTTTGAATTAAAAGACAGTATGGACTGTAAGTGATGAGTATTACTGGTACTATGAACAAATGCACAACAGCAAATGAACATAAGCACACTGCAAAGGAGGAATGTCATTAAGGAAAGAGGTCCCATTTCAAGCTGCCAAATACAAAGGAGTGAGTCATTTATTTTCAGTATGAAAAAACATTTCAGTGTTGTTCTTTAAGTGATTCTGCTTATGATCATTACTCCTTAGCTAACTGCTATAAATATTTCAAAATGGTGACACGGTGTTCTATTCCCACCTAGAAATGCAGAAAACGAGGAGTGGAAAATAGAAAAATAAAAACAGTTGAAAAAGGCATGTCTGTTTTGCCATATGCTAAATACAGTTGCCTTTGTCTTGTGCATAGCTTTGCCTTTTTTCCTGAAGACAACTGCGTGCGTATAGGACTATACTGTCCCATGCTTTGTCATTACAGTCTGACCAAGATTTATGAGTTGATAACTGTCTGAACACTGGATCACAAAGCATCATTTTTGTTCTCTCCTGACCTTAGCTGTGACCTCTGGGACTTCAGGGGGAGAGAAATGTGTGATTTCGGTCCAGCCAGGCAGGGTAATGCAATCTGCTGGCACTGCTAAAGCACAGCTTCACGTTTCTGTGACAGAGAGTACATTAAATTGGCCCGCAAAGGAGTTGCAAAGGGTACAAGAGGTGGCAGGAGTTTCTGTCTCAAACATTTTCAAGCAGTGCCCTGGCTCCCTTAGATATGCTCAGTACACCCAGTGAGAAATTAGTAGTTTGAGTTAATTATCAGGTTAGTTTAATACACAACATTCTAGCCACTTTTGCAGTACTTGTGATTTGAAACAAAACTGTAGAATTTTATGGTACCTGAGGTTTTGCAACAAAATAGGCATGTGGATACATATACCTGCTTATTTTATTCCTTATAATGACTAGTGCATTTGCTGTCAATATTCCATATAACGAGCTGCACAGAACAGGCTGGTCTCTCCCCACCGTGTCCTCACCCGACTGCCTGCGGTCCTCCGGTACCGCAAGGTCTTTTCTCACGTGCTGCCTCGCCTAAACAACAGCACTGCTCTCTACAACAGGGACTCTTTTAATACACACTTGCACATGGCAAGCCTTATTACCCAAACAGAGCCTCGGTCTCAGTTAGGGTTTCCAGAAAGTGGTAAAAGTGATGGGAACTGTATGAAGATGAACCCAAGTGCTCCTGCATGTCCAGTCCATTGCACAGCACGAAGGTTTTCAACGTGCTCTGCACATTCAGTTGTGGATTTGCTGAAAAGTTTACCTGTATGAAGTCTCATTGGACAAAGAGCCTAAAATTCAGTGCAACACTGTGCCTTGAGGTACAACAGGACTGTGTCACTTCAGATTTTCCCTAACGTAAGGTTATTGAGAAATTTTAACTCTCTGAAGAAGAATCTTCTTCTTCCAAAGAAGTCAACGAAGAGGCACTAGTTTAAAACTGGAGTAACACAGTGGCAAATTGGACTCGCATCCTCAGTAGCAGTTGTCTCCGTTCCCTCCTCTCATGTAGGCAATGAAAAATGGCAGCCAAATCCTCTGGATGATGCTCCATGAATTGGCTGAGACAGGATCGTTAAGAGAACACGAGTTTGCTGAGCGCTCTAAGTGACAGGGCTGTGTAACTCACGCGGCACATTCACCCAGCGGGCATCACTTTGATAGCAATGAAAATGTTTCCTGCTCTTAGAAAGACCGAGACTATGATCTTCCCTTTGGAAAAGAGGCGGCAGCACATGATAGGGAGGTGGGAGCTCACAGAAACAGAGGAGGGCAGAAAGCAACATTTCAGGGCTTGCTTTCTGATTAAATCTGTTATTTACTCCATATATGAGTTTACCAATCAGTAAAATCTAGAGCATTGACAGTTCTTCATTAGAAATTAGTTATCTATACCTGCTGCTGGAAATTCAAAGTATTGTTGCAAAAGCCAGTGCACTTTTGTGGCCTTTTACCTTGCTGATTCCAGAGGAAAGTTGGTGCAGGCTATTAGCGATGAATTTTTCCCAGCTGATGGTTGTTTAGAGAAAAGCAAGAAATGACTCAGGGCTCTAAGGAGGTTCTTGCCTCTGCTTGTTTCAAAGCTGTAATTCTGGTCTGGAAGTGACAGAGGAGAAGCCAAAGACTAAATGGATCCTGTAGAGGATGAGCCCCTTGCAGCACAGGCGTCTTTCTGGCAGGTATGAGGTGAAGATGATTGCTGAGGGCAGTGTGGGATCCCTGCTCTGTCTCTATCGACACCTTTAATGCATATAAAGAAGAGAAATTCTGGTCCCCAGCTCTGTCACTCAAAGGCTTCTTTGCAGAACTATGTTTATTACAAAATAATTATAACTGCAAATTAGGAATGGGGGTGTTCTAGCACCTCCTTACATCTCTCTCATATGCATCTAAAATAAAATTAGCGTCGTGAAACTATTGTAACCTTCTGTTATAGGTTCAAGTCAGAAATGAAACCGAGACACTTGTTTAGTTAGGCGCAAGCTCTGTATATATTGGCTTTACTGCCCATTTTCTAGACCCGGCGAGTCTATTTTCTGCACTAAACAGTGTATTTGTAGCAACTTTGTAAACACATGTACAACTCAAATAAAGCACAGCTGACCTTATCCACACCAGGCTTTTGTAACACAGCTTTTGGGCCTGCGGAGCACCATGTCCTCAGCTCCTCCTGATGGTGACGCTAGTCTCGAGAGAAAAGAACATGGTTTCATCCTGAAGGGGTGATACCCACACAAATCGATGGACATTTTTTCATTGCCCTCTATGGATAAGTTTGGTTCAGACCAGTGTTCCTCAGGGATTGCTGTGCAGATTGTAAGGGGACAACAGCAGAAGCACGCAAGCCAAAGTTCATTGAATTGGGTGAGTCATGGTTATGTTTGCTAACTGCAGGATTTCTATTTTATCAGTAATTTTGCTGCTGTGAGGACCTCTAGTTACAGCAGGTTCTCAGTCTGGTGGATGTCTGGGGACAGACAGAGCCTAATCTACTGTGCCAGCCTTCCCATACAGGTTGTACTTTCTTTCTGGAGGGATTATTTTCCAGAATTCAGTGAGCTTTGCTCTTATTTAAAAGTATTTCATAGCAGCCTTTTTAAAAGACCAGTTCTCAAAAATCTAAAATCTCATTTTGTATGTTCCGCTAAGTTATAAAAATGAGAGTTTAAAATCAGTGCAGCAAACTCTGTCCTAAAACAGTGTATGAGTCATCCTGAGTAATATCCATATTATGGGAACACACTCAGGGCTTAAATCTATGTTCAAGAGCAGACCAGAGCATAACTGACATCTTGAAATCCCATTTCAACATATATAGCAACTGTGATCTCCACTCCTTATGACTGGAGTCTTCAGCAAGGAAAGGGAGAAGTATTGAATGAAAAATATTACTGTCAGGGTGTATTTTACTACCTGAACTATTTTGTTGGCTGCTTCAAGGAAATCAATGCATTCAATAAGCATAACTGCATTAGAAAAAAAGCGAGACTGTTATATGCATTCCTATGTTTTAAGTTCATGCTGTATGTTTTATGTTACATGCAACTTGTTGACCTAGTTAGGGCTTAGGAAACTTTTGAGAAAGGAAATGATCTTGACATTTGCAATTTATTTGTAAAACAGATCCAGAAACTGAAGGTAAAAAAAAAAAAAGAGGATTTGTCTAAGTATGTGATGGCATAAAATCAGAATAAAAAGATAAATAAATAATAGGGACATATATGGAAAATAAATGTATTAAAACCAACTTAAAATTGTGAAGAATAATTCAAAAGGAGAAAGCAAACACAAGACTAGGCAACGCAATACATAGCATGCACATGCCTGGCCTTTAAATGTAGTCATGACAGTTACGTGTATCTGGGCTTCAGAGTCCATCAGGACAAAGATCTAATCACGAAGCTTTTGCACAGGTTTAAGCAGGATACAAAAGGATTATGCTCTATGTGTTTTAGAAACCACACAGGTACCTGTTGATGTTCCAGATATGTGTTTATATTCCAACTTCATTGTTGTGAATTAACACATCTGAGACCTACTTATTTCAAACCACTGCATAATAAGAATTTTACCTTCAGGTCCCTGTATAATTGATGACATCCTTAGTCTAGCATTGTAGGTGTCTCAATGTATATGTTTTAAGGACTTCTGGGTCATCATATGGTCAGCAGTGTATTTCATCCCGTGGTTAATCCCTTGGATGCTATGCTATGTTTGCCTTGAGGCTTGTTTCAAGGTCTTGATTAACGCCACCGCTCCATGCCTAGTTAAGCTGGCAGAAGCCTGTTCTGCAACCAAAATGGGTTTCCTGTCCCCCCGTGCTCTCCAGATGGTTGTTCGCGCTCCCTCCCCCTGTGTCAGCACAGGTGTTCCTCTGACCATGCAGTGAGAGATCAGAAAACTGATCTCAGTGAAAACTGACCTGGTTTGAAAAATAAATGCCTGTTTTTCAGACAGGCCATTTCCTTGACTGGGTTCACTAAATGTCTGTGAGGAGGGAGTGACGGAAAAGCGGGAGCAGAGTGGGCAGCCAGGGTTGGGAGGAGGAGGACAGGGCTCCTCCTCTGGTCGGCTTCTCTAGAAGAATGGGGAAGTGTAGTCTGAAAATATTTAAGCAGTATCCAGGTACCAGTATCCAATTGGATCATGGACCTCCTTACACACTAGCATAAGCAGACCCACCACCAAGCTGCTGAAGTAGCAGCTCCCTCTGAGAATATCGGCCATACAAGCAAGTCCCTGTGGGATTTGAAGCCACTGCTTGGTAGACATTGCCTGGGCATACATCCTTCCCTCATGGTGAGGGAATTCTTTATAATCAAAATCAACCAAAACCCTGCCGCTAAATACCTTCTAATTTTAGACCTTTAAAATCTGAAAAGGTTTTCTCACTGGTGAGGTTATAGGCTGCAATAGTATATTGTCAGGAACAACCTGATGATTCCACACTAAAATCCTAAACTCATAGACTGCTATAGACACTGCAGTTCCTTTTCATTTCCCTTAAGCTAGGAATAGTCAGTTTACCGCATAAAGGCTGGATTCAGTCCACCAGAAAAGACCATCAAATTTGAGAAGTGGATGAATTGTTTGGTGGCAGCAGCTTGCTTACAGATACCTTTTTTCATGATCTTCCCACCTTACAAGTGTCCACCACAAGACCACAGTAGAGTCCCTTCCCATTACATGACAATGACGCATCTACCCGTGTGATGGCATCACGCAGGGAAGTGGGGTTGTACAGCCAGATGCCGATTGCATTTTCTGTTACATGATTGATTACACGGCAGCAGGTAGAAACTACATGAGGTCACTTGACCTAACTTTTCTCATTCATTCAAAAGGGCAACTGCCATGTTATGTTGGATATGAGCATTTTAGTCAAATGACAGCTACAGTTTTGGTCAGCTGTCAGAGGCAGAAGCTATATGGCCCTTGGGCGCCGTCATGAGCAGCCATTCTGCCTGCCCCAGCCAAAGGAACTATCCTGTCTTGTAGTTCCCCAAAAGATGTTTGAGAATAGCGATCCTCTTCTATGTGCTGACATATTTCTTTAGCAATAGGTGATGTCTTTGCCATATTACACAGAATCCTGCTTTTACTCTGAGTTCCGGCTTCTCTATGTGGGTATGGCTCCCATACATCCTTGTTGTGGTTTGCTACCTGAATTAGACTTCAGTGGGTTTTGTCTATGAGATCACATTTACTCTCAGGTGGCTTGGCACAATGCTTTAGAAAATGAGAGGTTTTGGGCAAGAAGCAGCACCTCCCGCATACGGAGTGGTACCAAAGCTATTCCCATGACTGGCATTCCTGCTGAAATGAAAGGTGATGAAGATGAACTCCATCCAAATTATTGGGTTTTGATTTACATTTTAGCTGGGTCCTGTCCCTTCTCTAACAGTAAACTCTGTATCTTGTCCTGAAGGGTGCCTAGTAAGTTTTTAAACAATAATTTGATTAGTTTGTGTAAAAGAACGTGTTGTAGAACATAGCTTTCTACACCAAATCAACAACACTTCTATGTGTGAGAAGCTTGGTTCCCTGACATCAGGGATCAGTATTTCTTAAACATCACACAAAGGCGGTAGAGGAGAGGCTGGCAGTATGTTTTCGGATTCAGGTGTACTACAAAATACTCTCCTGGTCCCTTATACCCCTGTTTTTTTTGTAGGTCCAGAATGACACAAGCTTCTGTTCTTGAAGCTGCTCCTACCCTTGGCAGCAAAGCGGCGTGCTTCCATGTCCGCAGCACACAGAGGACATCCTCTGCAGCTCCTGCTGACAAGGAGCGAGACTTGAGCAACTGCGGTGTCCTTTGTGCGGAGCTCTCTGCTAGCCCTGCACTCATTCTGCCACGCAGAGACGCATCGCTGGTACCTGGAAATGATGCTGGTGTGGAGGGTGGTGGAGCCAGGACACAGCCCACTTTTCCTCTGATAAATTAGCTTGAGATGTTTTGATGAGGTGTGCAACAGAGACCTCTGCGTATTCACTCCCTAACACAATGTCTGAAATACACCGTCAGGGCGACCTCGCCCCCCCCTTTTCCAAGATGTTATATTTAATTAAACCTCACGATTTTTTTCTTAAAACAAGAGAAACTGCAACAGGGAGAGAAGGTAAAGGAACAACAGAAAAAAAAGAACTATATCATAAGATGGAATGGGCAGATTTTAACAGGTATTGAGGGAAAAATAAAACTCTTTAAAGTCTTCGAACGCACTTTTACAAAAGTGAGTAAAGGCAAAATCAGTCATCCAAACTACAGTAACTAGCTTCATTTACAAGTTTTTGTGGAAGATTTCTTTTGTTCAAACAGCTATTTTAGAATTCAAATTCTATTTTTGCTCTTCTGTTTTACCTGTGTTTGAGGTAAAGCATGAAACTTCCTCTAAATGCCACCCTGTAGTAGTTCATCCTTAGGATATTGTTTTAAACATAATTGAATTGCTGGGGTACATTAAACATTGCAGCGTTTTAAGCAGGGGAAATAATTTAATGATGTGGTCTTTAAGACAGTTAATTAGCCTGGCATGTATGAAAGTGTAACAAGAACACCACCTACTGTAAAAGTGAATGTTCTACACTCCCGAGCACTAATTCCTTATAGCTTTACCCGGCATGGAAATCGTTAACCCCTTTTTTGTCAAATGTTTTTAGGCAAAATTACTGAGTTTGGAGTTGGCAATTAGTTTAAACATCAGGAGCGATCATTTCTGATAAGATTATTCTGGGGTCTGATACAAGTCATTTTCATAATGATGATGGATTTTTTAGCTGGAAATAGTACGGATTTAAATAAAATTTCTGGTGATGTCAGCATGGTTTTTAGAAAATTGCTTGTGGTGACCCTGCTGCACTATTGCTGTATTGCTGGCTTGATTTATCCACTGTAAGATGGACTGTAAATGATAACACCTAGCGCTCGCTCTGTCACCTTAGCAGAAGGTGTCATAGATCGTGGTGCAGCGGAAAACAGTGTGGTCCCTCCATAGCTTTTTATTTTTGAGAACAGAGAGCGGGATCTGTATCCCACTGACCCCCTTGGGGTCCGGGAGCTCTCAGCGCCTCACAGCGAACTGCTGGCACTTTGCAGGATTTGCCCACTTGTCCAGGTTTTGCTCAAAGCAAGGCAGGACAGAGGCTTGGTCAAAAGGTCTGCAGGCTTGGACCACCTGGAGTCTTCAAAACACAATCGCCAGCTTTTATCACAACTTATACAAAGTGTGGTGTGTCGTCATCTTTTAAACTTTGCCTCTTTATCTTGCAATAGCAAAGCCGTGATGTTTAGTGACTCATTTATTTAATAACACTTCAGGTTTGAAACCCTCAGAAATTTTTTGCCCCTCTTGTAGAAGGGGCAAACTACAACTAGTTAGAAAAGACCACAGAGCTTCTTATTTTATGTATTGCTGGGTCATTTGTGAGACAATTCAATGAGATGATAACATCTTCCACTTAAAAGGATCAAAAAAGGAAAAAGAAATCTGACGGGGAGAAATGGCGAGGGAATTTTTCAGGGAACAAAGCTTAGTGCTGGCCTTGTTGAAAACAATAGAGATGTTGCTCTTCCTTCCAATAGCCCCCGATTTTACTCAAAGTCACTTTCTGCTTTTATGTCTGCTGTTGAAAGTGTTTAGCGCGGCAGAATTTTCTCTTCCAGTCGGAGAGCAGATTTCGTGTTTTGCAAGCGATGTTCGGCACTGGCAGGGACGGGAGCGTTCCTGATTAAACAAACTCCCTAATAGACCAAGTCTTGCGCTGCTAAACTCACATGCATTATTGCACAGGAGGCCAAGCATATTTCAGCCACAATGATGGAGTGGGCAGCACTCTGTCAGATCAATTATGTACAAGGCCCATCTTCTCTATGATTCCCTCGATTTTTCCTCCTGACAGTTCACCTTGTGCCCAACCTTCTGTTCTCACGGAGAAAAACCTGCAGACAATAGAAAACCTAAGGCTGTTTTTCCTCGGCGCAAAACGGCATAAAGTAACTCTTTCCTGTCAGGTTCCTCATGACTTTTCACACAAATTTATCTTCCCCAGTTTAGGGGATTTATAGCCTCTTCCTTTCTTTCTTTCTTTCTTTTTTTTGTTCTCTTTGGTAATGCCATGAAAATAGTGAATGCACTCTAGTCTGCCCGTTCACAGACGAGGTCCCTGTACCACTAATAGCGTTGCAGCTGGTGGCCTGTACTCCAGCCTGCTCCATCTTCAATGAGGAGCTTCTATGCTAGAGTCAGATGCTGCCCATTTCCCACCCCAGGGCAGGAGACCTGGCCCACATCGGGGTATGGCCTATTCCATGTCCTGGCCATGAAAACCGCGCTGAGACTGGGGTTTAGCAAATGTTTAATTTCATGACAGAGCACGCTGCTGCCCAGGGGAGATGAGTCCTAGGAGAAACTGAGTTCCCAATTATCTGATGCAGGTGGCCTTGACCATTTATAATCAGTTCTGCCCTGCAGTATTTAATTTAAAGAATGAATTTGAATTTGCTAAGTGAGGGCCAGTATCGGCCCATACTGCCTGGACTAATTCATAGCGGACTTGGTATGAGTGAGGTGCTGCATAAAAATGAACTGAGTGGTGTGAGCTGCAGCAAATTGAGAGAAGAGAACTGGTTTGGGTGGTGCCTCGTCTTTCTCCATCCTGTAAGTTAAACTGTACACCTGGGTCAGCAAAACAAGCTTTGGTGGCACCCAGGCTGAAGACAACTAGGGAAACACAGCAAAGAGAGAAGAAGTTGTTGAATGGCTCAGACAAAGTTTCTTTTATTCCTTCTTTGCAGAAGCGGGTACTGGAGCACATGTTTAATTCCTATGAACTCAGTTGTGTGCGAGCAAAACCAACACAAAGCACAATCAAGCACATTGTTATAGGTGGAGTTAGATTCCCCACACATCACAAATAGAAGTAATACCAAACTGAAACAAAACTTGGACCGATGTATATGTACAAATGTGAAACAGAAGCGATGGCTATCGGGGACCTCCTGGAGTCCTCACAACACACTGGTGATGGGAAGCTTGGAACGCTTTCTCTGCCTTTGGTGGAATTGTCTAAGCCATCCCTGCAGAGGAAGCTTCAGATGAAGAGTTATGGCTTAGCTAAATTGTTCAAGACAGCCAGCGTTTGTGATGTGCGTAAGGGGAGAGAGCCCCGTGCCTCTCTGCACAAGATAGGAGCTGCCTTGAAGCTGGTGCAAAGAACATTAAGTGCAGCCGGAACAACTCTGGAGCGCTGACCGCAGCCTGTGCCCCGAGGGACTGACACTGGAGAGATCGCTCCAGCCAAGGATAAGAACATATTTTTTTGGTTCAGACTGATATCTTCTACAGATGCCTTGTCTTCCTAACAAACTCACTTCCTTTCCTAACCTCCGTCTCCTCTGCTCAAAAGGCTGTGTCTTTTGATAGGGTAGAAATTAAGCTGTTTTTCTACCTGTGTCACTTGAACCAGGGGAGAATTCAAAGTCCTGATAAGATGTAGTTTCCACATAGTCTTTTTTCCTTTCTCACCATTTTCTCTTTTACTTTGATCTGACCAGTTCTGCTCTCACTTTCCAATCTCACTTGTCTCTCCCTCTGTAATGAGAATACCGATAGCAGATACATTATGTGATATATTGTGTCAAGCAGTCACAACACTCCAGGATCACTGTGTTAGGGAACAAAGACTACACATGGCAAATGGCAAGAGTCATCCATGAAAAGTCATTGCATTCTTTGACTGAGAAATAATACTCTCCAAGACAATCTTAGCATTTTTGGTCTCTGATACCCAAATTGTTTTAAAAAAGGGAGATTCTGCATAATAAAAATTCAAGAAATCTGCAGTAAAATGTTTTCAAATGTACACAAGTGCCATTACACACTATAAAATGTGGGGTTTTTTGTAGCTAATTTCTTCTCCTATGAATGACTATAGTGGTACCTTTCTAAAAAAGTATCCTGGAATGAGCAAGATTACATCTTTAAAGATACCTATGTATCTTTAGCAACAAAGAACAATTAGTCTTTTCTCAGTGGAAAAGGTCAGCACTTTATCAGGTCTCTGATATTCAAGGTTTTAATTAGAGATCAACTATGTAATGATGGTACCTGATGGTTTAGTGCTCTAAGTGTTGTTAAGGCTGACTGCAGACAACCTAAGTCCTGGAATCCTTTTACTTCCTACCGGGGCATATTTATAACAAACACCTAGAGATTTTTGACCTATAGGTGAAGTTATGACCTATAACCATGATCCAGCCCAAGGAGAACAGTGAAAAAATAAACCAGCTGGAAGCTGGTCCTGGAACAGCCATTTGGGAAGAAGATTCAACCCCATTGCAGAACCTTGTAATTGCAGCTCCTAACACTACTGCTTTTCTGCTGGGTGCACTTTTGAAGGAAGGGGCCCAATAACCTAGATTACTAGCGAATATTTCAATCTGACAGCTCACTCTCTATCTGACGGCAGTGCTGTGACAACATGTCTGGGTCAGATTCAACACTATTATGTAAGCCACCAACCAAACCTTTTTTTGAATACATTAAAGGCTGCTTAAGTACAAAACCCACCCATGCAAATCTTAAAATGCAGGGAAGTATTTGGCTAAGGAGAGCTTTTGGACACCCCTTTGTGCCCACACATTATAGCAAGCGATCACACTGAGAAACAGCCTCCACAAGAAACTCCTTTGCATTTCCAGCATCCAAGAAATGTAACACATGCCCAGATTCCTCTGGCAAGAGGAACAAACTGTAACTCTGACCTCAGCTGGAAGTTGGCAATGTCGGCTTCAGAAGGGGAAGCTCCGACTGCTGGTACCTCTTGGACGGAAGCAGGCAGAGGAAATCAGCTCTAGGAAATAGTCTGCTTGGAAAGAATGTTTTTTTTTCCAGTCTACAGCATGATATCCCACATTTCTTAAATCACAAGTTTGTATCCAGGACTGGAAATGCCATCTTTGGTTTCTGGGAAAGGGATGAAGGTGGTAGGACTCAAGGTGAGGCAACCCTGTCCCTTTTGGCAGGGCTCTGGTAGGTTTTGGCCAGTGGTACCAGACAGATGGTTGGTGTGATTGGAAGCTCAGCCATTTCTTCTGGGTTGAAATCCTTTCTCAGGGCTTCTGGAGCCCTTCAGCTGCATTTGGTTTCTGACTCAACCATTTGGAGCTTGAATTAAATAGGGCACTCATAAGCAGAAAGAAAGGTGCCCACAAAGGGCTTTGTAGCACTTTGAGTTGTTTTGTATTGGCATCTCAGAGGCTATCTATGCAGGCAGTGGTTCATCGCTCCCGAAACAACTTCATGTCACTGGTTGATCCTCTGCTCTGGCCGTTTATCCAAACCAGCCATCAATTTATCTTGGGCAGATGTGAGGCACCGGAAGGGAAACCACACTTGGAGGTGCCGACTTCAGAGCTGTGGGTTACAGCAGTGGGACTGGATGCTCTCGGGTTTGAATGGCACGTGGCAGGCCTGGCTCCAGGCCAGGCACCGGCATGGCCTGAGCGACACGTCCCTGCTAGGGCAGGGATTCTCAGCTCCTGATGAGATATCACTTATGAGGCATATTTCATGCTCTCAACGGTGGCCTCTCTCACCTGAATGTCATGTCAGTGTCACTGGTTCTTGCTGAATTTGGAGCTCAGCAGTTCCTGGGAGCATCTGCCTGGAGGCAGGATATTGCTTATCAGCATCTTGATTCTTTAGGAGGCTGATTCTCCAAACTCCTGCTGAGCTGTTACCCAAAGACTCTCATCTGAGAAAGAAAGGAACGCTTTGCGCCCCAGTCCTAAAGCACTGCTGATTCCTGGGCCACCAAGTCAAGTAGCCTAGAACAGCCTTGGACTCTGCCTGTGCTCCCCAGAGGCAATAGCAGAGCTCACAAGGTGCACAAGACAAGATGACCAAGCAGAGAAAGCTACTCCAGGAAGAACCATGCTGATGAAGTGGCCTTGGTACCATCCCATGGTCATTGACAGAACCATCAGCACTGAAGGAAGATCAACCATGTTCCTGTGATTTCAAAAGGATGCAATGACAGGGAGCCCCTCACAGAGGGCACAGATGGATGTATCTATGAATATTGTACAGATTCCTCAAATTAAAGCAGAATTTATTTACTAAGTAGGTCTGTCCTTCCTTTCCTTAAAATGTGACATGGTGACAGATCTTGTGTAACCCCGTTAGTGTTAGTGGAGGCACACTAACATTAGGTTAGTGGAGGAGATTTGCAGACCGCAAATGTAAGCAGACTTTGGCCCCTCTAGTTTTAAATGCTTCAGGAAACCTATACTCCTCATGCAGAAAAAAAGTGAGCACAACACTAAATTTCGTCATTTCCTCATCATTCACTGTGTAAGCAGGGAAAGAAAACACACATTGTACTGTTTTAGAAAGGAATACTCTCTTTGGGGCTACCAAGTAAGAACATCATGTTTCATATATATGATATGCCAGGTATTTGATTATTTGTGAAAAATCCCTGTGATTCAGCAGCACTGTGGGCTCTGTGAATCAGAGGGTGATGTGACGGGATGTTTATTTGAAAGTCTTGTCTCCCTTAGCAGCCCACATTGTCTCTAATCCTCAGCAACCTGCTTCCTCTCTTCCAGAAACAAGGTCTTTCCTGCACAGCCTGGTTCCTGTACTCCACTGACCTCCCTGCCTCGGATTTTGAGGATGTTACACATTGCTGCAGGTGAGATGTATGTCGTCTAAGGAGTTAGGTTCAAGTATGAATCCCCTGACAGGGGTGTAAATTATCTGAAGTATGACTTACATATGGGAAAATACGGTTATTTGTGTTGTAAAATCAGCTACTGCTGCTGATTGTTAAGACAAAAAACTTGCCCATCACCTGCACCAAGTATCTGCAGTTATACCTGATTCTGACTGAGAAATGAGAGTCTTTCTGAAGGAGACATTCACTGAGCTGTTGATTGTTACAAGAACAAATAGTTCCAATGTCTGAACTCCTGTAACAACACACACATCCACATTGATGCCTTTTTAACCTCAAGCTTATCTTTTAGACAATCATTTGCTCCTAGTATCAACCTAGATAGACGAGCTACTCGTAGACATCTCGTATCTCCCACCAGATCTATGAGAGAAGGAGATTTTATATACATAATCAGCTTTCATTTTCAATGTACATCCAAATTCTTGTACTCTAAGCAAGGGGAATGTATATCAGTACAAAAAGAGAGAAGGATGGAAGAAAATAATTTCATTTCTGTTACTTTAGTTTCAGTAATTTTATTAGTCATTGCCCCTGTGCAGTCACATGCTGCTTTCTATTACCCACTTTCCTGTACTAGCTGCACTCGTAAGAGTAAGAGGCACAGTGGCCCGTGACTGGGTAGGTCAGCATTTTTTATTTCCTTTCAGCTCACTCTAATGAAAAGCACATGCGTCCAGTAAATCTTGCCTTTTCCCTTATTAAACCAGTCGATGTTCATTACTGAGGTCTGTGCCTGGCTGGGTGGGAATCAATAAGATGATCCTTTTAATCGCCTTAGTAATCAACAAGCTATTTCTTATTTCAATCTCAGCCCAGTGGTCATTGAAATCCAATGATTTATCTGCATTACACATGCACTCACACACACACTTACAGAGTAGGGAGGTTTTATGTGTGTACGAAAGAGAGAGAGGGAGAGAAAGGCTAAATTTTGCAATACGCTTTAAATTATTGTGCCAGAGAAATACCCCCAATTTTACTATTTACTTCCTAGTAACCAGCACACGCATGCCCAAGATGACTGAGTGGGAGTTAGATGATATGCCAGTGCCTGCAATGCAAAGGATGAAACTCCAGAAAAGAAAGATATTTTAATGGAGGGAATGGTTCATTATACCTGTCCTAAGCCCACCTTCCTGAGTTTTCCTTCTCATTCCCATTTCTGCCTCATCCAGGCAGACAGCACAGCGCTGCTGTGCTTGTAGCAGCACACTGTGCTATTAACGGAGGGAGTACAGCTCTGCTACGTAATCGTGGGCAATTTTTGACTCTTGGTGCCTCATCTTCCCCAACTGTTAAATGGGGATGGTTAGGCTGTTTTCCTTGATAAAAAACTTCTAAGAAAATTATTATGTAAGGGCATTACTTCTGTCGTATAATGTTCTGGATAATCGTACATACAGAGCTGCGTGAACCCTGTTTGCACTCTCCCTTACATGACTATATTTTGAGAGCCTAAACATAAAAATATTTTAATCTCTCTTGGTTTTGCCTTGAATCATCCTGAACCTGTTGTGTGCAGAGAAGTCAAGATAAAGAGCTACAAGACAGCAACAATGAGAACTGCGGTTTAAAACCTTCCCCAAATGGAGGGGTTGCTCATGCAAGCTTTTCGCAGCTGAGAAGCTCCCGGGATGTTATTAGGGTTGGTTGTCTGAGTAAGGATTGTTTGCCCAAGTGAGCTAAACCGAGCATCGCGCTGCGGTGATGTTTCTGTATGAGATTTAGTTTGATTGCCCAATCGAAGTATTTGGGCAGGAATGGCAAAACCCTGACCCTGTTGAAATAAACAGCAAATCTTCCGTTGATTTTAGTGATTATACCCCATATTTTCTTACTGCTGAAAGATCATTCTAGAATGAATTATGGAGCGTGTTAATAGATGGAAAATTGGACACAGGGACTTTTTCCTGCTAATTTATAAACTTTAGTTTTGGGGGAACAAAAAATGAGAGGAGAAGGAGAAAGAAAAAGAAGGCAAAGTGCATCAAGTGCACCCGGCTCAGGCGTCGGAGCATCTTTCAGCTGCTCCTCCTCTTATGTAAGGCTGGGCTGCGTTGGGGCTGCAACCCGACACTGCCCCTTTCTCCCCCAAACAGAGCTTTTTCTCATAAAATTCACTCAGGCACTTCTTCTCAAGTTCTTCATACACTTTTCACAAGAAAAAAGAAATCATTCATATCTCTCAAAGAGAGTCTCGGATTCTTCAGATATTTTCCATTATAAGCTTTTGGCACCATTATTACCCACAGATCGAGTTACTTTTCTGATCCCCCTTCTTTCATCTAGTAAAAATGGATTATTTCATTATTAGCCTGGAACCGTTACTGTTCACAGAGATCAGGTCTGTATATGAACAATGCCTCCCCCAGTATATTACTGAAAATCCCGTGGCTGTTGTAAGGTTTCCTTTAAACACTAGAACTCTATTTTTTTGTGAGATCAGCCTGGTCACATAGTCTTTGAAAGGACATTCCTTTTCTCTGAATTTTACAAAAGCTAGATATGGTTGTTTTCAATAGTTTATGGAAGATCTTAACTGGTGTTAATCCTATGACTAGTATGTTTGTGTATACGACATATATATGTATGTGTATATATATGTTTCCAATGGCTAGCCTAACATTTATTGTAATTTGACTATATTTTAACTATTTAATTAATGGTAATTTAATGTTGCTGTTATACCAAAACTGTCAATGTATTAAAAGAAGTCCAGTGAAAACAGGCCAGCCTGAGTCGCTCTAAGATTTCCTACTTGAACAGTTCAGACAGCGGGAAACAATTTTGGCTGTTGTGTTCCCAGTTTCGACTTTTTGTATTCCTCCTCTTCCATTGGAAGTGAGTTTGTCCACATGTGGATCTCAATTTGAGAAGCAGGGAAGTCTCTGGAAAGAAGATGTAGACCCACATCATGAACTGAAAAGGGAACATTTTCAAGTCAGTGTTAGGAAATGGTCCTGCTCTCCTGTTTTCTGCCCCGTTTGCCAGTTTCTATGGTGAAAACCAGCGTCAGAGATCTTGCTACTGTGGAAATCTGTGAAACAGGGCAGAAATCTGGATCTAGCAGGTCCCAGGACAGTGCCCTCCACTGCACAACTGTTTCTCCTTCTTCCTCCAAGCCCTTGATGCAGACAGCAGCAGTTGTAAACCCTGATCCCACTGCCTGCACCTCTGCTCCGTCTTCTCAAAGCAAATCATCCTCTAGTGCCCTCAAAGCATTTTCCAGCAGGAGAGCACCTGTCTTCTGAGAAGTGGGCGAAATCCATCCATCAATTTTATCAAGGACCACCAATAATCCTGAGCCGGTGACAACTTCTAGATGCCAGCAACACAGACAGCGGCAGAACAGATGGAACGACAGGTAGAGCGCTCGCTTCCCATCCCCTCTCCTCTGAGAGAGCTTGAATTCTTTATGTCCTCCATGTGCCTGCTAATTAAAGTGTCTTATCTGTTTAGACTCCATCAGAACCAGTTTTCTACTTAATATGAGACAAACGGTTTACATAAGTAGAGTCCTGAGTTAGACACTCGGTTCTTACATGAGTGAGGGTGATTTTCAACATTTTTAGGATTTATTGTATAATGACCTGTTTCCTTCTGTGTTTAGTTTAAGTAATTTAATCGAGCACTTTGCTTCTCTTTGCTTTCTTGGTATCTCCTTTCTATGTGTGCCGTTTCCATCCTTATTCAAACCCATGCCAATGAGGCAAGAAAAAGAAAACAACCCACCATCGATTACAGTTGCCTAGGTTTGATTCTGAATCTGGAATTTAGCAGGAATCCTCCGTTACGCTGAATTATCGCACAGAGGCGAGCGTAACATCTTTGGGGGATGTAGGCTCTTCCAGACTCTTTGTCCTCCATGGTAATGTCCCAATCACACTGAAGTGCTCCCAAATGTGCGAGGACTATTTAAGCTTTGTAAATGCCGTCCTCCAAAAATCACTCCATATAAATGTTTCATGTCTCTCCTCTGCAATGCACAGGCCCCAAACATTCAGCTGTGAGGGTGTTTATATTTGTGGAACTCTCTTGAACATTTGCTGTGGATTTCAAACAGCTGCTACACTGAAGCACTGGGAATAGTAAGATCATGAATATTCAGGTGAAGCCACTGGAATGAACAGCCGTTAATAGAATAAATGCCTAAACAGTTGTGTAAGGCTTATTAAGACCTATTGGGGCTGAGATAATAAATTCCCTCTTTGACATGTTGCAACTACTGTAGTTTAAACATTTTGGACCACCTCTTCAGAACTGAAAGAAAAAATTATGTTAGTTCTGTGTGATAACACAATGAAACACCTGGAAGGCTTGGCGCTTGTATTAGATTTGGCAGAGAGATTTTAACATGCTAGCTCATCCTCACTTAAAATCATGGCACTGTTTATTGTGTTAGTTGTCAAGGTTATCCAAATTACATACAGTCTGGACTCAGCACAGCTATCTTGCTTGAGAAGATATTTTTTTCCTATGTTCCCTTCAAGTTTGGAAATAATCAATAATATTAAACTTGCAATGGAGCAGGAACACGGACAAAACTCTATCGCACAAAAAGACAAACTAAAGAGAACATTAAAAAAAAAAACAAACCCCACATTCAAAGTTGTCTTATCCCAATGTAGAAACCCAATAAAGTTCAGGAAACCTGCACCAGCAGCCTGGCTCCGTGCGTTCAAAAAAGATGGGCATTTCTGCAGTTGACATGCCCGCTACGGGGACACCTGGCTGGTTGCAGTAAGCACAAAGCGCTGGATTTGTGTAGCTGCTCGGAGAATCGAGAGTGGTTAATTGTTGCAGGAGAACTGGCTTTTCCTTTGAATTTAGCTGTCACGTTGCATTATGCTGCGCTGTATTGCCTGCTTCTGGCACACTCTGTCATGAAACATAAAATCCGACAGGATGCAGTGTAACTCTTGCAGGTTAAAATTTAAAGGCAAACTCAGTAATATTTGATCAGTTACCTGCTGTCAGTTCAGATAAAGGGCATTCGATCTACTATAGCAGGGTAACTTGTTAGAAGCAAACTTGCACATGGCAACACAGTGCTGCATTCAGCTCCGCAGCAGCTGTGAACTGGGGAGCGTTAGCAAGGCAGCTCAGGTGCACTTTGAACTTTTAAAAATTAACCCATTTGGCTCTTTCTTAATGTTTTAAGCAAATGATCGAACTGTACTCCTATTTACTAGTCTCTTTTGGTGACAAGCAGATTCTGGCTAGTTGTTTTAAGAGGAAAATCACAGGTTACCTGAAATACGGGAAAGAATCACTTAATTCCACTGAAATTTGTACAAAACCCTCTTTATCACGTTGCACTTTCTGGGGCCTTTCTGCAGGCAGTAGTTAGCTTTTCTGATCTAGCTGCATGAATGATCTCAGATGTGTTTGTTGACTGCCCTCATGGATGCAGCATACTGTATAAATCAGCCGCCTGCATGAAAAAGCCAGAAGCTGGTCGGGATGAAATAAAAGCTAAAATCCCAACGTTTCCCTTCATCCCTTTCCCTGCACTCCTGTTTGTCTGTGACCTGTTTATCAATATGAGAACCAAATCTGTTTCGGAAACTTCTGTGTCATGGTTACATTTTGGGAGGAAGGAACAGATGGAATAGATTAATTAGTCAAACTACGTTTAAGTAGAAAGGCATTTCTTTCCATGAGTAGCCAAAGGCTAGAAAGAACATATAAGGGACAAGGAGAAGTGCCTCAGGACTTCTCGCTTGCTGGAACGGCTTCCCAGTTTAAGACTTTCAGCAGCATAAAGGGTCTTTGATTTCAGCTCCTATTAAGAAGTAGGTCAGGAGGTGTCTGGTTTGCAGGAAGGCAACTGCTCCCTCCTGCTTGTTAAAAGTAGCCACTCCAAAACATTTAACGCGTGTTATTTTTTAGGGACGCTGGTGTATAAGGATTCCAACTGGCCAGTCCTGCAATATGAAAGGAAGCAAGTGTCCCCACTGCTAGAATCCATCAATGCATGCTCTCGCTCATCAGCAAGTGCCTGCCTAATACAATGCACCATCATCTGTCTACAGTTTTCCAGAGCCTCAGGCGAATACTCATTTCATCACCTCCCCATTTTTCCTGCTTGGAACAGAAGACTTGCCACCACACTTTTGGCTCCAATGTTGCTATCTGCAATGAAGCTAGGCCAGACGTGCCACTGCTGTAGAAACTTAACATGGCTTGGTTTAAGGTGAGTATTGATCTTTGATGGGTGATACCACCCTATGTGAAAAAACAAAGCCCGCAGTAGGAACTGGTTTAGAAACCATGTTTCAGTAGGGTAGGCATGGCTAACTCAAGCCTGGTGCCATGTGCTGGGCATTAGCTGCAAGGCTTTTGGCTTGGACTTGGTTATCCCACCTAAGAGTAGATACTTAAGCAAGACACCTAATGAGGGCTGTGGTCATAGTAATATCCCTTACTAGCCAGTGGAGAGAAATATGCCCATCCCAAATGTAATTTACTTTGCTTTATGGGCCTGTTTTTTGCCACGGTCAATTCGCTGACTGACTTGACTTAGGTACAGGTCAGCCGAGCACCAGGCAGACGGATTCAGGCCCTTCCTCTTGCTGGTTTGGTTTCAAAGGAGAAATTCCCACAAGTAATCACATTTGCTGACTAAAATGTCTAATTGCCCCTCTGACAACTTTTAGAGAATGTGCTTTAGTGCTGTTTCTATTTTTGTTTTCTGTCACGGACAGGAGGGGAAGATGAGCAGGAGTCTGGGATGGAAACAGTTATTTCAAATAACTGAGTCAGGAAAGATTTTGGCTAAGAGGAAGATTTAAATCTAACCCAGATGTAGCTCAGTGGTGTCTGGAACAGGAGAGATGGTCCCAATCACAGAGTAGCACCCAAGGCTGGCTCAGGAAGCAAAGGGATGTCTGTTGGTTGAGGAGAAAACTGTTTGCCTAGCCCCCAGCCAGAGGAAATGTCCCGGGACTGCAGCCGGGCAGTGCGGGATCGGGGAGAGGATGGAACTTTGAAAGCAAATCCTGCTGGCTTCTTTTCTTGTTGGCAGAGGAGGATGGTCGATATAAGTAATAGCAGGATCTGAGGAAGAAATTTTACATATTGCACGGTACCTGAGCAGGGTTCTCTGTGCCCAGAAGTGAGCGGGGACAGTGCGCCCTCCCTCCCCGGGACAGGTGGGTGGGTGGACTTCCTGGGCCGAGCCAGCATGGCGTGACACCGCTGACACAGCCCAGAATAAACCAGTGTAATCCCCTGCATCATCATCTCCGTTGTCCTGAGACACGGAGGCAGTTGTGTGTCAGAGAGGTATCGCCAAATGCTGGGGGCTGTTTGTGAGATGGCAGGTATGCACGCGGCTATACCTCCAGCTGAACAGGCACAGCACTCCCCGCGCAGAGCTCTGGCCAATGCTTTAAGCGGAGCAACAGGGCCACAAAAATTAAGCTCTGAATAAATCTTAGTTCTCCTGGCCATTGACGGGAAAGCTGGCAGACGACGGCGCAAGCCAGTAGGTGAGAGAAAACAGAAAAGATGCTGTGTAGGACTTTCTATGGGCTTGCTTTTTTTTTCAAGTAGCTTTCTGAGATTGGCTTAAAAACAAAATCCCTTTAAATTCACCGTATTTGTCATGTCTTTGCTACAGTTATGAGGAGAGAGAAGGTAGGAAAGCAAGCAAGGAAGCAAGAAAGAGATTGCTTTCCTCATTATCTTGCAGCAACTCTGGGCACTGAGATCTGGAATAAATCTCACAGTACAGAAAACACTATGCTTACTGAAAAAAGGCACACTTTGTGGGTTTTAGTCACAGCAAGGCAGATGGAAAAAAAAAGAAAGAAGAAATCACCAGGGGTCTGTTTAGAAAAGCAATATTAAAAAGATCAAAGAAACAACATGTAGATTATAATGATCATTGTTAGATAATAAACTGTTTTTTTTTTCTTTCGTAAATAGTGCTAACTTGCTGAGAAAACCCGGGCTTGCAGCTCCCCTTTGTCTCATTCTAGTCACCTACTTTTTAAGAAAGTTGTAGTCATGTTGTTCAAATCACTTGGCTCCAGTAGAAACATCTTATCAACAAGGTGATATATAGCAACCAGGGCTCTGATGATTGCAGCTTACGCTGCAAAATCTTGACCTGGGCTCCGAACATCTCAAAGCCTCTGGATGCCAGAGCTGAGCCCTGGGCACGATCTCACTACAAAATAACAACAAACCCAGACCTGCACTGAGAGGCCTTTAGAATGAGGCTGTGTATTTATGTATTAATCCAGCTTGAATTCAGACCTTGCGTAGAGCTGGAAAATGAATTTCAGTCTTTTCTTACTTTGACGACCTCCGTTGGAGATGCAGATCCTTGCATAGGGAATTTAAGCCCATGGAGAATAGGTTTGCTTTACTAGTGGTCTTTCATGACCTTTTTAGGAACAGTCTGTGAACCTTGGGAGCTTTCATCCCACAGACTGTAAACCATGGCTATATAATTTTAGGATGGGTGTGTGGGTATTGGATTCATAATAGCACTAACTCATTTCTCATTGTGTTTTTCTTTCAAGGGAGGAACTAATGGAAGCGGGATTATTTTCAGAAGGGGCTTCTTTGGATGATAGCAAGAATGTGCTTGCTGGTGAGAGGGCTGTTGAGAGTGGGGACAGAGGGTCAGGATCCCAGGGGATGCAGGAGTAACATCCTGGCAGGAAAGAAATGGAGCTCCTCTAAGTGAAAACACAGCTTGTTTGGGAAAGAAGAGTATAATGACCTGGGTATAAATTTCAGGGAATTAATATGCTATTATGTGGCTCCTACCTTCAGCACTACCTCTGCACATGCCTCTTTCCGGGGAAGGAGTGAGTGTAAACCTTTGCATGGTATGAAACACCCTGGGAAAGGCCTTGTTTCACACAGTATGATGCCCCTGGGTGCTGCATGTCTCTGCTAAAGCAGGGTCAGCTAAATGCAGTGGTGACTGAGGTGTCTGCAAAAGATACTGCACAGCCTACTGCAGCCACTCTGGAAGGTGCTGCCATTTCTTGAAACCACCGTGACCATTGGTAACCACTGGTTTTAACAGTTTGCTACCACCGATGTTTTTCCAGCACCTATTCCAAATGTGGCAAGTCTCTGGTGCTATTGTTAGCTAGCACAAAGCCAGCATGAAGAAACCCCATAGCTGAAAAACCCGCATCATTAAAATACATGAATAAATAAATGTATTTCAAATATACTTAAATAATCACATAAGCCCGGCTGTTTTGCCTTTCTTTAGTAAAGGAGTATCCTAGCTGGTGATCTGGGTTCCATGGATACCATGAGCAACTCCAACTTTGTGCCTTTAATGCTTGCACTGTAAAAAATGCTGTTTAAATATTCATGCTGACCTTAGAAAGCTATCCACTTGGCCATCTGGAGGACTCCCGTACCCCATCCAGTAGTATTTTATTTTGAAGGATATATTCTGATCACACTGACTAGGCTAAATAGACTATTGGTCCATTTGTTTTGTAACTGCCATTTAGTTACCCCTCAGGATGTCAGCTCAATTTATCCGGGTGGAGGTGAACGAATTCTCCAATAAAACTACAGATGAATATGACCAAGTGCTGCGGATGGTTAGGAGGTTACTCATTCCCACTGTCGCTGCTGTGAGTGGAAGTGACCTTGTCCGTAGCCACCTAACCTTGCACCTTGTGATTCGCATGAAAATTCAAAGCAAAACCCTGCCAGGTCAGAGAGAGAACCCAGCCTTGTGCTTAAGAAAAAAGAGATTTGCTTGTCAAGGCAGTGCTGGGGCTGTGCACAGGGACACAGAGCGCATGATGCCCTGGGCTGATGGGAAAATGAATGGAGAGGGAAGACGCTTAATTAATTTGGAGTGCGAAGGAAAATGAGGACCAGGAAGAGGAGAAAATGCTACGCAGAGCAGAGCACCGAGGCAGAGACGTCACATCCCTGCAAGGAAGTGCCTGTCTTGCAAGGAAGGACCAGTTCCTCGGGGCTGCCTGCCTGTGCTGGCTTGAGATGGGAACAGAAAAGGGCCCCAATTTTGCTCCCCAAATTCCAAAAAGTCACTATTTGGAGTAAATGAAGGATCATGGCAATCATGGTTCGCCAAGGGCAATTCCACTGCCCAGGGATCCACAAAGTCACCCGAAACACGTGCACTAGTGAAAGCCATTTGCTCTACACTGTCTTGTCCCTGAGACACTCCACCAGTATCGCTAACGTAAGGTTAGATGAATCGTTCATGATTAACAATGTTTATTTTGGCCTTTTCTCTCCAGTTTGGGTGTGGGGGCAGTGGCGATGGTGCTATTTGGCTGATTTATTTATGTTAGGAAGGAGGGTGGAGGAAGGGGGCGTATATCCATGGTCACGCTGACTTTTTCAAGCTGCTTTGGAAGAAAGTGCAGGCTTAATTTGCATTCAAACTGCATCTCTGGTTCCTATCTCTCAGTAATGCTTGAATAGATTGTGGTGTGTACAAACCTGGCAATAACTCCAAGCTGGACTGACAAGAGTTAGGAAACACTGCTTAATTCTTCTATTTCATTTTACTTTTTTGGTCTTGGAGAGAATTTTATTTCTTGCTGCTCGATCATTTTCCCCGTGATTCATGCCCTTTCAGGAAATAGTAATTGACAAAAATAAAGCACTTTGGTTGTTATTTAGTGAGCTCCAGCTAAATTCACACAGTCCTGCTTAAGAATCTATGCCCTCCATGCCGCATTTGTTTTAAGCTTTCAGCCTCCTCTAGACAGAATTTTTTTTTTTTCCTGTACAGGCACAAAAGCACTTTAGTCAGCACAAATTTGGAGGTAGAACAAAAAGCCTGTAATAGCATATCTCATGCTGCTATCAATTTTCCACCGGTGGAGCACTCCGGTACATGAAGTCCTTTGTCTATATTCAGGAGTCAGCTTCGGTGACATTACATGACCAACTACAACATTATAGAGTGTTCCACACTGTTTTGAATTGTAACTTGGGGAAAAAAAAAAAAAAAAAAGAAAAAAAAAAAAAAAAAGAGAAGAGAATAAAATAAAGAAAGGATGTCTTGGAACGTGGCCAGGGCATAATGATTTCAATTCTGAAGAAATCCGACAACCAATTACACTAAATTCAACATTTTCATGTACTATAAGTTTAAAATCTCCTCTAATCAAATAGGGAAACCCTTTTTCCCCATTATGCTATGGTTTTAGTTACCGGTAGGCCTCTAAAAATCTGTTTCTGCTTAAAAAGAAACCCTGAAATGTTATATTTACTACAAGTATGAAAAAGGGTTGAATCATACAATTATATATTTTAGAATACTAAAGCGACGTAAAAGAGGCTAATCATGATCCCAAATTCAATTTTCAAACCTTTAATTGATCCCATCCCAAAGGTAACATTCTATCTTAATTGCCATACTGAAATGGTTGCAATTACGTAAAATAAAACTATTCATTGGTAACTGGAAAAAGTCTTCTCATTAAGCACATGACGGCCAGCCTTGAAAATAGTTGATTGCAAAAGGATGCAACCACTTTGCTTATATTTCCTTTTCTGGTTAAACTCTCCTTCACATATCTTGAGTTGGTTCCAAAAAACCACACACGCACAATAGCAAATTGAAGATAGTGCCACGACGTGTGTCTGCGCTCCCGGCACTTTCTTCAGGCAAAGCTGCTGCCTTGTAGGAGGGAAGAAAGGGCCAGAAGGTAAAGTGTCCTCAGTGCTGATCTCTCTGCCTTGAGCCGAGCACACGGTGTTGTCTACAAGGTGCTCCGTGAGAAGGGAGCTCCTCTGGAGCTGCTTTAAGCCCTGCTCTGAATGAACTCAGGAAATAATAAGGCAGAACTTCATCCCCGGTTACAACTGCAAGTTGTGCTGTGTCCTGCTATTATAGGTGTCACACAAGGCAGGACTAGAAAAGGTTGGTGTCCTTTCTGTTTGCTTGTTTGG
This sequence comes from Stercorarius parasiticus, assembly GCA_013396915.1. NCBI lineage: Eukaryota > Metazoa > Chordata > Aves > Charadriiformes > Stercorariidae > Stercorarius > Stercorarius parasiticus. Next base: position 298,514 of record VWZL01003010.1, on the reverse strand, counting down.
AAACCAAAGTAAAAGCAAAGGAAACTTATGGTTTTCTGGAGGTGACAGTAGATGTTGGTGAAGCAAAAAGACTGGCAGCTTTTTTATTATTGCCAAGAGAGATTGAGCCACTCTCAATTTGTTATCAACACCTGTGTCACTTGGAACGCTGCCTCACTGGATGCAGATATTATAAATAATTACGAGGTGCTTATTCATTACTCTTACTCTTATTATTCAACTTCTGTGAGATATAACTCTCTAGCAGAGACAAGCATGTCCATAATAGTTCGCTAGAATTAGGAACAAGGCATAAGACATTCAGCTGTGATGGCAGCAGATCACTGGGACAAACTATTGCAGAGACGAGAAGAACATCTCTCTCTTTTTTCCTTTGATCTCATCTCAACAAGACTGGATGCCTTTCCAGACGTTAGTCTCCAGTCGAACATACATCACTCTCCTTCACTTGGGAATAAAAGGATGAATGCCTACAGTCTGTGGCATACAGGAGGTCAGACTAGATGATCAAAAGCTCTGGCCTTAAATACCTAACAGAAACCTCTTCCAAGTAACTCTCCAATTAAATCCATCACCTGCAAGTATTGAAAATAACCCCTTCTACAACAGGGAAAGTTTCCACAGCGAGTGCCATCATCTCTCTGTTCAGGTGGAGGTTTGGAGCTCTGTTGTACTTGGAACTGTATAAACTCAGTGAAAGGGAAGCCCCTACCCCAAAGAGCTCACGTCTGAGTGGAAGGTGAGATACAGAGTAGATACAAACAGATGGGGAAGCACAAGGTAAGATTGAAATGATTATGTGTTTAATAAGCATCAACTGCAGCATGCCAGCTGTAGCTTCTCAGTCAAATTCTTGTGTGTATGGATTGAATAAGTACTCTGCTTCTATACCAGCAAATTTCCGAATACCGACCGGGTCACTAGATGTGCCCATCCCTTAACTTGATATGCTGCATCTACCCATGCTACATATGCTTGTTATGGTCACAGAAAACAGATCCTTTAAACATCTAGGTGCCTGAAAGTTAGCTATCAGAACCTAGATTTCTGTTTCCCTTTAACATGAGGAGTTAGACGTCCAATAGGACTTAGCTGTCCAAGTCATTCAGGCATGCCAGTGCAAGCCAAACATTGCCTATATATATCTTTAAACATCTGAGCTTTTGAATTGCAGTGCTATGTGGTGATGAATAAATGCCTACTTGGACATAGAACAAAGATATTTGACTAGCTGAATAGGCAGCATTTGAATTGTACAGAACATACAGATACTCTGCTAAATGAATGGCTGTTCACCCGCCTGATCAATAGAAAAAAATTGCGCTCTCTGAGCGCACAGTATTTGCAGTAAGGAGGACATGTATATAAAACCAAAAATCTATTTCACAAGCACTTGAGCACACTTGTGAAAATAGAACCAGTACATCATTTTGCTGATGAAATCTTAAGTAGTGATTCAGACAGAAATCACCACTCGTCCTGCAGACGGTTGGGATCCGCACTCGTCCCGAAGTGTGCAGGCTGGTAAAGCAGGATTCCAAGCCTGACCTACTTTTGTCCCTACCTCGTTCCATCAGACCTAAATCCTGGTCCTGCATTCAGTCTGGAAAACTGTTGTGAATACAAATGATTCCAGGCATTGCTAATCGGCTCAGGAGGAGACCGAGTTACACATTTACTTGAACCCAGTGCACTTGGGAAATTCAGGGACTCTGAGGTCATGCAAAATTGTTCCTCTAGCAAAATCAAGGCACTTTTTGTGTAAATCAGCTTTGGAGCAGCTTCAGATTTCTGTGGAGGATTATTCTTCGCTCAAAGAGATGGTAAAACTCGGCACAAAAATTAGTATCTGAAACTTTCCTGAACTTTACTAAAATAGAATTGAAAGGCCATATTCTTAGCTAGCATAAGCTGGTGCAGATCAGCTATATGACAATTACCATGTAAATCAGCAAGGCTTGCACTTATTTATCTGGCTGACCCACCTCTCCTATTGATCATTTTTGAACCCGGAATCATCATGATATAGTTTTGTCTGACGTAAAAAGAAAAGAAATGAAATGTGGACAACTTTAAACACAACAAAACCACAGATCATTATTCAGTTTGGTTTCAGAGCACTTCTAAGAAATCCCTGAGCTGTGAATGTCGTGGGATTTGAACATCGTTTCAGCTTTGCATTTCTGCTCTAGCACAGGGAAGACTTCCTTTGGGTAGCGTGGGGAAGTCTTTGCTATCGGTGCCCTTGGTCCTAATGTCACTTACGGATGAGACAGCTGAGCCAGTGCCAAAGCAGGATTGATTGAAGATGTACCCTTGTGAAGAGGTAGGCGTTGCCTAAACTTCTCCTTCTTTTGATGTCTGACTCAAACTAGTCTAATTTGGGTACCCATTAATACGCTTGCCTTCTCTGCCAGGTGGATGTTTGCTGTATCATTTTCGTTAGGTACAGACTTTTATGAGAGTTTGTTACCTGATATCAACTGCCAGAGAAATGTGCAAAGCTCAGCCTCAGCAAATGAGGGGCAAAACAGGGAATGCTGGGTGTGCATAGAGCAAGGTGCTTGACTTAATTTCTGGTCAAGATAGGATTTGGTAGGCAATGTCTCTATAACGAGGACCTGCAAAGAGACCAGTTGCTGTCTTGTAACAGAGAAAGGACTTTGTTTTTCATTTCAGTCCACTGGTAAAAATGCCTAAACCGGAACCCTTGCAATCTGAATTTTTGTCGCCTGACTGAAATTTTGGTAAGTTTAGTAACTCACACATTGGACTGCGTTTCACAGCTTTCATGCTTCGCCAGTTCTGTCCTTCTTCATCTATCATGAACAGAAATACAGGGGGTAAAAACATAACCAAGGAAGACAGAGGTGGTGGTTCAGGTTTGCTGAGCAGCCTCAGATGCACCAATGCAGAGCTGGCAGAGCGAGCCTGCTGCGCAGATGCAGCCATAAAAAAAAAGGCGATCCGCGAAAACACTAATGCACTACATTTCTACGAAACATTTGCCCACAAACATTATTAATGCCAGGTAAACAGAAGAGGGTCGGAAGCAGCAAGTGGCTTGCTCGCCATAGCTGCGGGCAGTAAAGCAGAGGACTGTACCGCTGAGCAGAGACGGTGTAGAAGTCAGCACAGGGCTGGGACTAGACCCCGGCTACTCTAATTCTCACCCTCCTTGTCTAACTGCTGTGCAACGCTGAGTCTTTCATCTTAAACCCTCCTCAATTGTCTTGAAAGTGCAATCTGATAACACTGCTATGGAAACTTTGGACCCATATGGGGTCATTGCATAAAACCCCGCATAATAAAGGAGATATTTATGTCCGTTCAGTACAAAGAAAGTTAATCACCGTTAGAAACACCGTGAAACGAGAGCACACAAAGCAGAGTTAGCTCCACTTGGAGTGTAAATTGCGTAGTACTCCAAGATGAACGCATGGTGTATTCTTTTCATGGTTATATTTAAATCTGTGTTTTCTTTAATTTAAATCTGCTCTGTAAAGATCGCAGCAATTTGAAACAAAAGTATCCCTTAAAAAGAGAAAAAAATGACATGATAGCATCCTTCATGCCAGGCTGGCCCTGTTGTGATTTTACATTGAGGGTGCATTTTAATTGATGAAATGTGCTACACAGCACAACTTGAAAAAGTAACAACCTTTAGTTACCATTTGGAAATGTGACGGAGGTGCCAGAAGTTAAACTCTTAGGACTAAATGAAATAACAGAAGCTCCCTATCCTTTCTTGAAGACGCTCATTAGTTTTCACTTTCTCACATTCTGTTTGCCATGGATTTCATCCAAGAATGACGGATGTAGAGTTATTAAGCAAGTGATAGTTTCAAAACTCCAAGTGTCAGTGCTCAATGTGGAAGCTCGGTTACCTTGCAGAGGACAAGAGGCTTAAGTACCAGTACCCCGGAGCTGGCATCGGCGCAGAAGGAATGATCACACGGAAAGGCACTGTCAGAACAGTCTGAGAGACGCAAGTCAGTTATAGGAACAGACAAATAAACAAATGAGGAATGTTTGAGGAACAGTACGGTATTTGAATGCTTCAGCGCACACCGGAAAGTGAAAAAAAGAAAAAAAAAAAAAAGAAAAAAAAAGAGGAAGGAGTATTAATATGCAGAAGGCAATGAACAAGTACTTTTTCTTAAATTCAGTCCAGGGCCGGGATACCGGGATATCTCAAATACTGTAACGCCTCTTTGAGGGAAGAGGCAAATCACTAATGTTTCTGATTATGGGCTTAGACGAGAAATCCGTGTGTACCAGTCACTGTTTCACTCCTGTGGGCCTGCTGACCAGTCACAGTCCGTGGGACACGCTCCACGGGCAGGGTTCAAAGGGCTCCACTGAATGAACCTGCTGGAGAACACGGCGGGCAATGCAGTACCTCAAGGCCTGGCCTTCTCCTACTGGGAAACAGAAAAGCAAAAAGTTCGTGTGATCTCTCCCCATTTTACCTTCCAAGCGATAACACTGCCACATCTCCCTCCTTTTCCAAGGATTTATCCCTCCCCAGCCCTAGATGGACATTTCATCTGGCCCCATTCACTTGTATTTCCTGCCACATGCCAACACTCCAAAAAAGTCAAGCCCTTGTGTCGAGCTAGACCCAAACCAATCCTGTTCGCTTTTTTTTATTGCTTTTCCTCATGCTTTTGCACTTGATTTTGCTCACAAACTAAAGCGGAAGCAGAAAATAACACTGGAAAAAGCTAGTTATGTAGGTTTCTTTCTGCCCTGGATACAGTAAAAACCTAAGAGGGGTCTGAGTGAAAAGCCTGTTGAGCAGTTTCTTATTTGATTTCTGGGCTCAAGTGACTCAATGTGTGTCAGCTTGAATCGCACCCCACAGCTCTGGAAGCCTACCTAGTCCTGGCTGGCAGCTTGTTTCGTATTCCACACCTGGAAGCCAACAGGGTCATATCTACAACCAAAGTCTGAACTCCCCTTCTGCAAGTGTTTCTCTAAACTACAAGATTTAGCCTTATTTGTAAAGATTTGATTTTACTTTTGAGTTAACTTAGAGACTTGCTAACATCCAGCCTGGCAGTGGTTTAGACTGGCAGAAACCTTTCAGAGCAGCGGCTTTTACTCGGTTTCTGCCCTAGACAGACGTCAGACATCTTACTACTTATCTGCCATAAAAAGGCTCGCAAGAATTTGGCTACATGCAAGCTGAGCCTGTTTTTCAGTTTGTTTCAGCCAAACAGCTAAAATTTAAATCTCTGTCCACAGCACCCGTACACCATTTCCTTCATCTCCTTTTAATTGCGTTTTATGCAAACAAGTTGCACCTGAATTTGTTGTATTTGAGCATCCCTTTCAACTTCCTTTTCCAGGACAGCTAAAGTGGTGAAAATCTATTTTTGCAACATGGTAGATAACATGACCTGGTTATGGACGGGAGAAGGATTTATTTCTTTCCTCTCTGCAGCTTCCTTTTTTCATATTTGGAGGCCTTTCCCCTCTTTCCTGTAGAACACCTCTTTTCGAGATCCTAGTATCCAATGTGGAAGAGAAGCAATGGGAGCTGCGAGGAGAGACTTCGGGCTTTGAACATCCTCCGTGACACAGTGAAATTGGTTGTCTCGAGAGGTCACAGATTATTCATCACTGGAGATCTTGACAACACCAGAAAGCTGACCACGCTTTTGGATACTGAATGTACTAGGTGACCTCTTTGGCTTTTTTCCAGCAAAATTAATGGCAAATCCAGAGGAATCTTTTCCCTCCGAACCTAAAATCCTGTAACATTTGCTGCCAGGCTGAGTAGAGGACCCCTTTCAGGGGTCTTTTCTGGAGGCAAAAAAAAAATTATTTAAGCCTATTCAATGTTGTCTTGCATACGAGTTAATAGGTAGTCCCTATTCCCACTCCCTGGAGATTTTAAAGCCTTGTTGCAGCAGATCCTATGATCTGGCAGTTCTCAGCCTTGGCTTTTGTTGCGGCTTTCCCACTCCCTCTGATCCTGTCTTCTTGATCTGCTCTTTTAGGCACCCATTGCTAGGCCTTTTCTCTTTTTTGGATTCATGCCTGCATCTCAAACTCATCCCTATCCTTTCCCATGGGTTTGCTGTCAGATCCTTTGTGTACACAGTCATCTTTCATTGAGGACTTCATGCTGTCTCAATTTGTCTCGTGCTTTCTAGCACATTTTGGGCAGCCCTGATGGTATTCTCCAAATACATATTTTGCTGGAAGTCCACACATTTATTCTTTACTGGTTTTAGTCTCCCTGTAACCTTAATTAGAAATGTAATTAGATGATGGCCGCTATTCCTTGGGAGCTCCCAAGCATGCACTAATTTATAGCCCACCATTACTCAGTACAAGTCATAGCAAAATCCATTTGCTGTAACAGCTGTTGCAGGGCATGGATGGGAAACAAGGTGGCAGGCCATTTCTAGAGAGGTCCAGAAGAAAATGAGTGTGATTGAACTGCCTGAGTGTAATAGAGTGCCTTCAGAAACGGATGAGGGCTGATTTATCTCTGCTTTACCAATTATACCATTACAATTCTTGCCAGTAAGAATTTTTAACATACGGTTTGCTGATGGGTTCATGAAAACAGGGCTGGTCTGGACCCTGAGAAACCCCCTGTGAGATCCTCTGTCCAAAAGCAGGCTTCTTCCTGGCAGAGGTTTGTCTAACGTATTCTTTAGCAAGCTCCGTTACAGCGTCCTCGGCATGTCCTTAGGAGGTTTTTTTCTGAATGAAAGGCAAGACAGCAAGGTCTGGAACAAGAACAGGAGCAGCAATAACATCCCATTGAGAATCAAAGTATTTGAGAGCTTCCAGTGGCACGTTCCTGACAGTCGTAAGGGTTGGTGCAGAGTAGTAAGAGTGGGTCTGCGCCAGATGCGTGAAAACAGATGCGGAAGAGGGAATTTCTGTCCCAAAGAGCTTACAGAAGTGATAAGCAAGTTTTGTATCCATTTCATCTTGAGGTTTTTTAATCTTTGTGATTTGATTTTATTTAGCCCGAATCAGTTTGTCTGTCTTTAATATCATTCCGGATTACAGGAAGGAAATGCTTTACAACGGCAGATTTTACTGAAAATTGCTAAATGTGGGCTGCAGAGTAATGCACTGCTGTTCCTTGGGCCACGATAGGGTCATGTCTGCCAGCGTAGTGTGATTCTGGGCTAACGCTGATATCTTCGCATGGAATGTAGATGCAGCTTCAGTTCTAACTCTACTGTCATGCCTGGCGTCTATAAATGAAACTTGTCATCCCGTGGTTAGCATTGAGATAATACAAATTTCAAAACAGCCCACCAACATGTTCCCTAACAGTGTCATTTCCACTGTACAGGTGGGACAGAGTGGAGGGAAGGACCTCTTTCAACTTCTGTTGAAATACGTGGAAAAACTCACGCTGACTTCATAAGAAGTTAGATCAAGTTCCAAGGTTGCATGTCAACATTTTTCTGAGTGGTCCTGGCTCTGCTCAGGGGCCCCTACATCATGTTACATTCCTTCGCAGAAAAAAGGATGTGGGAATTTTTTACCCTTCCAGAGACAGTTCTCTTTGGAAATCACATTTGTTTTCTCTGTAAGTGCTGGAAAGAAATGGATGTGAAAGGCTCAACAGGCAACTCTAAACTGCCTTTTATGCTGGCATCATTTTTTGGAGGGGGGAGGAAGGGAGCGTGCATGCACACACACTCACAGCTAGGGTCTTAATTCTATCTCCAGATGTTGTGCATAATCTAGAGGTTTATCTTAATGAATTATTTCTGTTATTACTGCAGGCGAAGTGAGATTTAATTTGATGTGTGATATATCCCTGGATTAACTACCCTTTGGTTTTATTTGCTCCATAATGGTGAATTTTTGTTTATAGACCCATTTTGTAATTACATCCCTGAGCTCAGAAGGGCTACGGCAATGCTGCTCCATCCTATAGGAAATCAGGATCCAATTCCCTTCTCCCAGTCCTGTTGTCAGCTGTGGCTAAAACAGAAGCTGCACAATATGATGTTCACTATTTTGTCTTGCTTAACAGCAGCTTTACAGGACAAAGTACATTGAATTGAGAGACTCTCCTTGGCTGAAAAGACTGCGATTACCACTCGTGAGGCGCATGCAAAATGGCATAGAAGCTTCACCTTGAGAAGTGACAACAGCCTGCGTTACAAACAGGTGCCAGGAACAATCAGTCGAATCCTTCATGATACCAGCACGCTGAAAGTGTCGTGATACCACAGAGGTTCCAAGGGTGGCACAGGGAGCTGTGGGGCATGGAAGCGTGTGGAGCAGAGGTTCGTTAATTCCTTGTTTCCCATCTGACCTCCTCTCAGTGGGAAGTTAAGCCTTCCCCCGTTCTGAAAGACTCAGTGCAGGCTGGTGGTCACGGCACTGGGACACTCTTCTCCCTTCCTTTCCCATCCATCCCGGCCCAGCTCCTTCCCTCTTCTTCTACCCAGGAGGTTTAGACCAACATACCTGCACTGGCTCATATTCACATCTTTTTAGCACTTTTCTTGCAACTCCTGCACTTATCAAACGAGAAAGAGGATCCTGCCCCAAACCCAGCTCATCTGCTTCCCTGGTGCTGGCGTGGCAAAGCCATGGGGGTACCCCATCCCAGTAGGAGGGGGGAGAGGGGCAGAGGCGCAGGGGGCTGAGATCTCACTGTGGCTCCGTAGGGAGCAGGACACGGTGCTGCGGTTACAGAAGCTGTGACAGCACCCGTACCTAATCCCCTGGTAACATATGGTACTGCATACACGCGGAATCGTGTTTCATTGCAATCATAGTGATCTTAATTAGTACTACTTATAACAACAGAAGTCAGCGCAAGTACTGGGAAAAGTAAGCTGAAGCAAACAAATCCATCTGGGTATTAGCGTGCCCCTTGGAAAGGGTGGGGTTTTTTTTGACTTTTGACTCAAAGCAGCATTGCCTCGTCGTAGCTCCAGCGTGGCCCTTCACTCGTGAGCACGCACTCAGCTTGCTGGAAGCGTGGACTGATCTCCTCCCTCCCTGGGTGACCCACGAGGAGCCACAAAACTTTGCTCCTGCTGGAGCCCTGTGTGATGGAGCACTTCGTGAGTGCCCTGGAGTGGTGACCTCTACGGGACAAGCAGCAGCTACGAAGTCCAAACAGAAGGTCATGCTTCATAGGGAGGGAGGTGCTGGGTTCAATCCCTATCCAAAGAGAGCCATGCTAAAAAATATGCATATTTTCTAGGTATGCATCACACTGAAGACAAAATGTTTTTTTTACTGGCAGGCAAGAATGTTTTAGGCCATTAAACTGCACAGAGCCAAAGCCTCCAGTTTGTAAAGGGTGCCTGCAGATTTATGTTATACAACATGTATTTGTAATTGCTCCAGTTCTGGTCAGTTCTCATACACTTCCATTAAAAGTTTATGTCCACTTTTTTTTTCCTTTTTTTTTTTCTTTCCAGCTAATAAAATTAAATGTTGGAAAGCCAAAGTGAAAAAATAAAATATGTCAGTCTTGCTTGGACCAGTACAAGATGGGATATTCAGAGCTGACACCAAAGCTGTCTTCAAAATCACCTACCGTTCAGAGAGCAGTGTACTAAAACTCAGCTTCCTGCCTTTTCCCAGTTAAAACCAAACCTGTAGTGTTGTTTCACTGCCTTGGGAGCGTGAATTTCAAACGGCCCTTAAGGGTGGAAAGTGATTTAAAAATATTTTTCTAAGAAACCCCAAAACACAAGCAGCATTTTTATGAGTGAAAATCTAGGAGTATGCGTCAACATTTGCAAACATATCTGAGGGATGCAAAGAACATAAATCCTAGGACTTTAAAGTTGTCATGAGGCCAAATTCTTGTTTCCTTTACCCGTATGAGTAGTGCTGCTCAAGTCAACGGCTTGAAACAGTTTCTGTGAATAAAATGAGTAAGACTTAGCCTGAAGTCTGCAGAAAATAATATGAACAATCTTTCTTCCCCCCCAGGAGGAGAAGCCAAGCATTCCTTGGCTTGCCCTGTCCCCGCGCAACCCATGGGGCAGGATCCACCGTGCCCGCTGCCCCGACTGCCCTCATTCTGGCTCTCCACGCGGCTCCTGGTTCCCCCACATCCCGCTGGTGCTGCAGGGTTTTGTGGCCATTCCCAGCTCTGTGCGCCGGCGTGCCGTGTCCAGGGATCTGCTCCTTCTCTGCCCCTTCCCAGCTGGGAAGGCAGCACTGGGATCCTCTGCCAATTCCTGCTCCAGAGCTTGAGTGAAGAAGACCATGGAGCAGAGGGGAGCAGCAGGACAGAGGTTTACCACACTTTGCCTTTCTCTGCACGTTCAAGTAAGGACCAGGGACAGTCAAAGCCCTTCCAGCGTCGGCTTTGATTTTTAAGGCCAGAAAGGACCATTATGATGATCCAGTTTGACCTCACCCGCTCCTGAAAGGGACTGAGTAACCAATAACATGCTGAAGAAATTAAACAGCTTGCACAGATTTTAAAAGCTACCACAGAGAATTTATACCGATAATTATAGCCCTGCTACAAATTTCTGGAGAAAAAAAATGTTGATTTTTTTTTTTTTTCTCCAAGAAGTGGATGCTAGTTCTGCTACTAGCCTTCTACTGTAGCAGGTCATTTACTGATCCTTTTTTCTATGCTAATAAGGTATAATAAATTTAACACCACTAAAGAAACTATAAAGACTCAAAGACCATTATTACAGATTTTGTATGTGCAGTGAAAGGCAAATTGTTTGCAGCTATTATTGATCAGGAAAGGCTGAGTTAAGGTAATTGCAGAACATAAAAGGAGAAAATATAATAAGCAAATAAAATTAATATACCAGTCACAGAATCTGAACTCAAAAAGCCAATAAAAGTCATGTCATAAAGCACTCCAGAGAAATCAAACTCTGTCACAGTGAATATCAAGCTATTTACCAAAAAGTGCAAATATCAACTAAGGCATTCCTCACCACCCAGACATTCAGTTAAGTCCTGTCTACACTCACTGTTTTACTAAATTAGTAACTGCAGCTAAAACTGCGTTTCACTGATTGCAAAGCGTCAGCAAGGTCTTCACCTGCCCTGCCTTGGAAGCACATCTTTGAAGTCTTACTCTGGGATGCAGAGTAGGGAATCGGAAAGAAGGTGGTCCAGAAGGAAAATGCTGGTGTCATCAGCCTAAGGACAGAACAGCTAAAAATGGAAAGTTTCATGGGAAGCTGGGGTCCAGTTACACCGTGATACAAGATGTCCTACAACAAAGTGCCCATTTAAACAGTACCCTGTTGTGAGAACAGCAGTTATCGATGTCAAAAATCATGAGTCAGACCCCCCAACAATCATGACATTGACTAGAGAATCAGGAGACCAAATAGAAGCAATTTAGTATATGCCCTTCGCATTTGTTATATGACTTTTTTTGATTTTCTGGGGTCTGGATTCTCAAGCTTTGCCCTGTCTCCATGAAGACTCAGATTATGTTTTATTTCATCCAAAACTCAGACTAGTGACATATTCAACCTTAGGCAGTTCTTGCCTTTGAGGGGTAAAGTCTGTTGACAATGGGTACTTGCTCGCAGCACGGGCAGAACCAGAGGTTTGTGGCAAATCAGCTAAAAGCAAGAAAATGCACTTACTCCTCAAGATATGCAGATTAACGCACTTCAGCAACTGATAAATCTGAATCTATTTTTTAGCCTCTAGATTTTGTTAAACATTATCTGAAGCAAAATAACAGTTTTCCCTGTTTCCTATAATGTTATTTCTCCCTAAATCCTTGGGCAGCATTTCAGCTGGATTTCAGCAACTTCTGGAGGATGCTCTGGCCTCCAGAGTGGGCTGGGGGTGTACGCCTTATTAGCAATAAAAAAAGGAAAGCAAAGCCCCTGCTAAATGTGCACTTAACATTTTCTTCACGTACACCAGGATTTTCTTAGCACTTTCAATCCAGAGTGGGAAGTAAGAATATCCTTTTAATGTGTCCATCCAAAAAGAGGTAAAATATAGATCTTTCATAGGCTACATATTTAAAAAAAAAAATGGTGCTTTTAAAATGGGATGTCCAATATCTGGTGACTAATGGATGACAAAGAGGTTGCGGGGTACTTTATTAAATGTCTCTAGAGACAAAGAAGTCGATTGCTACTCACCAAGTTGATTTACAATGATAAAGATTTCTATTTGTAGGAACCGCTCTGGCTTCAGTCACCTCCTCTTGCGGCTCAGGGCACATGGAGATAGAAAGCTTTGCTTTTTCAAGAGGAAAGAATTTTTCTCTGGGCTAGGACTGACCGTATTTTTCTGGTTATCATGACAATCCTATCAGACTAATGGGCTGACGGCCCCAGAAGAGCTCTGCTATCTAGGAAGGGAACGATGCGACCTCGAAGAATCATTATGTCATATTTGGTAGGAGCTTCATTGTTTTATTGGTACCATTCCCTGTGCTGAAACCCTTCAAAAATGAAGTAAAATGCTTCTCTGCATTTATCAGTTGTGAGAGGGAAGAATGCACAATTTCACCTGGATTGCTGCCCGTGGAGGAGAGCAATGAAGCTGGGGCAGAGACGGGGGAGTGCGAAGGGAACGCTCTGGAGTCACGGGGAAGGTGTCCTTGGAAGCCTGGCTCAGTGACTGCACTGGAGCTGTGTAGGAGGTCAGAAGCCCCAGTGAGCCCAAGAAATAATTTCTTGTTTCTGTGACACCACTCGCTCTACTTGAACTTTGTTTTTTCTTCATAGTTTCCGGTGGCACAACCTACTTTACACTGGTAATTCTCAGCCTGTGCTTAGGACACCAGCTCCCATTTGTTCTGCTCTGTCCTGAACTCCCTATTAAGTGGCATGCTCCGCATCTAGTGCATCAAGACACTTTGTCCCGTGTACAGAGTTTGGGCTAGAACCGCTGTAGGTGAATCTCCCGCTTCCCTAAACCTGCTATTATTACTGACATGATTCTGGAGAGAGGCTGGGAGTATATTGAAGATAAATTTGTAATAATCAAGGCCAGAAACAGAACGACAACAGTTAAAAGAGTTCAGAAATACCGTTGCTGATTTGCAAAGCCCTGTTGTTCCACTGCCTCGTGGTGCGCTAACAACTAAGACTGCGGAGGGATGTATTTGCTGATGCAATACCGAAGGTGGACAAAACAACTGTACTTGGGGAGGGCTAAATAAAGAGGAACTGTAGCTTCAAAGAAAAGTACTTGCAACATGAAACTTATGATGGGCTTGTGAAGGTGTCAGTGTGACAGAAGCCCTGGGGTTTCCTACAGGATGCCCATTGACACGAATAGCAAGGTCACGATGGATCTCGAGGATCCGTCAATCACTGGAGCACCGGCTGCAGGCACGGCATAGCTGGAGTGACACAGTCACTTCCATAGCGCCGGCTGAGCGGGGCTGCTTGGGCTCGCACACCTTTAAAGGAGAGCAAATTATTACAGACGGAGCTCAGAAGTGCTCTAGCATGACAAAGGTGCGTTATAACTCATCAGTCCAGGTCTTGCAGACGCTTCTTGCTGCAAAACCACAGCAATTTGTGAAGGAGCTGACTCGTCACTTCTTTGCCCTAAAGATGGTTAGCAGTTTAACAAGGGGAGATATTTTAAGGCCATCATTTTATAGGATGAAGGTATCAATTCTCTGTCTTTCCATGGATAATCCTGTTATGGGATAACATGATTTTAGGACAGTCCATTTCAAAGGACAATCTTTTCAGCCCTGTCTGACTGAAGTCTCTGAGTCCTTCATAACTCCCCTCATGCAAAGAAAATGTGAAAATCTCAACTTTCTGTTACAACTGTTGAGTCGCATTTCAGCTGATTTCAACAATACGTTGCACAGCATCGATATAATTTATTGACATTCTCAGTTTAACTCAATGATGCAAATATACTGAAAGGGTCGCTACCTGAAGAAGCTTACGGCCTGCCACATTTGCATACTGCTGTAACACATACCAGCGTACACCAGCCAGAGGTGGACCTGCTCACACCACTCTATTTATCTGCTGCTCTTCCCGCTGGCCTTACCTTCGCAGCATCCTTACAGAGCAATGATGTGTTCTCTCTGATGCTTTAAATGCGGGTAAAGAGGGAAAAAACAGTCTAAATGAGTTCCCCAGAGCCACTGTGAAAGGCAAGAACTGAACTCAGATGAACCAGAGCAGTGGTACAAAAATCGCTGTCTCCCAGTTTGCCTTCGTTTCGTTTTCACCAAAAATTCCCAAGGAAGGTGTTTATTGAAGAGAAGGTTTTACACTTCTAACTTCCTAGCCAGTCCCCAAGCATTCATTTTTGGCTTGCTGTATGGAACATTAGCACACTAACAATGAAAAGTATTCCACTTTATGCCAAAAATTAACTAACTAAGGTCTTACAGGTCAATGGGGTTCTCCAGAAGCAGACTGTCATTTCCACTTGGTTTGCTTTCTGGAAATAAAAGCTTGGTTCTTTAAATCCAGGCAAGCCCAGGTCTTTCCTGCAACCAATGCTGGAATTCAGTGATGTTATTGATATTTACTGCAACAGCATTTAGGAGCCTGAGGAACAGCCCAGAAGCGTACTGTGATAGGCACTGCACAAATACAGTATAAAGATTAGTCCCCAACTTTAGTAGTGCTGGGTAGGGAGAAAAGGGGGTGTGCAGCACTGAAACATTGCAAAATTCAAGAAAGAGTATAATTTCACATATTAAACAATAATGAGCAATAGAAACGTTCTTAAATTACACTATGGTATCTCAATACTGACAACTTCCTGCTCATTGTCACCTTCATCTCTCAAAACACTCTTCTTGGTTGCTTACAAAGCATTTTCCCCACCCTGAAAAAAACCTCAATTATTTTCTTCCATCTCTGTGAACAAATGGTTCACTGTAGATTCTGCACTCCAGCAAGGTCAAAATCTATGTGTGCAAATGATTTTAACTCAATGATAACATATTCATGTCCTGTCTGGGGAATATCACTGCTATTTTCTGGAATAAAGCGGGAAGTGAATTTTTCTACTTCAGTTTATATTTCAAACTATTCCCTTCTATTTAAATGTTCCTTCAAAGGAGAGACAGCTCATTTCCTTAAGAAACTGTATCCACCCACCGAATGTTATTTCTCACTGTACATAAGTAATGGGAGATTTCCTACTTTTTGCCCACTTCTACCCCATAGATTTAATATGTAAACTGGGAACATGCCGAATATATTGCTTGGCACAAGTCAGCGAAGTTTCACCTGTGAGAACACAGTATGAATTCAACCTTTGGCTGCTTGTACTAAACCACAGGGAGAATCTACGCTTAAGTGATGTAAAGTTCATAGATTAGACAAAAACCCACAAAACCAAACCCACGGAGCAGCGTTCAGGCGTGCAGAGCTCGCCGACCCTCTGACTCCGTCTCGCTTGAGTTTTTATGGAAGGAGAGAGCCTTGTCCCAGGGCAAACGCAAAGAGAGCACGGTGCTCTCCTCTTGTTAGGAGGGGCTCCCAGTGCTTGGGGGAGGATGCCGAGGCATAAATCCCTTATCAAAAGACTGAGTGGGAAAGAAAAATATGATCTACTTCATGAACAAGGCAGAGAAAAAGTGATTGATGCTGTGGAAGTGAGTGTGGTGCATCAGGAGAGCATAATCTTTCTCACATTTTACAGTTAAACTACCTTTTTGTGTTCCTGTTCTGGAGTTATATTTAAATGTTCATTTAAACTTCATGCACAAAGCACCTGATATTCCTTGCTATCCTCTGCGGTGCATCCCCAGGATTCGTTTCCATAACCTCAGCGTATCACTGATCTCAGCGCCACAACAGGTGAGCGAAATTTATACCATGGTTTGCCCTTTCAATTTCACACATTTCTGTGTGAACCTTGAGAGGTGGGAGGAGAATTATTGCTGGTTCATATGTGATTTTGATTTTCTTCTCTTTTTTTTTGGCCCATGGATTTGGTTCCGTGCATCAGTTTAGGTTCCAGATGATCCAGATCTCAGGCCATTATTTTCCCTTTGTCACAGGTCAACTCTTTTCTTACTTCATTTTAAATGTGAGGCAAGCTCTGTTGCTCTGAACGCGGAAACGCAGCTCCAAACCCCCTCTGCTAGGAGCAGAGTGACAGCCAAAGTTCTGATTAACTTCACCTCTTTTGCGGGCTTCTGCAGCAAACGCAAATGGCTGTGAAATCTTTTCCAGCAGGGTAATGGAGGGAGGAAAAGAGTTGGCTGTAAGTTTGAGAATTATTATTCCTATAAACCCATTCACACACCTATCACTTGGGACAAGTGAAGGGCCAAAGACATGCCAAGCAATTACACAGCTACACAGGTCCGTGCACAAGATATTCTGCATCACGTTGGCTGTAATTTGTGCTCACTACTTTGGCACTAGCTCTACCTGTGTCAGATGGCAGCAGAGAAAACAACTTTTCTGGGAGACTAAATCCATCTCAGTTGTGGCCAAGCCATGTCCCTGTTTTGGAAAGTCTGATTGGGAACAGCGTCACCTTCCAATCTGAAGGGGGAAAAAGGTTTACAAAACTCAGACTCCTTAGTCTCTGATTTTCACCTTGCTCCCTGCACTCCCAAGCAGCGTCAAGATGCTCAGGGCCTGTTGGTGACACCAATGCGATGACACCAACATAACTTGGCCACAGCTTCCAGGGGATTTATTAGATAATGTTCAGTCCCAGTTCTGATCTTAGCCAGTTCTTTGTGTCCTGAGGAGAAATGATTTCTAAACAGGTTTATATTTTCCCTCGCTACTTGTTTGAGAGAAACCAGATGAATCTGCTTCCTAGTTCAGATACAAAGACAGAAGAACCACCTTTCTCAAATCACTGAAGTTCGTGACACGAAGGACCTTGTCAGAGTAGGAAGAGAAGTCAAGATCATCATTCGTCTTTTACAACATGTTTGCAGATGCTTAAGAGTCTACAGAAGGGTTGATGTGGTGATGCCGTGAGTCTCGGCCTTGTCCAGGCTAGTATTCAATATTGAACAAATCAATTAACGCCTTTTTCTCTATTGGTAAACTGAAGGTTTCTCTTCCCTGCCAAGCAGAAGTGGCTCACTTCATAATTTTTCCCAATATATTTTGAAGTCTTCTTTCATTCAGACTTGTAGAGACCCAAAGCCCATTGCTGCTGTAAAACAGAGCACAGAAAAGGGCACAGCAAGACAGACGGACCTGCTCTGAAGGGTTCCTGGAGTCTAAAGAATGCAACGCTGACAACTAGATAGGTAAGGATTTGTTGGAACACCTTGATTTTGACCAAGGATTTTTACCAATAAGAAGAGAAATACAGTCAGTTACCTGGGTGCAAAATGTGTGTTGACTTAACTCACCAGAAGCCAAAAGACCAAATCAGAAGGGCTAAAGATGCTTCTGTTTCCTTGAGAAACGTTGTCTGTCCAGCTGCAGGGACTGCGTGCCGTCCACAGTATTAAAGGATCCAAGGGATTTTGAAGAGCATCACTATGCTCTTAGAGACTTACCTATTATTCTATCAACTGTTCACGGGCAGGACAGAAAAGCCCCCTCACTTTAACTGCAAGATGTCGGAAGACTGTAACTCTTGTACAAAGATTTCAATCTTGGACTCTTAGAGCTGTGCCCTTGAAAATCGAGTCTCCTGTTGGACGAGGCTGCACAGACTTAGAGTAGCATGAACAAGGCTATTCTAAAAATTAGTTATTGTAACCACATCGTCCCACAGGACTAGTTTGGCACGGCACTGTAGCTGCTTTCTGCTATTTGCTTGCCCCAAGAGGACAGATAGTTCAGAATCGCATCTCCCTCTCCCAGTAAAATCGTGTTTTGTGCTGCTGTTTCTGCTTTGCCGTGTATCTGCCAAATGCTGCAGGTGCTGAAAAAACAAAGGTGAAAGCACCCATATGGTGCTTTCGGATCACAAAACCGATTCAGAGAATCAAAAGCCCAAAAGGACCTGTATTTTTTTTCCCTCATAGGAAAACCTAACAGGGAATCTATGGAGTTACATCCAAGTGCCAAGGCCTATGAAAGGATTTATTGTGAATGTCTTTTACAAGATTCCTTCCTTGTTGGAGATGGGTCCTTTGGGATCCTCCTTCATGATATTGCTAATCCCATCTATTCAAAATTTATGATGCACATTCCCTAGAATACCAAGATGACTTTAAAAACACAGTGTAGATCAGGGCTTTTGCTAGTTTTATTGCAATTTTCTTTTTAAGATTTCAGAACGCAGGCATTTACTGCACTCACAGGCTTCCTTTTGCGAACACGAGAGCTGGAAACTCACTTTAATTGGTATGCGATATTGTGTTCCGTGCAAACGTTTACTAATATTCTTGTACAGATCTGGGGTCCGGGGCTTTTCCTGGAATCAGTCACGCCAAGACTCAGGATCAGATGGTAAAAGCAATTTTATGTAAGGCGTGTGTGCATGTTCACCTGTGTGGTTTTTTTCTGCCTGCTCCTTCAGCCACTGGTTTAGGAATTAAAATCAGCTTGAAAATATTTTTTCCTTTACACGCACAAAAAAGTAACTGCGAATATAGTTTCTCTCATGTTTTAAAATCTTTCTAATCATCTTTCTCTGTGTTTGTGAACTCCGGGTACCTGGAGACTAACTCTGGAGCTACTCTGCAGTTCCCTGCCAGGTACAGGTAGGAGGAAGAGACAAGGATGTAGCCCAGCTGCCCAAAATGTCCTGTCCTGGGGATAAATAGCTTTATTCCATATGTGTCAATTCCCTAGCCTCTGACATCCTTACTATTTACAGCAATAACATACACAGGGCTTCCAAACCTGTACCTGACTCAGGCAAAAATGACAGGTCAGTGAGAGACAAGCTTTTCGTTTTAGGCAATACTTAAGCCCCAAAGAAAAACACATACTGGGAGCTTTTGCTTTAAAATGCCGTATTATGCTTCCCCCTACCCTTTTGCTGGACGAGTTTAATTTGATTTGGTGTAATTAAGAAAAAATCCCAAACAACGTACAAGTTACATGATGCCTTTGTTATGTCAGATTAGTGAAAAAACAATTTTTTACAAGGTTACCTTCAAAAAACTACAAATGAATTTTAAAACTAGCGTTTTTTCTCCCTTCTGTTTGCCTTCTCCTTAAAAGAAAAACACTTTCTCTGTGGAATATGGTCTCATTTTAGCTTGAAAGCACACGTTTACATCTCATCTCTGAGTCTCCGCGGTGCCTCCTGAGCACAGCAAGGACGAGTTCACAGGACAGTTCCAAACCAGCATTTTAGAAATATAAAACCAACCCCAACCTTTCTGAGAAATAATCTATTCAATACCTGGGAATATCAGGAAAGACAGAAAAATGATAGCGCTAATAATAAAACCAAGAGCTGCCGTCATTACTAGAGGAGCTATACAAAGTCCCCATTAAATGAAGCTCATTTAAACATGCTCTGGTTTAATTAGATTTAGTTTAGCCACCTAAAAAAATCCCAGCAGAACTTGTGGTGGGGCTTTCGCCGCTGCTCCCCGCTGTGAGCCCACCTGTTTCTGCCGCCTCGCTGCCCTGGCAGTCGTAAAATCCCCGGGTCGGCTCCGCGGCTGGGCAGGTCGCAAGGACAGGCTTCCAGACTGCCTCGCCACCATCTTTGGGGGAAAAAGTTTTCTTTGAGCGAAAAACTAGCTTCACCCAAGATTTACTGTGCTAAGAAAAGAGAGAAAAAAAAATAATGCTAAGCATCTAACTTTTTTTTTCAAACAGCGGGCTTCCAGGCGGGGAACAGACCTGTCATTTGAAGTAGTTTTTCATACTCTGTACAGAATCTATTAAAAAAACTACACTAAGACAAACCCTCCCCTCAATAAAATAATCTTATAAGTATATATATATTAAAAAAAACCATACACAGATAACAGCACGTATCAGGAACAATGTCTCTGTGCTTTTGGCCATATATTTGGATGTGGGAAAACTCTCCTCCTTGGAATAGTTTCCTTCCCGGGGAGTGCTCGGAGCCTGACCCGAATCCCAAGGAAGCAGCGTTCACAGGAAGCACCTTCGGTAGCACGGGCCGGGCAGAGAGGAGTCTCCTGTGAGTCACAGGCGGGGAGTGATGGGACTATTTCTATATAAACAAGCCCAGGATCAGCTAAAGTTGCTATTCACTGGCAAACGAAAATAAAGAGACAATTCAGAATCAAAGGTGAGTCAAAGAAAAAATATGTCAAATAAGAGGAGGCAGCCCAGACAATCAGTCAGATGCCAAAACATGTGACAGACCCAGAGGCAACTCCAAAACAACCAAACCAACTGCCTGTGGAGTCTGCCAAGGAGCCAGATGCTCCTGCTTAAAAATATCTTCCGCTGCCTTGGCATCTGCATTTTCTGCCTGCCGTCAAAAGAGGAGGGAGGGGAAAATGGGAGAGGGATGCGGGAGTAAGGGTTGGGGGGGGGCGGGGAGCAACTAATAATATTTTTGCCATTTTAATTCTAAGTACTTCTGATTATTCATTTGCAGTTTGTCATCGTGTCACCGGAGAGCAAAACAAAACCCCAGCCTGGCATAGGCTGGATATGGAAAAACAGGCAAAGCCCTCTATGGAAAAAAATGGAATGAGAAAAAAATGGAAAAAATGATGAGAAAAAAAAAGGAAAAAAAAATGATGAGAAAAATCTAATAATTCTTCATTGCCGTGGGTGGCACATTCCTGTTAAGGTGATAAAAAGCTGTAAGCTGCTGGAGTTGGCACTTTACCACCCAAGAAAGCAGCCGGGTCCCCGGACCCAGATCCTGGGCTGGTGGCGGCCGGGCCCTGGGGATTGAGCTGGGCACGGGATGCTCCAGCTCGCACATACCCAGAATGTCCTCGAGGTGCCCCACGCTGCACGGTGGGACCAATGGGGAATGAATTGTGCTGAATGAAAGTATTGCTGCTATTGATCACAGCGGCAGGTTTTGGTTCACAGAGGCTGCGGCTGCTCAGCAGAGGCTTAAAACACACTTTTGTAATATTAACTTACTGAATGAAGATGCAGTTGTTGATTAAAACCATTAAATAAAATATACGTTCTAGAAACATTACATTATTCAATGGCAAAAGGTCAAAGAAAGGCACAGTCAAAAAGGAATTTGTGCAATTTCTCTTACAGGAGGAACTGTAATGCAAAAAGCATTATCCCATTTCATTTGTATGGAAGGTCTTTATCTCTTCTATGAGAGTTTTCATAGGTGAATACGCCCCTTCAGAAATTGAATTGCAAACCAGTTTTGTTTCTGTTTCTTGATTCTTTGAGCGGGAATCAGGAACCCCGCGTGTGGTCTGTCCCTCTGTCACTGAACCGATCGCGTGGCCTCGGTTTCTGCGCACACAAAACCTCCATGATTCTACGTGTTGGATGCGTCCCTCACTGCTCCATCCCGAGCAGAGCTGGGCTTCCAAAGCCAGCGCTGTTGGAACACCAGGTACCGAACATGACTTGGAATACAACACACGCTGGTGGAGAGGGATCTCGCCTGAAAAGAGTGTTTGTTTTCGTAAGATAGAAATCAGAACTTTATCTTTCTTGTGAGCTGCCCAGGTCGGGTTATTAGTCAGGAGGGTTTGGGACACTGAGTGCATCGGGGACCGCCTCGATCGACACGCTTCAAAGCAAGAAACCTGGTACCAAATGAGATGTATCAGAGACCATCGCTGCCTTTTAGAAAGCAAACAGCAACAGCACTGAAGGTCAGGTCGAGCAGGGCTGGGGTAAAATTGCACCCCAATCCCAAGCTCCCGTAAAGAACAGAAGGCTCCTTTTGTGATGTTTGACTTATTTTCCCACTCGGATGCCTGGCGAGGCCCGGCTCTACTGTGTTTGTTTCAGGGCAAAGTTTCACGACGGCTGGTCGCCGGCAGAGAGGGCGAGCTCTGGGCTCGCAGCTTCTCTCTCAGTCCCTCGAGCAATCTGGCACCCACGGGGCTGCCACCACCTTTTCTGCACCGAAGGGTTGAACTCCTCGCTGAAAATCTGTGCTACACCTTGTAGACTACGTTTTGCATACAGAACTCATTTGCAGGGAAATGCAATCGCGGTAAATAAATAAGCAACGGGAGCCAAACCGGCAGTGTGGTGAATCGGCAAGCTTATTTCAAATAAATGGAAAGAACTTGCGGTGACGAACATTTCGTTCGAGCCTGGTACTGAGATTGTAAGAATTTTGCATGTCTACATAAACTGACTGATAGCAAAGGAGTTTCTAGTCCCCCTCATGGCACACACAAATGTCTGTTAAAGACATAAATATTTAAAAACAACAGCTAGACTAAGAGGGTTAGCTTTCATTTCATCTAATTTGGCAAGCATTAGATACACCCACCAGAAATCATTTTATTTTGTGTAATTTAATAGCAGATCTATTGTAGCATCGCAGTTTCTGACATACCGAAACAAATCAATGTGGCCTTTTTTTAAGTTCAGAATTAATATAAGGCTCTATTTCAAATGTTAGATGGAAATCGATAAAGATTAAAACCTCTGTGTGTTATTCACTTGTTTTCATCCTCTGCTGCAAAGTTTATTTGCCTTCCTGCATGTAATACAGAGACTTTGATCCTTGTTCAAATATCTCTGATTTTTCACTTCCCTCGTGTTTGATCTGGTTCTCAGGTGAGAAATATTGGCAAAACTTGTTAGAGTTACCCCTGCCAATGGCAGCATACAGGCTAGCTACATGAAATTATATAAACTGTACTATGCATGCCCTTTGGGTTCTTACACATCAGAATAATATTCCCATAGAAATCAATCTGAGATTTTAATTTATTAAACCTTCTCTCTTCCCCTCACCCCCCATCCTTAAAGGGATAGATGGAGATACGGAGGAGGAAGCGAGATAACATCAAATAAACCAGGTTTAGAATGGTCATGGATGACCTTCACAATATGCGTTTTGCAATTTTGGGTGGATTAGAGGGAACTAATGATGGCTTTGAAATGAGCTTTTGGATAAAGCTTGGGAAACTCTAATCATTACAAATCCACTACTTAAGGGAACAATTCTGTGTAACACACTGCAGCTTTAAAGCGTACACGTCTTGTTTTCTTTCCTCCTCCCAACAAGCTTATTTTGCTTTCACTTATTCTAGTCTTCTTATAGGAGCCCAGCGACTGTTTTCATTTTCTGCCCTGCCTTTTAATTTAAGGGAGCCTATTGTTTTTTGCCATTGCGTTGCCCTTACAGTGCCTTTTGCATTTAGCTTAGGACTCATAGAGTTAACAGGCTGGGGAAGAGAGAGAGGAAAAAAAAAACCCACTTGCATTAAGCCTGAAGCCTGTCACCTTTTCTTGGCAATTACACTGCTAATGGCTGGGTCCCAAGCAAAGTGGCAAAGAATATCTCTTCTCACGTTCCCAACTCACAGTGCATTCCCAAATACCAGATGGTGTTTTTGGAATCCATTTCACTATGTTTGATATGACAATACTTTTGTATAATGTTAAATTATATATAACTATTTCAAATAGCCGATATCAGGACAAGGCAAGAAAAGGAATATTAGACGCAAGGAGGAAAGAGAGAAACTGAAGACCGAAGGTTCTCGTCTCCTCCTGTTGTATCTAGTGTCTCTCAGATTTTTGTGTAATTTGAACAAAAGAGGAAGTAAAAGTGGTTCAACAGACCAGCTCTCGCAGTGGTACTATACAGAAATGGTGTTGTTTCCTTCCCAGAACTTGGTGTACATCTTAGGATGCCTGCCAGCTCTACAGGAGGCAAGTGCAAGATCATAAATGGTGCAGAGAAAGCAGGAAAAAAGAAAAGGGGAAAAAACCCGGTCATGAGTAAACAAGTCCCACCATTTTCTCTACAGACTTTTCCTTGAAATCCTGCGAAAAACAAGGCCCGGAAAATTCAGGAGGGGTAAATTGGTACATCCCCATTAACTTCAGTGGAGTTATGCCCGTTGACAGGAACTAAGCATTTGGGCCAGAATTTTTAAGTTGAAGTAACTTGGATCTACACAGTAAGACATGTATACATCTTACCGAAGGCGAGTCCAACCTCACTTGCCCCAGATGAACTATTTCAGTTTTACATTGACACTGATGGACTTACAGGGGTTGGAAATTATGCACTGAAATCAGGCCTGCAGGTTTAGCTGGAATACAATTCATCACGCCTGAAGTGAAGAACAGAAGAAGCTTGGCCATTCCTCAGGAGACAACCAGGACCTCAGCTTTAGGAGGGACAAAACATTTTCTTTTTGCTGGACACACTACAAACAATTTCTTAAGAACAGGAAGAAAATGCACTACCGAGGAAAAAAAGTGATCAAGATAATCGGAGGCCCGTCAGTCTGCCAGTGATGCCACTTTCGTTATCAGATTCCCATCATTTAAACGCTGGTTAGTTTCACGATTTCTAACTGAAATTGTTTATTTTAATGTAGCCAGAACTTTGTTTTCTTCTCAGTTGCAGCTCAAGGCACATTTTAACAACCAGCAAGCTTTCAGGATAAATGCTTACCAACAAAAACACTTCCCAAGCTTAACTGTAACATGAATATTGAAACTATAAGGACGCAACTTCACAAGTAATTTGTCTAGTTCAGTCAGGTTTTTTCCTGCATATGCCCCAAACCTGTGGCGTACATAAGCCAAATGAAGGTTTCATTCATACGGCTAAGCATGAGCAACTTACCACATCAGTATTTACTTTTTACACAACAAAATACTGATTTTTCCCTCTTGATCACTTACACTGCCACCATACTGTAAAGATTATCAGCCCCTAAAAGGATCATACAGATCCAGTGACTACTACATAATTAACAATAACTTGTAGTAATGCAATTTAAGAGTCTTTTTAATGGGCATAGATGGCAGAATGTATAGCCCATCTTTCTTTGTCATCCTAGAAAAGGGGCCCCATGCGGAGCTGCTGGTTGCTGAGTGATGCTTTGTAGTCTGTACCAGACAGTTGCACAGTACCAGCTGCATTGGCAGGTAGCCGAAGTGCAAAGAGATAGCTGCCAAGCTATGCTATACAAAGGAAGCAGTGCCAGAGAGAAAGGGACCTTTGCATGAAGTCACCTTTGACCCTGAAGCCAGCATGGATCCCATATTCATCAATTCCAGACAATTGCATCTTTCATTCCACCACAAACTATGATTAGAAAGGGCCCATTTGTGATAGTGATTGTTAGTTTACAGTTCCCAGAGATTGGATTATTTAATCTTTAGTTCTGTTGGCAGCAATATTTTCCCTAACCTTTTGTAACGGCATGCCAGTGATAATCTAACATATGTATATGGGGAGACATACACACACATACACACACGCACCTCCCTTCCCCACCAAAACCGGATAAAGACGCAAAGAAAAGGGAAAAACCACAGCACACAAAATTCACGTTGTTTGGCAAACACCGTGCTAATGCAAATTTTCGGAATTCAGTCTGGAAAGTGCAGTGCGCTCCGGGTGCAGCAGTATCCTAACTTCTGGCCACAGACCTGACTTTCCTACAGTTCTTTCCATTTGAAAGGAAAGATTTTGCTTTAGAGAATTGAGATATATCAGAGGCATTGTTTTCAGACAACTGCAGATTACTTTTTTTTAAACTTTTCATTTTTTAAAATATTGACTGCTTGTAGAACATCCAAAAAGAAGAGGAAGATTTAACAGATTTTAAACGGACTCATGAGAAAACCACCAATGACAAGCAAAACTGCTGAGGGGTGTGTGGGGGAGACAGTGCACAGAATCAAAGCAGCAGGGAAGCGTCTAGGCCTGGTTCCTGCTACTGTTCTCCTGTGTGTCTAGCTTTGATACTGTGAGCCCTATTGAAATCAATGGCAGAGCTCACAAGGTGCATGTGTATGTCAACGTTTGCAAGTTTGGGAATTTAGTAAACGGGGCTCCAATAGCAAACTGCCTCCAAATCCCCCCAAATTTCACACAACACTTCCGTGAGTAATAAAGCAAGTTGCTGGCACAATCAAGTAAGGAAGGAATATAAGATCTCTGAGAATATAACTCTTAGCAATGACTTTCCACGGTGTTTAGGAGAAAAAGGGGTAAAAACCCCACCAGAATCAAATGAAGAACTAACACTTGCAATTGAAGTGGAAAGAAAAGGTAAAAAAAAGAAGAAGAAAAAAAAAAAGGTTGGGAGTCTATAAAACTTTCATGAAAATCTTTTTTGATCTGATCCTTTGGTCTTATCTCAGAGATGTCAGCTGAAGGGAAAAAATCCCTCTACCTGAAGGCTGGCCGTATTGTGCTGCACCTGACTTCTGGCTCACATGCGAGACCGTCTGTTCTTTATTTTCACTCTGTATGAAGCTAATGGAATTTGCAGTTGATTAACCTCAAATCTGGAGTAATGATCCAGCCTGGGACTGCAGCTGGCAATGCTGGGGCTATTTGTACTTCTTAACTGAGTAAGACAGCAACAAGTATAATGGTACAGAGGTAAAGATCCCAGATAGATGGGTAAATGTCAGAGGTGCATTAAAGGAGTTGAGAACATGACCTGAGCGTGCAGACAGTGGCCCCCTCCCCACAACGAGCACCAACTCATAGAAAAATTAATCACAAGATAATACACTAAAAAGTATATGGCTACACTTATTCAACGATATTCTACAGGGGACACTCAAACCACAAGATTTACCCTTTCTGCGCGCCGAAGCCATGCATTAGGAAAAGGTCATCTATTGAGGAACAGCCTCTCTAGCAAATTTAGGAGACACGGGGTGCTAAAACTTCTCTACAACTTCTATTTGTGTGAGGGAAAGCAAAGTCTTCATTAGTTCAGCACCACAAAATAAAATTCAGAGTAGAATTACACTGTACTGTTTGTATTTATTTATTTGTGCCGATTTAATTATTCTGTCTGAAATATGAAAAATGGCAGCTGAATCGCTGCAGATAAACACCACCAGAAAACAATTCAAGCATTTTTTTTCTTAATAGATGTGTTTCTGTTTTTTCCTTCACAATTGTTTAAAGCTTCGATGAAAAGAATTACACAAATGTGCACCAAACCTCGGAACTAATTTAGTTTAGCAAGTGCTTCACACATCTTCATTTACTGAACAATGTTACTTTCAAATCATGACAACATTCTTCCTTCCTTGCCTCATGACTAATACAGTGTTATTCAAGCCGCTCCTCTTCAGACACTTCAGATCTTTACAAATCTTTTCCCCAGCTTTACCACCTGATTTCTAATTAAAATCAAACTGAGAAAGTTCCTTCCACTCATATAAATCCCGCAACCCCAGGCCGGCGACAGGCACTGCTGAAAGAGGCGTTGCACGGCTTTCCTTCCATGGCATCGTTTGGAAGAGAAACTTCTTCAAAGAGTTAGATAAAATGGGCAGAGAGCTGGGACGAGCTGTGCTTGGTCTTGAGCTCTCATACTGCTTATTGGCTAAATAAGTCTTAATGTGACGTAGTGAAAACAATTTTCCAGTCTGGGGAAGATCATTCTTTCCATCCTATATAAGACTTGTCAAATTAATGACTACCAGTGGACTTTCCTAACACTGCATTACTGTCTGTATTTTATTTATATATCGTGCATGTAAATATACATGTGCACATGCACGCACACACACACTGTGTGTACTATATGTCAACAACTAATCAAAAATTGTTTGCCCACAAGCATATGTGAAAAATTCATCTAAATAATTGTACATTTAATTTTTAATGAAATCTCAGTAATCCACTCAATTTACCAAACTCCTACTTAATATGAAAAAGTGGCGTGCACAGAGATCTCTGTGCCTTACACAGTGTAAGCATACGTACCACTTCAGGCATCCTCAGTCAAGTTTTATTATAATATTATCTTGATTTTGAGATCACTGCTTTTACTTGTGTGCAGAGTGAAGAAGCATATGCTATATGAGTAACCCATAGTGTTTGGCTTAAAGGCAAAATAAAAGTCAGCAATAAATAAACAGTAAAAAACAGACTGCTGGTAGATGGAAAGACTCCACAGCTTATGAGGTCTTTCCTGCCTTTAGTTCCCTAATTCTGCAAAATCTTATATTCATAAGTAACTTTTTTATAAAATAATGTACTGCAATTATAGCATCTGTCTTCAGATAATGTTGGAAACCCATTAATTAACATCTAACACCCTTTTTGAGGTGAGTGAGTTTTATTATTCTGCTCCATAGATGGGGAGGGTGAGACATAAAGAAATTAGAGTGATAGATTTGTCAGGCCTCTACAGAAACCAAGGGAAACACATTGCGTGTCTGCTTGTAAGAACACACGTTTAAGCAGGCATCTGCATTTTGCAGGTGCAAACACCTACAGCATACAAATAATAATTCTACGCCATGCTCGTGCACACCCATCCTGGAGCGTGCACCCAGAAAACTCGTTAGAACAAAGAAATTTGCAAGCATGAACACATACATGGAAGTGCAGGTGTTTGATTATTTCAATCCAAAGCACATGAACAGATGTTTGCATCAAATTGGAATTGTCACCATCCTCAAAACTCTGCAGCTCTGTCATTCTACCCTTATCGGTCTGTTTATTTCCTCATATTCCAGAAGGCCTCGTCTCACACTGTTTTTCAGGGTACAACTTCCACTCTTTTTGTCTCCAGACCCTTATCCTGTTGAAAGGGAAAATAACAATTCCAAGCCCACTGATCTTTCTGTTCTTTGGCAGCCAATCATTCACTTCTTCACTAGATAAATATTTTTTAGTTAAGGTTTTGTGCTCCTCACCAGTGTCACTGCATATCGCTATTGCAAAGATCTTGGGTTTTATGCAGGATCAGTTCCATGATCATAGAGCAGATCTGAGAACAGATGTGTTAGGAGACGTAGCAGAAAGGTGGACTGCACCATTCAAAGATGGGAACAACTGGTTCCATAAAGGCATGTGGCTTCCAAAGTTAACGTGCTGTGAAACCACAGACGTTGTCAAGCTGCAAGTGGGAGACACCAGGATGCAGGGCTGTGGGACATGATGCACAATGGAGCATTAGACTTTTTTGAATCCCAGTGCCACAGGGGCACATTGTCAACCTGGTCTTCTCTCCTTTTCCTTGTTTTCCTTTTCTCTGTCTTCACCAGAGTTTACAGCAAAGTTCCCTAAAACATTCCCTGAAATTTTGGAATTGAGCAGATGCAATCAAAAGTGGTTGCACTGCTGACCATGGGGGACATCTCATGGAGCTGGCACAGAGCCTTGTTTTGTTCGGCCACTGCTGTTGTCCTGTGGCTCTTTGGCTTCCTGCTATGGAGTTGCCTCAGTGCAGAAGAGTTTGGGCGGATGAGCTACTAATCTGCAATTCAATCCATGCCTTTGCAGCTGAAGTGAGGAAAATAAACCCACAAAGTTATTTGTTTGTGCAGTGGTCCAGTTACCGGAGGACCACAGAGCAGTTGGTAGCCCATATGTTACTGAATGGGATTCTAAGTAACGAAAAAGAAACAACTTCAAAGAGAGATTTGAAGGAGAAGGAGAAAAAAATCTTGTGATTCGCTGTCTCTGCCCAGGTGTGATCCCTTAGCCACTGCTCTTCGTAATGCCGGAAAACATACTCTCATATCAAATCCTGTTCTTCCTGTCTCCTTTACAGTGCTTGTGCTGAATACCCATGCTTTGCTCAATCCTTTTCTTTCCATTCTTTAAATTTTCTCTTCTTGACACAAACTTATATTAGAAATTAGCAAATGTCACTGCTTGCCAGGAGCCAGGCCAAGGACTTCCCACCATTTTAGGCCTATGTCCTCTTCCTACATGCCCACATATTTCTGTGGAAGTTATTTCCCACATTTCTCTGTGGAAGGCTCTTAGAAAACTTCATTAAGCATGAAAAGAACGGGTGTCCATAGAAACATAATAAATTTTAACCACTCTATATATCTCCGTAATGAAAAAGTTGTATCCTATAACATCAGGTGAGACAGTTATAAGCTGTAAGAAAGTTACTATTTTCTTTTAAATTGTTTTAGAATTATTCATCAGGTTTTGAACATGAGGGAGTTCCTTAGGTGTGTTAAACAATGTGTTGTGCTACAGTTTCTTTCATTGCGTATGGCAGGCAGGCAGCTGATCTTTTAAGCCTCATTTCCTTAGGAAATCAAGATAAAAGGAGAGGGAGCAACAAGTCCTAATGTGCTGCTTATATCTATTGCAATTTGTCTAAACTGTAAGTTGTCATTAGCACCAGATCACGAGTAAATTTGAGGTTTACTTGCTTGCTTATAATCCGTGAAAACTTGGTTTTATTTGCGCTCTTGTAAAAACCTTGGCAATTGACCTTTCAGTGACTGCCCTAAATAACCCATCTTTAACCTATTCTTCTTAACCTAGTCTTTCAAATAGCACCACAAGAGAAAATTTCTAGTAAAAAAAAATACCGTCAAACAGAAGTGCATATGCATGTTGTTTCTATTTGTTCCCGAAAGCAAGCATAAATGTTGACTGAATGAACAATCAAATGGGACAGTTTTTCTCCTTTCTTATTGACCATAAAAGGTTAATTTGGGTCACTTTGGAATACTCTTTATATTTCCTTGACGTAAACCAATAAGCTATGCTCTACTTTCCATTTCCATTTTCTTTACTAAAGATGACTATTTATGAGTACCAGCATATTTCCATGCAAAATCAGGTCCATTTTCTCCAGCTTAATTGAATTCTGGATTTAAAAATAACGTAGAAAAACTCCTAATTTACTCACTAACTCTCTCAGTTATGGTGCTCTGCCAGTGACCACTTCTACCCTGTGTCTTTTGAGTTAGTCACATTTAAAGCAGAAAGGCCTATTTGAGAGCACTATTTGTGCTCTTAATTTCCACACTGCTCTTATTGACAACCTCAATCCATGTGTGCAATTCCAATTGGGTTGTGAAATTAATATGGCTGTTTGCGTACATCAAGGGCAACCTGTACTCCTTTGAAAGCAAGGGCATTGCAATTATTGGTAGTAGAAGTCTATGAGCTTATAGTGCCATCTGTACTATCCAACACTTCCACCCATATCTAGTTGTATTGCTAACTTTGCATTTCACAGCCTCTGAAAAAAAAAAAACCACCAAAGAACAACCGACATGCTTATACAGGCAAAATATTTTGAATCTCACTCCATTAGCCAGCACATATATTTCATCTGTTCTAATGATTTTTATCTTATTGAGAACTACTCTTCAGTAACCTACTGTACAGAAAATAGATCCAGAGATCTTCATCACAGTGAATATAAGTCCTAAAACCTTCGCGCAAAAGAGCTATATCAGGTTTGCCCAGCGCCTGGTCCGAAGGCACCTCGATCAGACCGGCTCCTGCTGCTCTGAGATCAGTCGGATTTCTTGGGAGCATGGCAGGGCCTCTGCTTTTTGGGGGTTGATAAAGAATAAGTGTATTGCATACGTAAATTGTGTGTATGTGCGTGTACAAAGAGATCCAGCATTTGCAACAATGAGTTCTGTAATTATTACCTGCAACACTTGTGAAAGAGAAGTTCCTCATGACATTAGTGGAAATAACAAAGATATTATCAATCCAAACCATGTTATTATGGACTAGCATATTTGTCTTCAAATATCAACAACGATTTGATTCATTTTAAAATCATCTTTAAATATTAATCAGCGTCAGTGACCACATCTGAGGGAGAGGAGTGAAGCATGCAGCTAGCAGCACAGTGAGATTCTTTTCACGCTGGAATTAAAGCACGGGGAACCTTTCAATAAACCAAAAACATTACCTTTTTCCATTCATATGAGGTAGGGAAAGTAAATATTTACTTCCTTACTTATAAAAAGTTTCAGATTGCTTTTTGTTCTCATGGAAACCACTGGGACTTTGCCAGCAAAAAGTTTCAGAATATTCTTTTATTTTCACCTCCATTTTCGATTACTCCCAGCATTAGTGGAGGGCTTGCCTAACGTAGCAGGATCAGACTGCCAGAAACCATCACAAGCATCCAAATCAATTTAAAGATCCGGTCCCAGGGTTTAAACTGGAGTATATGATTAGCGTCGCAGCCTTTGGATTCAGATCAAGGTGTTAGACCTTTCAGGCAGTGCCTGTCTTTTTCTGTTTTCTTGCATGGTCTGGTATTCAATACAGTTTTGCCACCTTCAGATCTCAATCCAGTGTGTAAAATTTAATGATGGTGAGTGGTAGCACAGAGACACCTTACATATAGCACGGACTGACAAGTCCTCCTATTTTCCCTTCACAAGAGAGGTCCTCCAGATCATAGTGTTCCTGGCTTTTCCCAACTATCACAATGATTTCATAACTAAAGGGCCATGACGAGCTCTGGAAATAATACATGGGCATCAACAGCGAGAATGAGCTGGCCCTTAAGGGTACAAAGCTGTGCTCTTCTTCATTCTCCTCCTGGTTAGACAGCTATCTACACAACATCCTTCTCCCCGGTTAACGCTGGGTGAGGACGTGGGACCTCTGGCTCCTGGCTCAGAGGGTAGCACTGCAAATCCAGGCTAAGTTTTTTTAGATAAACTGGCTTTTCTCTCTAGCCCTTCCTCGGGGACTCCTACGGCTACGCCATCGTGTTACAACAAACGCGAAAGTTTCTGAGGGGACGGGGGTTGAACAAGGGTTAACATGGCGATCTCCTCTTACTAAAATGATGTCATTTCCCTCCCCCTCCCCGAAAGTATCTGTTGCTTGGTTGTTTACATACTAAAGTTAATTTAAAATATATATTATAGACCTGCGTGTTTTAAAATTGAATGAATTCTCATATCTGAAGACATTTATACAAATTTAATTTAAACCTACAGTGCTTCCGTGTTATTAAAAAGTATTGGGTTTTAGCCACAAACTACCCATTTTCCTTGTTTTCCGCATTTTCTCCAGAAAAATAAAGACTAAGAAAACAGAAGTACTGATACATTGTAGAAATTGTCCCAATGAGTTTATAATCCAGTGTAAGTTACACAGTACTGATAAGTAAAGGAAGTTCAACCAGACAGTTTAATCCTCCAATTTCCTGTCTTCTAATCAGCCACTGACTCCTCTGACTTTAAATTAGAAACATTCATGGCAATATTCAGGACAGGTGAAGGAAAAAGAGTAGAAACAACTAGCGCAAATACTTGTAAGCAAAAGGAGGCCACGTATAGAAAATGAAGATACTATAAAGCATGTAAAACGAAGGACAGAATGCGTGTGTTTGAGTTATATACGGAATTTAGCAACTCTGACAGAGAAGGAATAATTTTATTAAAAACATTTATACAGCAGCTGAGCAGTGCATGAACATACGAGAGTTCCTGTATAAAACAAAGAAAATCCATGCTGCAATGTTACACTTTGTTCACACTTTGTTAGAGAGGCAGGAGCAGGATAATTATTAATACATGTATGCTTTTTGATATACAGTCAATTATAAGCAGGAAGCACAAATCAGCAAAGCCACGTACGGTTCACCAGCATGTGGGGATTACCATGATAAACTTAGAAGAGAGTATGTATATGCACGTATGTATAGATACGCTCAGTGATTTAAACAAGAAATACTGCTTTTGAGTGTTTCATGCTTCTGGACTTTTTTAGCTTCTGTAATAACAATTAGCTTTCCATACAATGAAATGAAATATTTATTAGATGCCTTTGTGATGAGATTTATAGTGAAAGTTCTTTTAATTCTTAAATGATGGAAATGTTACTAACATTTTGAAATTTTCATATTTTTTTTTTTACTGCATAAATTACCTGAGCAATTTCAGCTATTCCTCTGAAAAAGTGGAGCACAGAGGTGTGAAAGAAAAGTATTTACCAAGAGCTTCAGTAAAAAAAATGATGTTGAGTTAAAAACCTTTAAAGTAGCAAAATGACCATTTCAAGTCCAGTCAGTCCTACTATCTAGAATAAATTCTCTTAACTTACAGCATCTAAAGAAAATAAAGGCATAAACACCAAACTACGGATCGATAGCTGGGTAATAAAACTAGAAAACAATTATTTCGGAAAACGACTGGAAGATCTGCTTTGACTGTCATATTCAATAACAGCAGTTTGCATGCTAACTCATACATGGAGTCATTTGAAATGGCTTCTTATTTATTAATGAGGCTTTTTTCTTCAGATATTTCACGAAGGAAAACAGTTTGGGGTTTGAAACTCTTTGGACTGACAACAACTCAAATGGGTCAAAGTTGGGTCTCAGTCACTCAGGGAAGTAAACCTGGAGTTGCTCCACTCTTCATGTAGCGACTCCAGGCTGACGGTGGCGTAAATCTGGAGCAGAATTTGGCCCAGGGTCTTTAGTTTTGTATTGTTATTAAGAATTTTCCTCCAGTTTATGCCTTTGCTGCACATGTATTTCAATAAGCCCGTGCAAAGGAATTTTGCAGACAATCCCTTATTAAACATATATAATATTCACATCATATTGGCTTGCTAGAGCAAATAATTTAAAAAAATAATCAGCTTGAAATAAATGTTTATAAAAGTAGCACAGCTGCACATATTTGTTACAAATGCAAGACAGAGTACCGAAACTTTTCTATGACTAACCCTTTAGTGTCTCTATGACAGCATCAAATTTAAATAAAAAGTGCCTACGATTACAAAGTAATGATCATTTTTCCAACAAACTAATTCATCTCATATCTTCGGGCTGCTATACTGGCAAAAGTATTTGCTGTTACTTGTATGTTAAAAAATATAATTCCTTCTTACACAAAGTTACAGCATTTGGGGGGAAATTTTCTGCTAAAATGTCACATTACAATATAGCCACAATAACTGCTGCTGCATTTACTTGATTTAAGTGTTAAGAAAAAAATAGATTAGGTGTAAAAAGACTGCCTTAAAACTGTGGTGACAAATGCAATTATTGCTGAAATATACAAATCCTGTGGGTTCTACTGAAATAGTTTGAAACATTTATAACTGTCTACAAGAAAGAAAAATAACATTTTTCTTTACTTTGACCTCTTGCTATTTTGGCAAGCAAGATAAAATATATTAGCCATTCCATCAGATGGCTGGATAGAAAAACTAGCTGCAATGAGGAAAAACGAATTAAAGGAGCATTAATAAAGATTATCTATGAAAGAAAATAAGGTCAAAATTAGAACTCTGCATTTTAAAGCCACCTTTCAAAAATGCAAGCTGCTTTGCCCAACGCTAAAATCCATTCATTTTACTAATCATGCAATCAACCAATCTCCATTATCTCCAGCTAGCTAGCTATAAACATGCTATAGACTGGAGTGAAAGAGGGAGAGTGTGAGGTTGAGAGACAGAGAGAGAGAGAGAGAGAGAAAGAAAGAAAGCAAGAAAGAAAGAGAGAGATTACTAGACCCAGCCTTTTATAAAGCCGTTTCTTTCATTATAACAGGTCTTTTCATCAAAATGACACAGAACCTTTAAATTTGGGCATAATGCTCCAGTACAGTACACAGCTATAGCTTAAAACGGATTTAGAACCTGCTCCAGAAAGAAAACAAACTCCCTCGTTTGACACACAAATTGTTTACGATTCATTAAAAAGCAAAATTGCATATCACAGTGCTGGCAGCTGAGTCCATATGGGTGCAAGGGGTATTCACTCATCTCTTTGTATGCTGGCAGTACCAAACCGAAGTTTAGCACTGTGCAGCTGAGATTGTGTGCAGCCAGACGATGCATGAGGTAATTTTAAAAGCTTTATTTGTCTTTAAAACATTAAAATCCGCTCTCTAGCTTACTTTTGATTAAAAGAATGTGGCAAACGCGATGAGGTTTGGGGGTAAAAAAAAAGAACAGATATCTACTTTTTGTTGTATGTTTTAGATTCACAGACTGTATGAAAAACTGCTTATTACTCCATCAATAATTGAAACTTTGTACGAAAATTATTTGCAATTAACGCATCTATTGTAAAGATCTTGAATTATTCATTTCAGTTAAAAATAACATCTCTTTCATCTAGCACAACTTGTACAAAAAAAAAGGCTATTTTAGTGATTTTTTTTGTTCTCTTAGAAAATAAATGGTGTGACGTTCAAGTTTAAGGAGAACTTTCTGCAATGTTTAATCTAAACAACAGCATGTGTGGTTATAAAACTGTTTATTTTTAGGCAAGTGCATTACTAAATGTTTCCAGCATTTTTACATATTATATTCACAGTACTAAAACATCTGTGAAATAAATGTGACTGAAATGAAACTTCCTCGGACACTTTCTATAGGGCAATAATAACTGCCTAATAACATTTGAGGATACTTATTAAATAATAAACATGGACGTACCTCATCATAAAAGCAGCCGATAGACAATAAAAGAGGAGCAGTAATAAAATATACAAATGGCTTAAAATAAAGCAAAATCACAGCATGATATAAATCGCGTGGTTAAAACAGGCACTTGAAAACTTTGCTTCGAAAATGATAACTAAGAATCAATAGACTTATTTACAGGGGTTTAACAAGATAAAAAAAAAAAGAAAAAGTCACATGAATAGTCAACAGTTTATGTGCATGCAAATACCCCTTCCCCCTCCAACTTCCCCTGGCAGAAAGTCTAATTGGAAAATCAGTACTATAAGTAAAGTTGTTAGCCTTCCCTATTCCCATTAACCAAAAGCTGTATGTTACATTTCGCTGGCAACCACTGGCAAACCTCTAATAGACGGTTAAAAAAATTAAGAGTTTAGACAAAACAAAACGGAAAAACCCGAGCCCAAACACCTTTAAATACAAGCCACATGATATACACAATGGCCACCACCAAGCTGCAGAATAAAAACCTTCCGGATCTCACTTTTAAAAGTCTTTCAAGTCCTCAGAGGTCTTAAACTTTCCAAATGATACCAAAATTGGTCCGGGGCGGCGAGGGGGAGGGAAAGCCCCCGACTTGTTTCAGCGTATCATACAATGAAAGTGATCATGCCTTGTTTTGTAATTCCACTCGCCAGTCCTTTTTTAACTGATATCTATGTGAAATGAGCTGAGGTTCACGGTCCAGTTAGGAGCGGATAATACATTCATTGTCCTGGCAGCAAACTTTTCCTCTCACTGGAAGAATTCACGCTTGCCACAAGAATAATAATTACAGAAAACTAAAAATGCGCTGCTAACGAATTAATCCCTAACGGACAACACGCTAACGAGGGCAGTAATGATTTGAGGACTCTCTTCCTCACAACAGGACTTGCATCTTCTGCCACAATGGGCTATTGTGCATCCTCCTAACTCTCTATACCTCTTATAGATTCAAGATGTCAAAGGTTGTCTGGCCCGGCTGACCATGACATGCTAGTTAACTCGTTCTACGGAGCACGTTGGGACTTTATTGAAACTTTAATTGCGCCCAAAAGCAGCTAGAGCCAGACTATGTGGGATCTGTAACACATGGCTCCAGGTCAGCAAAGCCCGGTAACCTGTTCTAACGTAAACAAGCGGAGGGAAAAGTTAGATGGGGGTCTCCGATGAAAGGCAGCACCTCGCAAAACACGCTCCTCTCACACGTGATGATTTTACACCATGACACTACCGCACCGTTCCAGGCTTTTACAGTAATCAACTTGCTTTGTAACGGACTGAACTTTCCACCTCCCCTCTTTACAAAATATTGCATGGTAAAAAATGCACATGCACACGAACGCTTGAAAGCAGCAGATAAAGTAAAACAAACTGAGCGTTAGGCAGCCGACTGAGACAACTTACTCTGCACAAGGCTTTTTCAAACTACTTCTTTGCATACTTTTTTTTTTTTTTTCTCTTCCCTTAAGGAGAATTGAAAAAGCTTCCCTCTGGAAACTGTAGTGCACATTAACGGTCTCCTGTTACACAGGGGAAAGCACACAAGTGGGACAAGTGTGAGGCTGCTCTACTGAAGAGTGTGAAAAAAATCAAATGTTAATTTGATAAATGTGAGGTCTGGGACATTTTGTCAAAGAGGGAGGGAAAGTAGAAAAGGGAGAAAAAAAAAAGCAGCCCTGCTGCCAACTCACCATCCACCAAGTTCTGGCCGAGATGTCGTAGCAGAGCTGCCATTTGATGGAGCCGTCGGAGGTTTTCCCTGCCATTATGCTGTCAGCAAGCTTCATCTGATGCTAACTCACGGGAGATAAGACACCTAATTGAGAAAACATTTGCACTGGCATGTTGGGCAACATGTAGCCCGGTCCATACCATATGGAATCATGGGTAAAAAAAAAAAAATCTCCTTGACAATGAACCAATCTCTCACAGACCCAGTGGCAAGGTGAAGTGGAGATGAAAAGTCATCTGCTCCTAGCACTGTCTTCTCCTCTCTCTCTCTCTCCCTCTCTCTCCCCCTCTCCCTCTCTC